>JANUYF010000002.1:121767003-121784503 GCA_026167975.1 Phrynosoma blainvillii | reverse complement strand
TGTTCTGTACTGGACACTTCAAATATGTTTAATTGTTCATTTTACTGGAGTGTGTGATATTTTCCATACTTACCTGTTTTTATGTTCATATCCTATGAAGAGAATGAAAAATCTCGGAATTTACTTGTCATTCTCTCTATATACATTTAAATGCAATAATATGCATTATCGCTTAAATACGTGCAATAAAGCTTTTTTTTTTTTTGCGTTGGCAATGTAAGAGTTAACTAGAGCCAGATAAAGATCAACTGATAAATCACTTTTGAGCCACATGCACAGTGTTTGATTGCTCATTTGAGTCTTTGACTTTTTCAGAGTTAGAAATTCATGGTTTTTGGGAAGACTAGAAAGCAGTTAATAGTAGGGAGGACAAAATCTAAAAGAGGGATGTCGCTATCTAAAAAAATAACAGAAATAGTTATTGAGAAAGAATGTGCCCATCCATAGCTCACTTGTTGTTGTTGTTAGTTTTGCTATTGCATGAAAATCTTTAAAATGTTCTCCCCCCCCCCCCATATCATTACTGGACACATATGGTCATGTTTATTTTCTGACTCTGTGTTGGGAAAAGAATAATAATACGTGTAGTGTATGGCTAAATGCATGGCAGATGCTGTATCAGTGTGGATCATTCCACTGGAATACATATACAGACACAGTAGCATTGTAAAGGTGGTAATGATGAACATATTTATTTTGAAAGTGTGTACTTGCCTTTTTATCCATGGTGGTTAGATATTGTTGTCTGCCTAAAACATTCTGCCTGGATAAACTTAGGAGCTTGTATACAACCCCCACCCCCACCCCGCCACAATGTAAGTGGATAAGTTCATTCCACTAGTAATGGATAACAGTTTTAACTTTAAAAAAAACCTTGCTAATTCTCATGTAAAATACATTTTTAAAAACAGCTTTCACATAAAAGAACAGTTTGCCAGGGCACCTGAAAACATGCCTGGCAGGAACAACTGTAAGATTTTCTTTCCTTCTAAAAGTACTGTCAGAGTTAGCGATATACATTTCACCCCATCCCATGTATCTATCTCCTTATCTATTTCTTATAATGCTGGTTTTAGAGCTTTTGAAAATATTATTATTAGATAATTTTTGCCTTGCGTTCAAAAGTGGGAGTACTATAGGAGATGCTTATATCACAAGCAAAAGTTTTGCTTGCTTTAATAAAAAGGTTTATTGGGACATTTGGGACAATCTGGAATCATTTTCCCCCCTCTTAGGCAATAAAATACATGGAATAAAGTATTATTACCATATACAATAAAATATTTGCTTAGGATGGAGTTAAATGGTAATTTTAATTTCAGGTGGGTTTGTGATAGTGACGGAAAGCCAATAGCTGTACAGAGAGCAGCATACAAACTTCATTTATATTATGTTGCATGTTTTCAGAGGATGTAATGGAGAGAAATAACTGTAAAAATACCACAGAGATTTTAGGCAAGTTTTTATGTGCCATCAAGTAATCTATGCATTCCTGATACAGGGTATGCATGGAAATTCCCCTTATTATAAGACAGGCATACCTGGTTCACAAGGGAAGGTTTAGGTTTGGTGGAGAAGAGTAAGAAATGAGATCTGTAGGGTGTTTTTTTAAGGTTAAAATATGTCTATTTAACCAAGAAAACTCCCAAACACAGCATGTTTGTAGATCCTTTGAAAGGGCCATCCCTGTTCTGGATAGAGAAATAGTTGCTGATAACCTTGAAGAACATAAATTTAAACTTTTTAAGGAAAGTTGTCCTTTGGTTTACTTTGATCAATGACAAGTTGAGAATGACCAGAAACCTTTGGCTTCTGTTCCCTAGCCCCCTGGTAGACACCAGGATTCAGTTCAGGGTGTGTGTGTGTGCACACAGAGATTCCAGTTTACAAGTACTTGTTTAAAAACTAGAACAAGAAGGCCTATTTTTCACTGATAAATAAAAATAGAAAGCTTTCCTGATTTTTTCTGCTTTCATAAATGTTTTGTGTATTTGTCAGAATAAGAAATGTCACTCTCCTCCTTCCAGTGTACCTTAAGGGCTGTGATGTTCTAAAATACTTTTAAGCAATGAGACCATAACAACAAAATAGCAATAACCCACAATGACACAAAATGCCAGAGATGAGCAGAGGCTTTGCAGAGCTCTCCTGTGTCAAATACAAAGGAGAAATTCCTCTTGAAAATATCTCTTCAGCCGGTTAAAAGGGTACTATCAGAATTACACTCACAGTGATTTAAAATTCAGTCCGTGATGTAATAAAATTAAACACATAATTGCATTTTGTTACTGTATTTTACTAAAGGATAACCGTCTGACATTCTTGTACACTTGCCTTATTTAACTTCCGGCAAACATTATTAGTAGTGACAATTTTCCTATTGTGCTTTAGATTCCCTCATTAGCATGATGTCTTCAATTATCACCAGAAAAACCATTTCCTAGTTAGATGAGGAGTAAGCAAGGAAACTAAAAAATCAGATCAGTAGATGTCTTCAATGTGGATGTATCTATCTGTTAGAGACATTGAAGGGTGGAGGAGATTGTGGTATACTCCCTGTTTGTGTTTGTTTGTGTTATAAATGCTTCCTGTTTTTCTCCTATAAAAATCTACCTAGTCTAAGAAAAGAATTTGTGCTGCAAATATGTGAAATATGCACATCTAATGCATGGTAGAAATTGTTTGATTCAAAATTAAGAGTACCGCATATAATTTTAGTTGTGCCAGTGTACTGCTATTTGCCAGTCAGCAAAGAAGATACATACTCCATTTACTGAACTGGTAATTAGATCAGAAATGTGGCTACATCTAACTACAGATCAAATGCACTGAGAGTACAGAAAAAAACTTTAAGATTCTTTACCAAGTAAAAGCATTTTTATTGAATTCTGTGTTCTGTGTTCTGAATTCCTTTTTACAGGACATACATTTATTTTTTTGAAGGAAAAGATAATACTACTTAGAAAAATGCATAAATGTAAGATGCATCTTAATACGTTAGGTGTGTCTTAACAAGAGAAGCCCAATTCAGAGATTTCAGTCATGTCCTGTTTATTAGCAGTCATTTGAAATTGGATCATTTTGGTGTTTTATTTTTCATATACAATGTTGAAAGTAATTTTGCCACGCTGCTTTTGTTCAAAAGTATCTCTTGCCAAATTGTATAAAGATAGATGCCGCACAGGTTATTTCTTCAAATGCATGCTGGCTTTACAAGTTTGTTGATGTTAAAAAGTTACCATAAGTAGTTCAGTGAGAGGTGTATATGTGTTTTAATGTACTTGACCTTGGAGAGAAATAAGTATTTTATGTCACATGGTGTATTATTACTTGGGCATGTTTATGTCATCCACAGCATTAATATGTGGAGATGGTTAAGGAAGTGATTAATAGATTGGGAGGGAAAAAACAAGGAAGTACCTTCCTTCAAAATAATATATCTGTAAAACAGCCAAACAATATTCTTTTCCCATTATATATAATCTCATACCTCCAGAATTGTCACTTGTTCTCTTGTACATAGGGATGTGTGTCTGTCAATACGGCGTATAGGTTTTACAGCCATATGTCTGCATCTGTATGTGCTGCAGAATGGTTTCTTTTCTATTGTATCACCAGCAGTAAATCCCTATGATTTCAATAGGATTTATTCACAAAAACAACAACAACAAACCACTAGCAAAAGTATGTCTGCAACTCACATTAATGTATTTAGAAGTAACAGCACATCTCAAGAATTTTCATTTACTTTTTTTGCATGTATGCTTAAGAATGTGTATCTGTACATGTAGGTTTGTATCCATGTTTCTATATGTACACACACACACACACACACACACACACATTTAATAGAATCAATTTATTCTAACAGATTACTTTGAAGTCCCACTGATTTGTTGTGATTTACATACCACCAGTGGGTTAGAATAGGGTTGCTTATCTAACACATAAAGGGTACCTACATACCATAGGTTTTATATGAAATCACACACATATGCATGTGTGTACACAAGTTTTGTATTTCAAAGTATTATGATTTGGATGTGTATATGTGTGAAGTACACAGTTAAGAGGTGATTGTGTGTGTGAGAGAGAGAGAGAGAGAGAAAGAGAGAGATGGAGGGAGGGAGGGAGGGAAGGAGGGAAGATGCATAGAGGAATGTATGTAAGAAATATTTCATGGTAGTATTGTTTTACGTATGTGGACAAGCAAAATGTTTGCATTTCCTCAGATAGTAGTGCATGATATCTCTTCTTGCAACTTCAAAGCCATATATCCTTTGCCATTAAGTGAACCACAAAGACAGATGTCTCTCTTTCTCTCTCTCACACACACACACTCTGGTGACATAAAGAATACTCTAAAGGATAAATAAAAATGTCAGCACTGTGGTACAATGCAATTTTTAGCTGCTAGTTTTAAAATGGTTAATTTTGGATCCCCATGGATCTCATTCAGATTAGCACAGTTGACTCACAGCAGCATTCGGAGATGTAGCAGCAGCAGCATTGTCTCCTGCTTCAAGGATGGTTTGCCTTGACTTCTAACCCTAGCTAATTAGATGCTGAATAAAGCATCTCTGAGACGTTGGGGGCAAAAGTGAGTTGGTTACAGCTGAGGCAAGATTGCAGGGACTGTGGTGATAGTGAAAGAATTCTCATTCACTAGGTCATTATGACACTGTAAGCGATTGCAAGGGAACACTCTGTTTCCTGATACAGAACTGGCGTCATAAGTTAGAAACAAAAAAAAAAGCTCTATTGAATTTTCTCCTGTTCATCAGTAATATTACATGTCTGCACTGAAACTTTCGATATCACTCTAATTTTCATTCATGTAAGTCACTAGAGCTTCACAGCGTAGATTATCAGGATGTAGGGTTTCAAATTTGCCAAACAGATTTAAAAAGTTAAAAAAAGAAGAAATCATCAGAAAGAAGTGGGTAATAAGGAGGGATGAAAACATAAGGTCAGAAATGACACCCTGCCCGCTTTACGCTTGAACTTCAGTAGTAAAGTGATCACCTGCAATTCACAATGTAAGTATACCAGAATGCTGAATTTACATTAGCTATTTTACAAGTCCTGTGAGTTTTGTGTGTACAGGAACAGGGCACTATAGGATTCTTTTAGCAGAAGAGGTTCTGCTGAGGCTCCCAAGTGGAAAGTGAGACTCATAATCAATATGTTTTCTTGTCATGACATGAATGACCAAACCTGTTCTAACTAGTCTGCCAAAATAAAAATAAAAGATAAGATCACTAGTGAAGGCCTTTTCTTAAAGGCAGCTGGGATTCAGAATTTTTTAAAGAAAGGACAGCTATCTGACATGTTACTGTTACTTCTGGTCTCAGAAATGGGACATTTATTACTCTGAACATGGCACTACATTTTTGAATGAGGATTGATGCACAATATATCAGATTTTGTATTCTATCATATGACCCAAAAGTGATGAGAAACAGCCATCTTTGGTAAAACGAGTAGCATGCTTACAGGGGGAGAAATAAATATCAGATAAAATGGGTACGTGTTTTAAAATTTAGAAACAGTAAAGTAACTGCACAAGAAGGTGAATTTATTTATGGCATTCTTGTATATGAAATAGTAATGCCACAAATAACTTCAAAACTCACATGCTACAATTGTCTATTGCTTTCAGTCTGTGTGTGTGTGTGCAATGGTTTGTATCTGTTCAACATGGAGTGGGTTGTTTGTTTTTGGTGTGTTCCTCTGTGCTGATGTGACAAAATACATCCAAAAAATGGATTTGCTGACAAAGGACTCATTTTATGAATATAACCTTTATTCTGCAAAAACAGTAAGAATACTAGGATCTAAGCTACACTTCCTGGTATATTTTGTATATACTCAATATAAATCTAGGAGCAGGATCTTCTGAGTAGGATTCTCCATAGTGAGCAAGAATGTTATTAGAGGACTACATTTCTTTCATTTGTTCGGATTATACATGTTTGAACTTTATCGTATATGATAATTTTAAAGAATGTAGTAGCTTTTCCCAAAAACATTCAGGTATTTTTGTATGTTAAAGAAAAATTAATGATCCAATTATCATTTAAAACATTAAAAATAAAGCAAACCAATTATTTTTATACACTGCAGTGACATATGCATATGCACATATATTTATTTCAATGGAACACAATCCAGATGAATGTAAACCAGCATAATATTTAATTTCTTGGCAATAAATCTCATTGGGCCTACTGGCTGTTCTACATAAACATGCACAGGATCAGGTTGAAATCCTAATGGAAATCAATGTAACCTATCACATGTGCTATTTTTTGTACATGACACTAAAACATACATTATCCTTTCTAATGCTGTTTGTGTCACAGGTGAATATTTCTAATGTTCAACATAAGCTGGAAGAAAAGTGAAATGTATATTGTAGTTTAAAAAGAAAAAGGAAACTTAATTTGTATTTTGCACCTAAATATTGTTAACAGAGGAAACTCCATATTTGGTGTATCTTTACAATAATAGAATCATAAGCAAAAAGACTGATAGCTAGTTTTTAAAAATACAGTTACCCTTAACTTCTTGGCACATTACATAGGGAACATGAGGTTGAGCTGTACAGGGAGCAAAGTCATTGTCATTTTTGTCAGTTGCAATGTTTTATTTTAAACCTCTGAATGTAACTAGAAAGCAATATGTTCCACTAGTATGGCCTAATTTACCTGCTAAACTATTATGCACCTCAGTTTTATTGTCTTACAAACCATAATTTTTTTAAAAGTGTATAACTCCAAAAGTTTAAATGTTTGCAGTTATAATATCATAACATTTAGATCTATTTGCATATTTAGGAGAGTATATGGGGTACTTCCTTGCCTTTACTGTCTTACCTAATCAGAAAAAAATAGGTCGTCATATGTGTTTCAGTAATTCCTGAAGTGCAACAGAGAGAAAAGAATTCTTGATTTTGTTTCATTTTGCAATCAGGTAAGTGTTTAGAGAAGTAAAGACCACTTGGCAACATAGGTGTTAGCCATTGAAAATCTACATTTGTTTTGCATAGTTTGTAGAGGTGCCCACACTTAGGTGATGACATGGAGAAAGTCCATTATTTTTCCTCATGAGTATGCCTGTAAGAGAAGACAAGAGAAAAATGTGTGACCAGATGCCTTGGCTTATCAAGGTAGAGTGTTGAAAAGCTGCTCAATCCAGTCTTTATGGCATATCAGAAGGAACAGGGTATACTGCATACTTAAGTGCTTTTCCAGTATTGGTGTTTTCTTTTTGGTCTTTTCTGACCAGTAACAATTTCTTTTAGACTTTCATTGTTTCCCAGGCCAATAAAATAAAATACAATGAAGCATCTCTGTTCTAGCAAATAATTTTAACAATGAATTCTGTTTTCTATGCAGAGAACTGTTAACACAGAACATACTAAGTTTGCCTATTTTTATTGTAGCTCAAATCTGTGAATGATGTTGAATGCTCCAATGTTAAATGTAATAATTACTTATGAGTGAAATATTTTGCTATAATAAATCTTTGGAGACAGTGATAATATTTTTTAAAAAATTAAATCCTGGAATTGGAAAAAGATGTTTTGTATTTGTAATGAGCATGTTGAATTCCACCTTGAAATCAATCAGTATGGGAGTTAAGCACCTGGTTCACACTCTCTTACTGAAATCAATGACTCAACCATCCTATTTATGTGCATATTTACTCAGAAGCAAGCCCTCCTCTATTGTGTGGAACTCACATCCTAGTATGTGTGTTTAGGTTTGAAGCCTTTGATTTTGGTTTTATGTATAACTAAATCTTGGCTATTTAAAAAAAGGAAACATAAGTTTGTCAACTTCATTAAGGTAGCTTTTAGTGGCTATTTGCTCCCGAGACAATTGATCTAAAATTTACATTTTCCAGGAACATCTGAAATAGCTGTCTGGAGTGGGGAAAATATCACACACTAATGAAGACTACACGTGGAAAAAAATATAATTACTTCCAGCTGGCTCTATGCAGTAACAAAACTAATATTAAATTGAGCAGCTTAATTACTATGGATTTTATTATATTATTTTTGCATTTATTTTGCATTTGTAGAGGCAACGTTACCATTCTGATGTTAAAATCTGGATCTAAACATTTGCAAAAGCACAAAAGTGCTCGGTTTTGAAATAATCAGGCATAAAAACGGAACACTCTCTTGATACTTCCACCCTCCCTGAATACCCTACAGCACTTGACATTGCCAGCATGCCTTTTGCAGCTGGTGGCATATGACTGTCATTTTGTAGGCAGGATATACGGAGAGATTTTACACAATGGAGGCATTCATGAAAGCATTCCTCATCTGGGACTCCTGCAAACCCTCATTTTATTGACCCTGTCAGGCTTTAACTGGTACGCTGTCAGGTTATATGTTGCTTTATCTATATTAGTCCCCCCTCCCATTTTAAATTAGAAATCACCCAGAGTTTGGGGCAAGGGAAGCAGGAAGGAGAAATACCTTCATTACTTAGATTCAGAATTTTATACCTAGAGAGATTTGCATAGAACTTCCTGCATGAGAATATGTTCATCCGTTCTTTGGTACAGGGACCAAAATAATATTAAATGATACATATTTTGTAACAGAAAGTGACGTGGGCACTGAGGAGATAATTCAGATTCTCTTCCAGTAGGTGGCAAGACTTTTGTTTGTTCACTATATCCCAGATTGTACTCGCAGACTTTGTGCTGACTTTGAGTGCAACACAGCCAAAGTACGGTTAAGTGACATTGATTTTTCTTTTTAAATGAAGGCTTAACAAAGTGTTAAAGAGACAGGGAACTGTTTTCTATATCTCTTTGCCCACTACTTAAAAAAAAAAAAAAATCAAGGCCAGCCTTTCCCAATGTTGCACCTTTCAGAAGTGGTGGGATTTCCATAGTCCCTACCCAGCATAGTCAAGGACCATGGTGGCTAAGGCTGATAAAAGCTGTAATCCAACATACACAGAAGACATCATGTCTAGGTAAGCGTGCACTACTCCATCACCATGGCCATTATGTAAGAAAGGGACAGTCCAGTGCACACTGTGATATCACAACATGTGTAATGTTTTCCTAAGTGTTACCGAGAAGAGAGTGGAAACAGACATGCCTTGGCAAGAGTCTCTCATGGCATCTAGATAAGTTTCAAACCTACCCTATTCAAAACTCCTAGGTATCTTTATTTAGGTTTAAGCCACAGATCAATCATTATTGATCAGCATGTTCCACCAAGATCAGGATATCTTACATCCAACTAAGTCCAGACAAGATTGTAGTCACCATTTTAAATACGAACTGTACAGTTCACTTGCAGGGGTGCTTAAACCAATGCATTAAAATCAAGAGCAAAACTTCTTTCCAAAATTTTACCTGTATTTCTCTGATTTGTCATAAATTACAGAAATTCTTCAGTCTTCTGTTTTCTCTTTATAGTTTGCTGTGGTGTTGTGCTAAAGCAATAAAATTGTCATTGCCATTGTTGTGGTGGTGGTTATTTTGCTTTATACAAGTGGGGACATGTGAGTATAGAATCTTTTTCTGTAAGAAGGCTTTTTTGTTTGTTATAAACAAATTTTATTTACTGGTTGTTCAGTAAGGCTTTGCATTTGATTCCACAATGTGTAGCTCTGTAAAGATCATTGCATAGGAAGCACAGGAGAAAAAGCTCGGGCATAGGAAGCAGTGACATTTGCAATATATATATATATATTGCATTTCTGATTAAAATAGTACAATGTCATTTTTCCAGCTCACTGGTAATTTGCATATAAGTTGGATGACTGATGCTTTTTCAAGTTACAGTCTACCATGCAAACACTTGTGCAAAGTTGTACAAAGTTGAAGAGAGTTGTAGAATCATGTACCTGTGCCACTGCATGTCCTTCATGGCCATTAATTTCATTGGGGGATTAAAAGACATCCATGGTGATTTGTGTTCCTCTTAAGACCCTTTCATACACACATCTACATTTTTCTATGAAATGTTCCCACTGTAATATACCATGTTAAGAATTTGGTTTGGTTTTGATTTTTTGGGTGTGTTAAGTACTTTTATAATACTGTATACAGTATTGGCATCATGCAAAGAAATCATAGGTGTGCTTATTTGGAAGTAATAGCCTTTGCAGATTGCCAGAAATAGTGCACATTAAATTGAGGCACTGCCCTGGCTCAGTGCTAGGGAATCATGGGAAGTGTAATTTATTGTGGCACCAGAGCTCTCTGACAGAGAAGGCTCAATGTCTCAGAAAAAAATACAATTCCCATGACTCCCTAGCACTGAGCCAGGGCAGTGCCTCAATTTAATGTGCACTATTTCTGGCAGTCTGCAAAGGCCCTAAGTCTCACTGTGATCCATAAAACCTACTCCCAAGTAGGTAGGCATAGAATTGCAGATTTTACAGATTGGTTGCATGTATGTGACATCCCAATAATGCTTGGTAAGGTAGAAGGCAGTAAGAAAAGAGGAAGACCATATTACAGATGGATGGGCTCCATAAAGGAGGCCACGGTCCTAAACCTGCAAGACTTGAGCAAGGCTACTGTCGACTTATCGGAGATCTCTCATTCATAGGGTTGCCCTAAGTTGAAGTTGATTTGATATAAGTTAACAACAAAGACATGATGCAGTGGCTGTTGTTTCTGAACAAGGAAGTGTAGGATTTGGTTAAGACACTTGTTTCTCGGGGTACAGGCAGTGATGTGCTTTGAGTTCCCAAAGTCTACTTTCATAGGGAATCCAATACTTTGGTTACAAAGCAGTAGTATATTCAAATGAATTCATCCTACCTTATGTTTGTGAACAGTAGCCTAAACAGCATAAAAAACAGAGTCAGTATTAAGCATGCTCCCCTAAGGCTAAAGTCATATACCCAATTATCTGTGAGTGGTAAATTCTAAATAGAAAAATACAGGCCTCTGCAGTAAAAAGATAAATAAAAGCCATCATTTTGAAGGTAGCAATAGAGGTAATTGGGCCTTGTAAGCAACTAGAATTCCCTCTTCATGTGACTTTTGTAATGTGAGGTTCGGTGCAACACAGCATCATCCTGTAGTATGGCCCTGCAGCTCAGAAGTTTTAATACATTTTCACTGTATGGGTAAGAGCCACAGTACATACTTCCCATGTGATAAAAATAATACAGGTTAAGTCACCCTTATCCTTACTCGGGACCAGAATAGTTTTGGATTTGGGATTTTTTTGAATTTTAGAACATTTGCATATACATAATGAGATATTTTGGAGAGAGGCCCAAGTCTAAACATGAAATTCATTTATGTTTTGTATATACTTTATGCACATAAATTGAAGGTAATTTATACATAATCTTTTTAAATAATTTTATGTATGAAACAAAGTTTGTGTACACTGAACCACCAGAAAGCAAATGTGTCACTATCTCAGCCACCAATATGGACAGTTTTGGATTTTGGTGTATTTTGGATTTCAGAATTCCGGATAAGGGAGAATAAACCTGTATAGGAGAAGAGCCCTTAAGAGGTCTTTTTGAGTGTCACTGTAATTTAATCTGGAACCACTAAAGTCAGGCAATGTACCCAGGCATCTTTGGTGACACTGCATAACATTGAAGGATCAGTTGGTTGTACCTTGCAGATTTCTGCCTTGCAGATATTTAAGGAACCAAACTATATTGGTTATTTTTCCCTTGAAACAGCACTGTGACAGAAAGCAACAGCATAACAACCAAAGACAAGTGAACTATTTCACTTTGTCAGACTGCTTACCAACTTAGTTTAGGACATTCATTTCTTGTAAGTCTTCTAAGACAAAATATTCTGATGATATGAACTGATGGACAAATGGTTTTCATAGTTAATTGCAAAATTGTTCCATTGACATCAATGTGTTGCTCAATCTGTGCTAATTTATTCTTAGGAAGGCTGCTGTAGTACTGCTTCTGATAAGTAAAAGTTTTGTCATACACTTTCTCCTCTCTAGCTTTACTGTGATTACTAAATTGCTACAAACACAGGAGTGACTAATGCACTTATTTTGGATTCCCACCCCCACCCCCAAGATACCCAGTCTACTGATTCCGTGGTCTATCTCTTACCAAATGAACAACTTAAAACCTGAATATAGACAAATCATAAATATTTTTTTTTCTTAGAGAAAAAGAAACGGATTTCATTGTTGCTATTAATTAAATTAGTAGAAAAACCAGGAGTCCTCGAAAAAAGAAAGTGACATTTGGTTGTCATCAATAAATTAAAAAGCTGTGTTCAGGTGAGGGACCAACAAGGAAAGAGAAATATGTTCAAAAGAACATGCAAACTAAAAAAAAAAAATTGTTGGAATAACAAGTGTTGTTCTTAATGGGCAACAATATATAGTGTTAATCAAGATTATAATATTGATATTGATGTCTGTTAAGGTTACTTTGTATTAGTCTGGAAAATTAATAAGTACATCATGTGGCTAATGTATGTTCTAATGCTTTCAAAGGAGCGTAATGATGACTAACTTTTACTGGAAAGGGAATAAGGGTTTATGGCTATTGAAAAATATCTAGTTTAGTTTTTAAGCCATAAATGGCCATTGGATACCACGGGGGGGGGGGGGGGGGGGGAGGAAGAAATATGTTTCTATATCATGCTCTGCATGGCTCTAGAAATGAAATCATCAGGTCTATAATCATCATAAATAATTTTCCAGATACATGATTCATATATCTGGTCCAGAAAGGGAAAGTCATATCCAGTAATGTTCTGATTGATTTTGCAGTACAAATTAAGAATAAACATCTCCACCTGTTGTCCTGGACCACTAATAGTATGCAATGCCATTTGACAAGTGATTATCTCTGAAATAGTTTTGTTATTTATTCACTATAATGCATGCTGGTGTAAATGATCTAAATACAGAAACTGATATATTTATATGTTGTGAAGCACTACAGTCTTTAGCTACAAATGATTCCTCCCATTTGTTCCTGTTATTCCTTTCATTGCCCCCTTCCCACTGTACAATTTAGTAATATTTAGGCATGGAAGTTTTCAATTGAACACATGAAATCTTATAAAATCACAAACTGGGGGGGGGGGGCAAGTAAAATGTTACATCTGAAAAGGGAGGGAATATGGTATAGGCAGATGCCAGCTGGAATCTGATATATGTATGTGATCTCTTCTGTGGCACCATTTTATTGATGAGGTGGGAATGTAGCTAAACAGAAGCTACAGCTGTTTCATTAAATAAGAATTCATACAAGCTCCAGCTGTGAACTTATGAATCCACATTGTGGATAAAATCTCATTTAGATATGTGAACAAATTTTACTGAAGCACCTATACACTTGCCAGTGACACTAAGCAAGAAATGTAACCATTTATAAATATGACTTGTTTGTGAGCCTTAGTGATTCTGATCACATTTGCTCCAAGAGAGGTTGTGTTTATATCTCCAAACCTTGTTTATTTATTCCATGTGTTTTTGTACTTGTACAGATGTAGAAATTGACCCTTAATCCTGTGGTTGCAGCAATTGCATTGCTAAGAAATTGCTGCCACCCTTTTCTATGCACATTTGAATTCACACTGACATTTCTTCTGATGGAAAAAAATAAGTGTAGTTGTGCGTATAGAATATGGCTGAAAGACTGTATTTCCCTATGTGAACCTGCCCAAACCTTAAGATCATTGGGGGAATATGGGTCCCACCACTGTCACAAGCCTGTCTGGTGAGAGAAGGGCCTTCTAAATGTTTCCTTCCAGGCTATATAGCATTCCCTTCTATAGGAGGCTAAACTGGCTCACCATCAAATAAGGACAGGCCTTTTATGATTAATTGGTTGTGGAGGAGAGTATAGTTGCTCTATTTTTATTTGTTATTGTGTTTTTAAATGTATACTTTTTAAATGAATGGTGTTTTAATATGATAGATGTTTAATTTTGTTTTAACTTGATGAGGGCTGCCTTGGATCTCATATTAGGAGATGACATTAGATTAGATTAATAAATAAAAAACAAACTAAATTGAATGAGTTAATGTAATGCATATCTATGTAAAATCCCATGATCACCACTTATAATCTGAAACAGCATAGTTGAAACATTTTAATGTCTCATGAAAACCGCAAGCATTTTACATGATAGAAATCTCTGATACATCTGTTAGATCTGTAACACTTTCCAGAACTGCTTTCCCTGAAGACATTGTGAGCAGAGACTTGGGATGAAGAGGGGAGAAATGACTATGATACCCTTCCAAACTAAGGCTTGTCTATCTGTAGATGAGATTTGGTTCATCCTGGGCATTGTGGCAGGGGCTACTCATATAACTTTAATTGTTTCTTACGCATAGGATCAAGGTCTGAATGCAACTGAGTACATGGATGTTCAGCACAGCTCTATGTAAAAATCAACACACAGTTTTCATATGCTACTACCCTATTAATTGATGTAGGGCATTGGTATTTTAAGGGGCCTAAATAAAGCTGCATGATGGGGTGAGCTTCTATCACTAGTCCCAGCTTCTGCCAACCTAGCAGTTTGAAAGCATGCACATGCAAGTAGATAAATAGGTACCACTTTGGTGGGAAGGTAAACAGCGTTCTGTGTAATCATGCTGGCCACACGATCACAGAGTCATCTCTGACAACGCTGGCTCTTCAGCCTAGTAACAGATATGAGCACTGCCCCCTATGGTCAAACACAACTTGACAACCTTGTTAATGAGGAATATCTTTTCCTCTTTAAATACCTTAAATGGCACCAGATCCTATCTGATATTGGAAGCTAAGCAGGGGCAGCCCAGGTTGGTTGTTGGATAAGAGGCCACCAATGAGCATCAAGTGCTGTAGGCTATATTTCAAAGGAAGGAATTGGCAGAACCACCTCTGAATATTCCTTGCCTCAGAAAACCCTATAAAGTTAACGGGACCATCATGAGTCTACAGGCACACATGTATACACACATTTGGTATTTTGCATGTTACATCAAACAATTCTTATCAGAATAGTGTATTCATAATTGACTTATCCAGGCTAATCAAATGTTAACATTTCTTAGCCAAAGAAGTAATTAATTAGTGTCTTAAACTGAAGGCCATTCTGTTGTTGAATTTCGTGTAGGAACAAAGAAAGAAAATACCTGGTTAAATTGTGGATGGCATGGGCAGAGGATGGGAGAAGACATTGGTAATTATCAAGAAATGGTGGGTGAATCAGGACACTTTCAGGTTCTTTTTAGGGTGCAGGTAGTTTTGTTCAGTTTGTTTCCACAAATGGAAAGGGGGAGGACCGAAAAAGAGGCACAACCAGAGATGAACAATTTGTTTTACTGCTTAGTCAACTAATTCAAATCAAGTGACTGGTGCTGCCTGTAACGAAGTATCCACAAAGTGTGTAAGGATGAGGCTGGTATGCCTTTTAAAAAAAAGAGAAAAGTTAAATGTCAACACAGCTGCAGCTTACCACTTTTTGAAACCTTTCACCAGAGTTAGATAAAATATCTTGAATTTGGGCAAGGGGTGGTGGGAGAAAGCGTAGGGGAAGCACTGTTTGAAATGCTATTAATTCTTGCAAAAAAAAAAATGTACTTTTTGCTTGACTAGATAAATCTACAGTGCCCCCCTCCACCCATTTCATGTGCCAGGATGTTTTTTTCATTATCCTTTCCTTGTCTGCCGTGTTTATCTCCTCTGAAAATGCTGAAATGTAGGCTGTTTCAGCTCTGGGTGGGTGGCATAGCTGTTCACAATGCCTTCGAAAAAGAAACAGAATGAGCATTTCATTTAGACTTTACAAACCACTGAGAGAACTTAATGCAACTGAATAAAGTGAAAAACCTTTACAAAAAAAGAAAAAAGAAAGAAATCTCACTTTCTATTCCAAATAACCTTGGGGCTTTTTAGTTGGATACCTCCAAGTTGACACATTTCACACCGGATGGAATGACAGTGGCACTCAGCAGATCCTTAATGTTCCACAGAATTCTCTTCACTTTTTTATGAACTCCAAAAGCGTGCTCATCCTTAACAAAATGTCAAGTTAAAACATGTCACTTTGCTGTTACTTGCTTGCCTTTAATCAACAGACTACTCTTAATGGCCTGTTTTACTGTAGGCAGTTGTAAAAGAAGCTTCCCAGTAGTGCTTCTTATCCACTTCTGCTGACATCCAAAGTTCCCATCCTAAGGCTGCATCTGCATTGCAAAAACAATGCACTTTGACACTGCTTTAACTGCCATGGCTCAGTGCTGTGGAATCCTGGGATTTGTAGTTTGTTGTAGCACCAGAGCTCTTTGACAGAGAAGGCTAAACACTTCACAAAACTGCAAACTCCAGAATTCCAAATAGCATTGAGCCATAGTAGTTAAACTGCACTATTTCTTCAGCACAGATGAAGCCTTAGGTGCAACAACACAAAAAAGAATAATAGGTTCAAGAATGAGAAGGTCAAAGCAGCAGTTAGACAGGTGCCACACAGAGCAGTTCTGTTCCAAACAAGGGCTATTTGAATTTTTTTTTGGGGGGGGGGGGGAAGATACATTTTCATTTTACAAGTGTGCATTAATGCTGGTCACACTGCTGATGGTTTTCTTCCCTCCTCTGTGTACTCATTTATAGAAGAAAGCATATCTGTACTGTTGGAGTGCATCATAACCCCATTTATTTTGAATATAGGAATTCTTAAAACCAAAGCTTATGTTTCATTTGGCTGTGGATCTAGTTATCAAATGCTAATCCCAGAGTAATCCTGTTCTTGCAAGATAAGATATCACAAGCATCCTTTGCAAGAGTATGCTGCTTCAGTAGAGAGAATTAAAGGGTTAGGGTTTTTTTTTTGTGAGGTGCTAAATGTGGCCCTACAGCTTCACCAGAGTGTTTTTCACTTAAGAACCTTTTCCCTAAAAATGCAGTACAAAGGGAAAGTGGGTGGTGTGTATGCTGAGCAGCCTACACATCGAAGGTCACCATGAAGCTGTTAGTGTGATGACAGTGTGCCTTGTCTCCCAATGGTGCTTTGGGAATTGTGGCTGTAAATGTGATGCCACTCCAGTAATTCTTTCTGATAAGTCGTTGGGACACGTTTCTTATATTGTTAAAGTGTTGGTGTGTTGAGCAGTTTTCTGGTACTGGAATGAACACCAGTTATGTGCTTGTTTTCTTTAAAGACGTAAATAGCTTGCATTATTACAGTCTTTTCAGACTTCTTGTCCCTTTTAAACTGGTGATAAATGATGTGATACAGCAATGTTACGTTATGCATCTGATTCCTCCTCCCGAGTAAAAGAAACACACCTTTGCTATTCAAAGAATATGTTTAAAAGTAGAAAGAGAATTCTAAAAAAAATTCAAGCATTCTGCTAAAGTGCAAAAACCACCAAAGTAACTATGCATTTATATGTACTCAGAAGTGTAGCACATGTGACTTGAATGGCTCATCTGTTTCCATTCAGTTTAATTTTTCCATGCATTCTACATTTTTGGCCATGTAAGTATTTAATGTAACA
>JANUYF010000002.1:121364503-121762003 GCA_026167975.1 Phrynosoma blainvillii | reverse complement strand
AGTTACAATGTGCACAAGTGCAGTTACACATTGTTTCACCCCCCTTTCTTCTCTGGTACTCTGGGGGGAAAATACACAGGAAGGAGTTTAAAAGCCAAATGAATGCACATGCAAGTCAGAAAAAAATGTGAGTGGAGGAGACATCTGAGAGTTTGAATGTTCAAGTTGCTAGCTTGTAACATGGGCTAATCATTCTTAAGTGTACAAGGTCCAAAAATACTTTGGACTTGTGCCATTTTAACGAAATTTACTGTTTAGTCACAGATGCATACATTGACTGGAGCTGGGGTTTTGTTTTTGTTTTGTTTTAAGAAAGACAGCTACAAATGTCTTCTCCTTGGTTATTGTGTCTCAAATGTTTCCACAACAGTTTAATTCTTTATCTTTCTTGTGGTGGGTCCTGACAGATTGCCCTAATTGACTAAATTACATTGCCAATATATGTATTCCAGTAATTAAGATTATGCACATGAAATGAACATTACATTTCATTTAAAACTGCTAATAAAATGCTGACATTTTTATTTGTAGATTCTTGGCATGGTAACTTGCAAAATCTTTGAAAGCTTACAAATGGACTGTGTAGTAAATTAAAACTGAATGCTGTGATGACATTTTCTTGCAGTGTGTCTGTCAAAAGTAAACTCCTTTTATTGTTGTCATTGGCTGTTGTTTTGCTCCGATTGTTTATTTATGTATAAACTGTAATTTATTTAAGGTGTACCAACGGTTGTATGGAACTGTGCATAATCAAAAGTATGCATGTATTCTGTCCAGATTTTGAAAACAATTCAGTTGGAGGTATGTGCAAGTACTTTTCATATTTGTGGTTCACCATTTTATGTGATGAACAAGAATTGCAGAATTTCTGGAGATGTTATGGTACATAATAATTTGTTTTGAAGTCTTTGTTGTGGAGCTGTACACTGACCTGTGGATTGCACCCATTATGTATTCCCCAGAGATGCAACAATGTGTTTTGTTATAAATAATTCTATTTCTATATAACTGTAATGTTTTGATGGACTATAGATTATTATTACATCTACATGACAGTATTTTGATAGCCATACAAATAGATAGAACTTCCAGTCTCCCAGTATATGGAATTATGGAGGATCCAAAAACAGTTCTCATGCATGACTTAATCATTTCTTTGTTTCAAAGAATCATGGAGAGGAGCAATTTGCAGGATGCTGAGTTTGTTCCTTGCCTGACACTTTTATGTTCCTCCTATACTCATTGCTGCATTGTTTCCAGACATGTGCCTGTGGTGCCAAACTACATGAGTGTTTTTTTTGGGGGGGGGGGGGAGTTGTAGATAAGCAAAAGTGAGTGACTGAAGATTTAAAAATTGTTTTCCACTGCAAATCAAGCCCTGTCACTCTTTGCAGTGACGTAGTTGTGTCCTGCCTTTGCACATCTGTGTTTCTCAAGTTTGCACTGTTTTGGCAGTAGAACACTGGTATCCTACATTAGCAGATTTGTACTCCCAATTGTTATAATTTTATTTACACACAGTTTAAAATATGTTAGTAGTGTTTGTGAAAGTTGGCAGTGTTCAAGAGGCACAGATTATTGCATACCTTGCAGATAAATTTCACCTTTCCCTAAACTCCTCTGTTACATTTTCCTTACTATACTATACTTGCTGCTCTTGGTAACTATGGTACGCCTTAAAAAAAAAAAAGGGGGGGGAATTAATTAAGTAAATAAATAAAGACATCTGAGAAAACTTCGTCCCATAAAGGCCAGTCACTTGAGCAATTTTTGAGTCAAATAAATACATTTTTGTACATTATTGATTCTGCACAATTAATTATGAGAGAAAATTATTTTTATTTTCTTAAGGAATACGTAGTGATATATAGAAGAGAAAATATTAGTGGGAACTGACTACCTATCTTTAACAAAATTGTTGTCATAAGCAAGGAAGCCATGTTTTTAAGCCTTCATAGATACGGAACCAGAGGTGAGCATTGGACATTTAAGATCCGAATGTAAAAACACATGGGAGGAACGTCAGTGTGAATACACAGGGGATCCTTTGGTAAATAATTACATGGAGGAGGGTCTGTAGAATTAGTGTGGTCTGGCTGAGGTGAAGGGATTAAACAACTTCATTTCTTAAGTGTACTTAATGAGCTAATTGAGACCAATATTGAGACCAAAAGAATTAAAACTGACAGAAGGCAATGTACATGGTTTTACATGAACAAGTTATTTTGCTCAAAGAAATTTGTTAAAGACAGTCTCTGCATTGGTGTTACGTGTACTTAAAGATGGATCAAATAGACTTCCCAATGTTAAATAAATATGAGATGGCATGTGACCATATGTTTATATTTTTCTGTTAAACTAAGGTCACAGATGAATATCTGAATCACTTCAAGCTCATTTAATTATTGATATGCCTGCCTTGGGGACTGTGGACAGTGAGGCCTATACAAATTATTGTAGACCACCTGGAGATGCTTGAGACATGAGCCAGTGTCGTTAGTGACATATACAAGCATAAGTTCATCTTATACTTGTGTATATCTTTCTGTGTTTGTTGCAGAGGTTGGCATTTACTTCCACCCTCTGCAATGACCAAAGCCCTCTACCCCAGAACTCGTGGTTTTGCTACAGTAGAACCCTACCATCACATACATAACCATTCTGTGGCTGGTGGAGAGTACTGTGGATTTGGAAAGCATCTGGCTTATCTGAAGACCTTGGTGGAAATATCTGAGGCATAGCTAAGCAATGTAGCATCTTGGCCATTGTCTGAGGGTTTACTTGAAGATACATTCTTTAGATTAAAGCAAAAGTTATGATGAGTGTGCACAATATGAGACATACATTAATAAACAAGGGCACTTAAGAGCTCAGAGGGAGCACATGGTAATTCTTTGAGTGTGGTCCTTCTGAGATTGAACACTTAGTTGAAATCCTTTCAAAGGCCAAAGCCTGCAACAACTGCAAAGGAAAATCCCACAGTAAGATTTTGATGAATATTCCACTCTCATGCTAAGAAAGAATAGATTGTATTCACACAATTTATTAGGCAAAGCTGTTTGCATAAGTTTATAGACAATTGGGTAAAGGATTTAAGGAAGGGAAAGTAACCCAGAGCTAGTGAGAAGGGAGATGAAGTTGAGGGGGAAAACATCTCATTATAAATTACTAAAAATACTTAAAGATCATGAAAATGTTTCTGTTGTTAGTTGAGTAATATCATGTGCTATCACAAAAGCACATCTCCCAGAAGCCTATCACAAAGGTTGAGGAATCACCTAAAGCAGCAAATATATCCTATCCACTGATTTAAGGGTGTCATACAGTAAAATCAGCTTTACCAGCTTAAAACAATGTAAGCAATAAAAGTGATTTTAGAAGACTGAAAGCATGTTAGACAATTTAACAAGTTAAAAGACATATTAAACCTATGATATGTTGTTTTATATTTTATAATATTATAAAATATACTTAAGAAATTATAATATTTTATAATTTATAATATTTTAAAATTATTTAAAACCATGCAGATGTCCAGATTTGTAAAAGCTTCAGCAAACAAATATAAGTCACTTGTCCAATCCATGTGCATACCTTGGTCCTGATTTTTTTCTACTGGGCAGATGGAGAATGATCTGGTGCATGCGTGTGGGTCAGCTATCATGTTGTCACGGTCATATCATTTCCCTCCATGCAGGCATGCTATGGAGTCCATAATTCCCCTTAGTTTACAGAACATCGATAGATAATGAAAAAGGCTGGACAGTAACTTAAGGGCAGGTGGCATAGTTTAGAGTGAATATGACCAAATATTGGTGAGAACTCAACAAGAACAAGAACAAAAATCTTGCTCTGCTTCCTCAACATGACTACCTGGTAGAGCTATTTTGAATGCTCAAGAGATTACTGGGATGAGGCTCAGAAAGGCAAGGCATGGAACCTCAATTGCCTGCTGTGACAAATTCATTAGATACTTTGAAGAGAAAGTGAATTGTATGCACTCAAAACTCAACACCACACTTGTAGCAGAGTCTGAAGAAATGTACAGTGCTCCATTTTCTTGCAATTATTTTACCTCAGGCTTGTTCACTACAAGTTGCTATGGGCTAGGTTGCTGTACTACCTCCGAGATCACCTTGGTCAGCTCAGCTAGGGAGAGTGGTACACCAGCGGCATTGCCATTCTGTCTCCCTCACCGAGTACTTGTACAAACCTTCAGAACTGCTTCTAGGGAAGAGAATTTCCTCGTGAGAACCTGTAAGTGGGAATTGGTGATTTCCATGTGTGGCTATGATCAAAGCCTCTTCCTCCATAGTATCATAAAGCCAATTTACCTGGAAATTTTTCTGAGTGAGCGAGCTCAGATAGCTGTCCTGGGTTTGGTGAACCTAAAGGGAAACCAAGAAAACATAAATGAATTTCCTAATGTGTTCCTCCTCAAGACTTTGCAACTGTGAGTTCGATCCCAGGGCCCCAGGGTTGCAACTGTCTCCTACATTTGCGCCTGAATTGGCTCCAAAGTTTGACTAGGAAAGTATCCTATAGTGGAATGGATGGAATAGCAACCACTTGTGAATGATATTGTTAATGACTCATGGTAAGCTGAAAACCATCCCTTTATATTTTGTCATGTACTGAAGACTACAAATACACACAATCTTTCTTGAGTCCCACTTTTTTGGGAAAGGGCAGTGTATAAATGATGATATCAAGGCCTACAAAGTAAGTTTCAATCTGGGTAAAGAAAACTGGGGCTCTAGTGACGATAGTTGTTCTGGGTGCAATTCCAGAAGAACTGGTGAAACATCTGAATGAAATCACCATAGATATGAATATATCAGTGTATGTATGTGTGTGTGCTTCAAGTCTCCTCTCGACTTACTGTGACCCCATTAGCATTAGCATTTACATTTATATACTGCAGGGTAGGCAACCTTTCCCCTTTAAGGGCCAAGGGACTTCAGCTCCCAGAAGCCTCAGCCATGTTGGCCAATAGTCCCATGTTGGCCAATAGCTCCTGGGATTCTGGGAGCTGAAGTCCCTCGGCCCTTAAAGGGGAAAGGTTGCCTACCCCTGATATACCGCTTCATACTAAACTAAGTAGTCCCTAAGCGAGTTACAACATGTAAGCTAATTGCCCCCAACAAGTGGGGTATTCATTTTAGTTACCTATGGAAGGATGTAAGGCTGAGTCAACCCTGGAGCCCTGGGACCGAACTCACAACCTTGTGGCTGCAGTACTAGCGTTTAACCACTGCATCATCAGGACCCCATGAATTTCACAGGGTTTTCTTAGGCAAAGAGTACTCAGTTTCTCCCTTGGAAATATAGCCTACAGTACCTGGTATTTGTTGGTGGTCTCCCATCCAAATACTAAACAGGGCTGACCCTGCTTAGCTGCCAAGATCAGTGCCAACACTTAGATCATTATATTTGTTTAAAGACATTTCTGTATTGCCTCCCAGCCCAGAAAGGCTCCCAAGGCAATGAACCAATAAAAACAAACAGTGCAGAGAGGAAAACATTTTAAAAACACATTAAAATACTCTTTTAAATTTATTAAAACAATCTTATAATATAATTTTAAAACAGGTAAAACAGAACCATTTCAAACATTAAAGGCCATGCAGAACAGCACTTTCCTTCCTGCATACTGGAAGCTTAAAAGCGTTGGAGGCAGCCTTACATCTTTGGGAAGGTAGTTCCACAGTCAGGTTACTGCTACAGAGAAAGCCTTTTTACAAGCTTTACAGGCATTATATAATGATGTCTCAGTGGCATCTAGATGCTTGGATATAATCCCAATCTCTGATGGTCCAAAAATCCTATTGATCACACCTGGCAGACTGTGAAACTGATAATACTATTACTAATTCAAATAATATTCGATAAATTATGTAGAAACTTTAATTGATGTGGGATTTAGTTGGTGTTAGCTTGTTGAAATGGCAAGGTCTTTTGTTACACAAAATTTGAAGCTTTTGGATATACTGTGGCACATACTTGGTTAATTGTCATCAAGTTGACTTCAATGTATGTGGCAATATATATAAATGAGAGACCTACCAGTCACCCTATCATCAACACCCTACTCAGGTTTTGCAAACACATGGTCATGGCTCCCTTGGTTCAGTAATGTGGTATTCCACTTTTCCTACTACCATCCACCTTACCACACACTATTTTCTTTTTAGTGAGATACCGTTTCATGATATGCCCAAAGTATGACAGTCTCAGTCTCAGTCTTAGTTTAGTCATCTTAGCTTCAAGGAAGAGTTCAGGATTGATTTGCTCTATTTGTCTTTTTAGCAATTCACGGTATCTGCAGAACTATCCTCAGCACATTTCAAATGAGTCGATTTTCTTCACTTTTGCCCTATTTTCCAGTTAATAATTGAACAAGAGGCAGAGGATTTCAGTATTTCTCATAGCCCTCCATCCCTGGAAAGGACCACCTTTTGGACACCTGGTGCCTGTACTGTTTTGGGGGAATAAGGTTTTCATTTCCTACTGAGTGACCAATCCAGTTAGTGTCACTTACCATTGAAATAAAAGGGTAATGGTATTGATAACTCTCTTCATTTGATTTCAGTGTGAATTTTGTGGCTGTTTTTTAAATGGATTGGATCTAATGGGTCTCACTTCATATACAAGAGCAGAGGAGTGGTGTTAAGGTTTAAATTATAGTCTTTGACATATGAATTTTTCCTCAGATGTAAAAATCTAGGGAAAGGAATATTGAGTCTCATTAGGGAAACTTGATTTCTAGGGGTTTGGTTTATTTACAGATCAAGTTTTTTGGAAGATGAATAAAAATGAATTAGCTGACAGAAGCATGGGTTTGTAGTATCAAGTAATAGTCTATAGACAAAATTAAATTAGAATAGCGACTCAGACATGAACTCCGTATATGATATAATTGTTTTCCATTGACTGGTTAAATTGGCCATAAGTTTGACATCTGAATAATATACAGAAAAAGGCAAAATATATTGAACATGTTGAGATCACAAAAGGTCTGCCACAGTGTTAAATCTTGTCCTCAACACTTAGTGGTTTCTTGGCATCTTCTCCTATTATTTCATCATGTCCAAGAGGTCAAGGGGAGATAAGTCCAGAACAGACTTGATATGGCAAAATCAATTCATCCTGGAAAGCTGGTTCAAGTTGAAATAATCAAAGTCAATCAGTGAAAGTGGCTATTAAAGTAATTTTGCAAATCCCTTTTGTCAGATATCTTCATTTTTCCAACTTCAGGCAGAACTTCTCAGTTCTTCAGTTTGTCACCAGAAGGTCTGACTTCCACACACAAGTTTTATTCAAGCAACATCATAAATGTGCATGACTTGAATTTACTCTTGTCATCCAACAAGTCCCCAAGGGAGGTTTACAATAAATTAAAATTGCATTATCATTACAGAATAACAGCATCATTAAAACAAGGATGGTGAGACACAACATAAATCAACATTCACCAGTAGTTTTCAGGATTAAGAACAAGCATCATCAAGTGCAAATGTAGTGTACAGAGAGTGAATAAGCCTGAGGTAATAAAAAAAATATCTTTGCTTGGTACCCAAAATAATGTAAAGAATGTGCTAGCTGAGCCTTCCTTGAAAGCATTCCAGTTGGCCCATACCATAACCAGATCTCAGGGCATCTAAAGAAGGGCCTCTTTTGAAAATGTTAATGTATGGCCAGGCATATCTGGACACAAATGGACTTTTGGGTGTTTCTGTACCAATTTGTGAAGGCAAAGTGATGACATGAATGAGATAAAAATAAATAAATAAACTGTCAGCCCATGCAGTGAATCAAGCAAATAACTCTTCAAATGTTTTCAACTGCAACTCCACTTGTAATGTAATAAAAGGTAAAGGTATTCCCCATTTACAAGGTTGTCAAGTTGTATCCGACTATAGGGGGTGGTGCTCATCTCCATTACTAAGCTGAAGAGCCAGCATTGTTAGAGACTACTCTGTGATCATTTGGCCAGCATGATTGCACAGAATGCTGTTTACTATTTACATTACTGTAATGTAATACGTTCTAATATGTTTTACAGAGGTAATGCTAGTAATGGCATCAAGGGCAAGAAGAGAATTGGTTTCTTTGGTAAAGAGATTATTTGGACAAAGTGAGCCTTCAAACTATTTTTTTTAAATTACAGTTTTTAAAAAAATTATTTAGATGTTGGCATCTGAACATATGAACATGATGTTAATATCTAAACATAATATCTGGAGGGAAAGAAGGCTAAAGATACTTACCGCTTTCCCTTCTATCTAAGTCACTACATTCAACTTGCAGTTCCCTTCCACTTGACCATTCTCTAATGCTGGTCCTGAAGTCATAGTGATGTTGACTTAAAATCCTTACACAAGTATTGTTGTGTTGCAGAATTGGCACAGCTTTCTAATTGCAATGGTTTGTGTTCTTAATTACATGGAACCTCTGTACTGATTTCTCCTTGTAGTACAAACAAACTCCCAGCATTGATACAGGAGGCAGAATGGTGTTCACCCATCCTGGGGAAACCCTGAAGGTGAGACCAACAGGATGAAATGTTATTAGGCTAGTTTGGTCATGGTTTGGCAAGGATGTACATGGGGTACAGAATTGATTTTTGTCTTGAGTAGCATTTTGTGATCAGTGATTTCTGAGGTTTACCACATAGCCATGAGACTCATAGACCCAGACCCATAGGTATGATAGGAATCACCTTTGGGGTTAACCTTAATCCCCTGCTTGGGGTATAGGGCATCTGAGGGAGATTAACACTGGAAGGCTTCCAATGATGGGAGCCCCAGAGGATGGTGGCTCCATTGGCATACTCCATAGAGTCAGGATGCTATCATGGAATTACACTTCTGGCTTGCTGTATAGCATTACTTATTGAATCCCCATACCAACAGGATGGAATGGACCTGTGTGCAAACACATATCAAAGTGACATAGAATGGAAGTGGAGAGATGAATGTGTATCATAATCCACAAATCTGAACAGTTACTTTACTAAACTCACTGTGTAGTTTCTGGCATATCCAATTTCCCATCTGAAAGTATGTTGGCACATTAAAGAAAGCCATCACTTATCATTTTCTGTGAGCAGCATAAGAATTCAGTGCAAGAAACAATTAATACATTGCAGTAGAATATAAATATGAAACCCATTTTACTAAACAAGTACAGATGTGGAGATATGAATAAGCCTTCAACTCAAGCCTCCAACTCTTTTGTCACATTATAAAACATTTTAATTAAAAATGTTCACAAAATTATTTGGTGGAATATATTATATAAAAAGACAAACTATCTTAGTGTAAGTATGCATTTACTGCCTTATGTACATTTAAAACAAAATGAAGAAGACCTGAAATTTTAAATTAATTTAAATCCTAGCAATGAAGTTGCAGGTAGAACTGAAGCAATGCGCTCTCTACTATTATCTCCAAATTTTGTCTGTAGTACTTTAGAAGAAAATATGTACTCAGCAGTCGAAATGAAAAGGAAAAATACACATGTGTAACTTAAGCAGTTAAGTGAATAGGTGCAAAATTGCTGACTTCCTGGTGCTACTACTATGTTTCCTTTTTGTAGCAGAATAATACTGACAGAATGCCCTAGAAGGTTAAGAGAACTTCACTTTCCCATCAGTTTTTCCTAACATTCATGAAGCAAACCTCCCTGTTCCCCTTTTAAAAGTACATGTTAATTATAGAAATAATACCAAGGAAAATAAATCATGCCAGAGTATAAATGTGGTGTCATGTTTGTAGCCCTATCAGCACTGTTTTGCTTACAGATGTTCATTAAAGCAAAACAACAACAGGAAAGAATTTCAGAGTTAAATGCATGGGGTGCCCAATTAAATGTGCTTAAATATCTCTGAAATCAGCAGGATGGAAGTATTCTTAACTATTTGCTGGAGTGTGGCCATCATATATAATAACAGCAGCAATTCTAATAAAGCCAGTGCTCTCTGGCAAGGGATCGAAATGTTCCTAAGGCAAAAGTAGCAACCTAGGAGTTGGACTTTCCTGCTGAGTGTTGCAGCTCTGCAAAAAGTCCAGGAGGTGACACAAGTCTATCAGAAAGAATGGCTAGGAGCTGTGGTTAAGAGCAGAGTGTTGTTGGGCCAAGTTGAGGAAGCAGAGGTGGCCTTTCTATGCTCTGTGTGTGGGTCTATTTTATCCTTTCCCGTTAAAGCTGGGCCAGCCTGGCCAAAAAGGAAAAAAAAAAAGTGGTTCCTTGGCAAGGCTTAATGGCAGGATGATGTAGTCTGTTGTGACTAGTGCATTCCTTTCAGGTTAAACTAGGGAAATGGCATTGTGTTAAAATTCCAAGTCGCATGAATGTTTTATTGCCACAAGTGCATTGAGGTCTCAAGGGGAGTGTGTGTGTGTTCAGAGCTGGGGAGGGATGAGGGAGAACGGAGGCAGGGAGTGTGACTTAGAGACTCAGGAACTATCAAAAGAACACTTCCCTTGGAAAATGTTATCCAGTGGTGTGTGAAGCTGACTGGCTGCGATAGTCACTTAGAAGGGTTTCGCTTCTCTCCCCCCCCCTCCGCTGTTTAAAATCTCTCAGTCCAGACAATTAACAGCTGAAGAAAATATGACAAGACACACGCAGTGAGGTTGGGAGATAGAGAGAAGGAATGCGCCAGAAGAGAGCTGAATTGCCTTCTTGTATATAAACTGGCAGGTCTCGTCTCCTCACCACCCTCCCTGCTTGCTATAACCCATGCCCAGAGTGTGTTTTTTCTCTTCTGCTCTCTTCCCCCCCCCCCGCCATCCTGAAGGCCAGGCCTGATCTGTTAACTGTACACCACTGACTGGGAGGCCAAAGCTGCTCATGGTACTGTATGTTACCATTACTACTCCCTCATTCCTTTTTACTTTTTAAAAACTTTTTTTCCTGTAATAATGGTTTACATGAGTCAGAAAAAAAGCTGTAGAAAGGAGGTCATTCTTGTTGCACAACTTAAAAAAAATTAAACAAGCCAGGCAGTTCTTTTGCCATCTCATTTATATTAGATGCCAGTAATGATTTCAAGCAAAACTGAGTGTTGTTAATACCAGAGTAGAGCAGGGGCTGGAATGGTAACTATGTATATATAACACTTTTAATTAAATATTGTGAAGCAAAGCTGGTTTGCTTTTATGTGACATTGGCTATATTTGTTACGTTCCTTAATGCTTGACTATTAGGTATTTATGGCAAGGTGTAAGTTACGTTTGTAACATCTGGTACTCTGGATTACCATGAAACTGGATTTCTTTTTCTTTTGTATGAGATGACGGGTTAGGATTTGGGAGCAGAAGATTCTGGTGCTGTGCTAGACTGAGTGTTGTTTAAGGGCATCCTCCTTTGGATTTATAAATATCTATGTTAAAGTGTATTCTAAGTTGAAATATTTGCTATGATTTTATACCTTACCTCAGGGGTAGGCAACCTTTCCCCTTTAAGGGCCGAGGGACTTCAGCTCCCAGAATCCCAGGAGCTGTTGGCCAACATGGGACTATTGGCCAACATGGCTGAGGCTTCTGGGAGCTGAAGTCCCTTGGCCCTTAAAGGGGAAAGGTTGCCTACCCCTGCCTTACCTTCACTAACCACATGCCATGTAGATCAAATTGGTGGTATATGGACTGGTACTAGTCCATGAGTCATCAGCTGCTAGTCTGTAGTGTTTCCAGAAGGAAGGAAGAAAGAAAGAAAGTTATAGCCAATGGGCACAAATATTGTACTGGTCCCTGCCATATTGCTGGAAGAGAAGCCAATCCCCCACAGGAGATAGAATGAGAGACTGGCTTTAGATAAAGATGGACTACAGTTTCCATTAGGCCTCGCCAACTTGGATACATTGGAAGTGAAACTCAAAATATCTCAAAGTATGAAGGGAATTGATCAGGTGCAGTATGGTTGGTTCACACATGCACACCCACACACATAAATGTGAGTAAATGCTTTTTTAAACGTACCCAAATAGGTATCTTAATATGAAAATAGTCCCTTTTTGTATGTATAAGCTTTCAAGTTACTTGTTGACTTATGGTGACTCCATGAATTTCATAGTATTTTCTTTAGTTAGGAACAGTCAAAGATGGTTTTACCAGTTCTTCCTCTGAAATATAGCCTATTGCACCTGGTATTAATTAGCAGTCTCTCATCCAAGTACTAACTAGAGCTTATTCTAGTTAGTTTCCAAGATCAGACAGGATCTGGTGCCATTGCAGTATTTAGGTCCTAGTTACCTTAGACTTAAAAAAAGAAAGAAAGTTCAAAACCATTTTATCCATTTTACTCCATAGGTCCAAGTCCTTTAAGTAATGAGAAATGTGTGTGCTCTGCACAGGGCTTAGACTGAACTATATAAGACTCATTTGGATTTTCATTACGAGGTGACAGAAGCCTCAGAACATACAAAGAAAAGGACTGTAATGTTTTCACAGGAGCATTTCCTTCTAAAGAGTGGAATTTAGTCTCCCTGCTCTAGGATATGCTTTGTTCAGCCCTTCATTCAGGAATAGGGGTCCCCGGACTTTTTGATCCGGGGGCCGGTTCGCTGGCCCCCAGACCTTCCGGGGGGGGGGGGCGGAGGCATGCGCACAGCTCCAGGTGCCATTTTGGAAGCCAGCGCTGGTGGTGGCGGCGGGCCGGTAGGAAGTCCTCGGCAGGCTGGGTCCAGCCCGCGGACCGTAGTTTGGGGATCCCTGGACTATGGCATATATTTTAACTATTCTATAAAAAACTCAACTCATAAGCATGCCCACTCCTTTTAAATATTGGCAAGCCAACTTAATATATAAAAGTGGGTGGAAACATACAAGCTTGAAACCTAATACATGAGTTGGGACTCCACTTGGTGTAAACTAGTCTTATGAATTAATCCGTTGAGAAAAATCCCTCATGCTTTGTATTTGGACAGTAACTTTCCTTAAAGATTTTTGCCAATTAAATGGGTTGGACTTCTACACAAGACTACATGATTAAAACAGATATGGGTTGTGACGTGTCTATAATTGTTTTGTTCAAAGAAATAAAATGCTGACCAATGGACATGCATAGAAACATGTTCTCTAATATTTTGCAATTCATATATGATTTATACTTGTCCCTCCCTTTTCATGGACTTGGAATCTGCGGTCTCACTCTTTATGGGAGAGACAAGCAGCTATAAACAAAATGGCCGCACATGCTCCACGGGTGCATGTGCTATTATTTCCTATGGGACTTGAATATCTTTGAGACACCATTTTCATGCGGGAGGTAGTGGTTCTGGAACGGATCCTATGTGAATTGGTAGGGCCTACTGTATTTCAGTTCCGATCATTCAGAACTCAAGATCAGGTGTAGTATCACTCATTCAGCATGTAGAAGAAAGTAATCAATTTGCATGTTGTTCTCTGTGTTGGAAACATGTTACTGTTGTGTCAAAACAGATAAAGACTACTTACATAGCACTCCAGTAGTAATTATATCCACACAGCATTCAGGTAAAAGTAGTATAGTGTAGATAGACGTCTTCCTTTGGATGTGCATTGAGATGTACAGTGGAATGAAGACAATGGAGAATATCACACGGAGGCTTGCAGTGGTTAAAACATGGCTAAATTGTTCCTAAAGTGTGCTGGTATGATCGCCAGTCACACTTGTCTCCCGTGGTTAAATCACATCTGTTCTGCTCTCATCATCAAAGCATTCACAGAGCAGCCATTTCTTCAATAATGGGAATGTCTGTTATTGAAGAAATGGTTGCTCAGTGAATGCTTTGATGATGGGAGCAGAGTGGATGCGATTTAACCATGGGAGACAAGTGCTACTGGCGATCACACCAGCATGCTTTAGGAACGATTTAGCCACGTTTTAACTACGGTAAGTCTCTGTGTGATATTCTTGTCTATGCCCACGGTGTTGCTCATAGTTGGATGCTCATTCAGGTATTCTTTTCTATCCATCCATATTTAAGTATTACTAGCCATGTGTAATTACATGTAACTAGAGCTGGATTGGACTTTTAGTGTGCAGAGATCACATAGTCAAAAAACAGTGTGCTTTTCCTTTATTCAGTGAGAAGTATACTTTACAAACCAATGATTACTGTTATGCAAAGGGATCTTGTAGCACCTTTGAGACTAACTGAAAGAAAGAAGCTGGAAGCATGAACTTTTGTAGATTTGAGCCTATTTCCTCAGATACATCTGAGGAAGATCCCTTTGTATACTGATTTTCCAGTCTAACGCAGCTATGTCTTTGAAGCCTACTGCTAATACAGTTTATAGTTTGTGACAGCAAGCCATGCTTAGATTGGAAAGAGAACACTTTTTAGAAAAAGGCCCAGGCTAAGGCATAATGCTCTGCCCTCATTTTGGCTTGAGTAAGTGTTTTTAAACTGTACCCTCATTTCTAAATGCATGTATATGTTCTATCTAGGTGCACAGTTGCCTGGTGCGCTCTATACTTAAATGCTTAAAACATTTGTAAGAAAAGTGAACATAATATGCAAGTTTATATGTGATATGCTTATCTTGTTCAGTCAGTCTTCACTAACGCAGAGTTAGCCATTAAGTAGTGAAGCTTGGGGGAAAAAAGCTGACAGTAACTTTTCTGAGCACCCTATTCAGTTTTTTGATAGATACAGAATGATTCACATGTATTTGTGTGATTTACTTATTTTGTCTGTATAATAGAAGTGAGTATGTCATAAACATAAGTTTAATCTGATTAGTATCCTTTTTATGATAGTTTGGTAGAGGTAGTGGTTTAAAATAACCCAAAGGTTATATTGACAATGTTTATGGAGAGTCGTAAACTCAACAAGCAGTCAACTCTATTACAAAACCATGATTTATGTCCAGATCTAACCCTTCAGATTTCAGAAACTCTCATTAGCATCTCATAGATCCTAAGAGTTAGTCACTTAGAGCTATATATTTTCAGCTGCAAACTATTCTGATTGCATAGTAATATAAGAATTTATTTTGGATAGGTTACAAATGAGACATTTTAATTGATAGTTTCCAGACAAGAGTGGTAAGTAATATATTCATATTATTTTTTTACAAGTTTTAATGATGGTCTTAAAAATTAATTTGTAAATGGATAATTAATTGTGATGGATAGTGAAAACTTTAGAAAGTGAAACAAACAATCACATCACTGAATGAACTCTTGTGACTGACCTTTACTTTTCCCTCACAATAAGTCAAGGCATCAAGGTTTTTCTGCAAGATTTATGGACTTCTGTACATGGTATTTCCCATAGTTCAAGATGGTTACAAAAACATTACAACATGTTCCACTTAAAAATTAAAGTAATAAACTACACTCTTACACTTTAAAAAACTAATACATAAAACCAGATTTAAGTTCCTCATTCAGACCTCAGCATCTTCTTGGGCTGGTCACTTGTATGCTGCTCTTTGTACAGACTAAATCAATATTAATTCTGCCTAGAATGCATTGACATCAGTGGGACTTAAGTTGTAACCAATAAAGCCCATGCATTTTAGGGGATCTGCTCCAAGGTCAGATGGATATTGGATGTTTAACCCACAAGAAGCCAGATCCATAGGTTAATCAAAGTTTCGATGATACACAGAAGTCATTTTAAATACCATTTAATTCAAGAGAACAAGAGAGATGATATTTAAAAAAGGAAGTTTGGCCACTAGAGGAAATTTTAAGATTCAGACTGTATTCTGGAAGATCTTGGTTTTCTTTTAATTTTTATCAGTTCTTTCTCAATGAATAAATGAATAAATGGCTGACAAACATAAGCGTAAAACCAATTGCACAGTACTGTTGATACTCCTCTATATCATAAGCACATTCTCATTCTGGACTATGATAGTGAGCCCCAGTGGATCTGAAGAGTTAAAGAAATTTAGTGGAGCAATAATTGATTTTTTTAAACCATATGCTTGATCCTGTTATAGGTTAAGGTGCATGAATGTTTCTTGATCTCAAGGAAGATGTATGGTCAAAATACTTTGGCCATTCTTGATAACCCTTAAACCTGCCTCACAATAAGTAAAACCATTGGTTTGGATTTTTATTATCTGCAGTGCCTGCTAGTGGTTAATTCCACCCTCATCTGGATATTCAGGGAGCTGAATCTCAGTCCTTTGTATGAAATGGGTGTGCTTTGCCACTGATCATTCTGCAGTTCTGATCTATATTATTAGACTTAAGTTTCAGTCCCTTAGGTATTGTGTCACATGAAAATGTCTGGGAGGATTTTCACCAATTTTCAGGGCAATGCTTGGAATGATCTGACAGGAAATTTTGGCATCCCAGCCACCCATCCACCCATTCAATTGCCAGGGTAATCTGGCAGATCACTTGAAAGATTTCAGTGAGTTCAGTTTGTCAGAACTATGTTAATAAACATTTCTGTCTGTTTACGACGTCACTTGTTAATAGCTGTATAGGATTTTTTTAGTCAAATTTGGAGGAATGTTGGGGATAGTCTTTAACATATTTGTCATATATTATATAGTGAGCCTGACGTGTCAGCAGGCTAGTGATCTGCGGGTTGCCATGCCCCATATTATTCAGTGGTGCTGTATGCATACAGATGTGTCCACATTGTCACTCACTGAATAATATGGGGCATGACTATCCACACTTATCCAATCTGTGTTGGCACTAGAACCAAACCCTCTCAGATAGTAAGGATCCACTGTACATAAAATTCATTTAGTGGAGACCAGGTGATGTCCACATTATTTTCTCACTCATACTGGATAATGTGTTTTGTGGCCAATCAGGACAGACATGCTCTCTCAAGGGACTGAGACTGATGGGAAGCACAAGGAATGTTTGTACACCCAAAGGGAAAGGCACTTATACTCCAGGCCAGTTGAAACTGAATGATCATTTTATGTTGATTAATGAGCAACACTGGGTAGTACAGTTAGTTTCTAATAAATTACTACCTTCTAGCACTGGCCCCACCCTTCCCTTCACCCTTCTGTTTGTTTTATGTGACTTCTGCTTCTACCCAGTGTTCTCTGTGAAATGAATGTACATTAGAATATATATTTGTAATGTTCAGGGCTTTGTCAGCAGACAAGTTGATCCATTGTGAAATAGTCTTAAAGATTGAAGCCATAAAAGGTATTGTGGCACCTTAAAGACTGAAAAGATTATTGTTTCACAAGTTTTTGTGAATTACACTCCACCTCCTCAGATGCACAGTACTATACACATGGGATTGAAATGGTGCTGTGGGAAACTGAAACTTAGAAAGTACAGATAGCAACAGAAGGATCGTTAACAGTGGCTATTCCGAAGGCAGTTGTTGCTGATAACACAAATGTCCTGACACTGGGTAAATCAGAAAAAAATGTAGTGTGTGTGAGCTTTGTTTTTGTTTTTTTAAATATTATTATCCAGTTCAACTGATGGGAGATGCTGAAAATCATTAGGGACAAGAGGGGCAGAATGGGAACCCTTTAGTAATGGAATAATCGTGTTGGAACACTAGAGTCATAATTAATGTAAAATGTCAACTCTTAATGTAATACTTTGTGTTGAATACTGTGAGCATAAACAATGCTGTCAATTAATAAAAACCAAATATGTATGAATGCTTTGAAATGGGCATGTGACTTTGATACCAAGTGGAAGATTAAAATATTTGTGATCCTGGTACCCATTTCCAAATACAGTGTCAGAAGAAACCTGAGTTGGACCTAAAGGCAAAACTACCACTAGTTTTGCAGCCATAATCATATTCATGATGAGAGTAGTCCTATCGTTGCAGTTTGTTTCAGTGTTTCAATGCACTTTCAGCTAGAAATAGTTTTAGGGTGTATCCACACTGCAAGAATTAAAGCAGTTTGACACCACTTTAACTGCCATGACTATATCCTACAAATTCTCAGATTGTAGTTTGGTGAGGCACCAGAACTCTCTGGCTGACCAGGATGAAAACTTCACCAAATTACAAATCCCAGGATAGGATAGAGTCATGGCAGATAAAGTGCTGTCAAACTGCTTCATTTCTACAGTGTGGATATATCCCTAATGTTTTAAATGAGGTTTTCTTCCTAGCAATGTTACCTAGGATCACAACCTTTGGCCAGAATTTGAATTATTAATCCCAGCTAGAGCAGACCTATTAAAATAATGGGATTTGCTTAAGGGTTGAGTTACCATTCAGAGACTGTTTCATTGCATCTACTCTAATTGGAACTAGGCTTAATGGTGTAAGGATTGTAAACTACTAAACATGCTACTGAGGTTAATGTAGTTACAAATGTAATTGAAGAAATATTTGTTTACAGAAATATTTCCAAAGGATAAACATTTAAAAGCTCATCTGAGCATCTTGTTGTTTTTTTTTATTGGTGAGCAGGTTCTTTGAATATTCTTTTACATCAACATTGTTATGTGGATTACTTGTAGTACAGTAAATAGTAGATTAACTATAGGAATTAAATTGTGAAATTAAGAGCTAAAAATTCACCATGGTAAATTTAGGTAAGGAATTTAAAATGGTTACAGATTATAAAGATTAAAAGAAGGTTCAGTGATGTCCTCATCTCCTACACATACATAGAGTAAGTATCTTCTCTAAAAGTATATATAGAAATAAACCACAAAGCAATTTTGCTTCATTCAATATACACATTTTTGAGGTTTCATCCCAGTCCTTCTCAAGATACAAGATAGTTGTAAACAAATTGGTTTAAAATCCTTCCTTTCCACATAGAGATCTCAAAATTATTTCTATTGATCATAAATTGTTTACATAAAGTTTGGATTACAGTTTACTGACTTCTTCCCTTGTCCAATATGGCTTGAATTACACATGTATAAAAAACCCTGTCAGATTGTGTTAATTTTGTCACAATATTTTGCTAATTTTATTCAAGTTGTTCTTGAAATTGCTTAGACTTTTCACCTAAGGAAAAACCTCCACATTTTGTTCCTCAGAATTACTCACATTCTTTAACTGAGGAGGAGTAAATCTAACTTCTTTTCAAAGTGAGTTTTTTGCAAATCATTGGTAGGCCCTCTAAACATGACTGACTTACTGGTTTGAGGCTTTATGTATACATGTCATCTGTTGGAACCTTTTGCTTAGATCTGTTTCTGTTGATTTATCTTGCTGAATAAACAGACCCTTAGTTGGGGAAAAGTGGAAAATGGTCAGCTTCAGCACAGATCAATCCTTTGGTAACTTAATTTCTTCATTTGCCTCTTTGGATTTGGAATGGCATAGTGGCTGGTTTGGTTCAGATAGTTGTATGTGGAGTGTTTCTGCATCTTAGCTATCCTGGCTCCATGCTCATAGAGTACAGGGTGCTGCAAAGAAGGAGCTGTCCTTGCTGGCACCAAACTGGGAAAGTGGTTAGGGGTGAGGTCATTAAGGTTCAGAGCAAGCACAGAGCAACCACTGTGAAGCTGGAACAAGGGACGTTATAAGTTCTGTTTCCCCCAATATCTTCCTTTGTTAAGTGAAGCATTTGACCCATCCTCCCTCCCACCTCTATTGCAGTGTAGACATAGCTGATAGGATCCCCCCCCCCCCATAACATTGGGACTTGGGCAGTTGGCTTATGATGATGTCTTTTAATCAGTGGTTACCTGGCAGGTAGTAGGTTGAGAAGAGTAGTGTTATGCCACCTTTGGCACCCATTTGGTGTAGAGGAAAGCTCTAGATCAGCCTGTTTATCTTGTGGGATCTGAGGTGGGGAAAGAGACTACCCTTAGGGTTGGCTTGGGTGCTGTTCCCTCACTTCAAGTTGTAGGCCTTTGGGGAGGACTTCTTTTGGTTTACTTTCCATCAGCGGACCAGCCAAGGAGCAACTTATCTATGGCCTTGGAGCTCAGGTGTTTTGCTCATGGAAGTTGAGGAGCAGCTCTGGGGTTGACCCCCTGCCTCAGCTGCTCCCACATGAGGTTTCTTGCACTCTACAGGATTTGGTACAATTAAATAGGTGAATTAAATAGCCCTTATTCAACCCAGTGCCCTTGTTTCATCTTCTTATTTTCATTGTAGGTCAACAAACAAGAATCTATACCTGTTTCAATCATTTATATGCTTAGTTTCTAGGGGGCACAAGCCCAGTGTTGATTAGTATAACTAAGACTAAAGAACAGGGGAGAGTGGCTTCTCACAAAAGCTGTGATTAACTATGAAAAGTTCCCTTAAACTTTTTCTTTCTGCAGGAGTGTTAAAACAAAGGTGAAAATGTTGTTACTCTGTGAGGACAGGGAGAATTATTCTGAGTGTATATTTCTGCAACACTAAAATGTAGCCCAAATAGATTGGCTTGCCATGTAGGAGGACAGGAACACTTGCCTGTACACTGAATTGGTTTTGTGATGCTATCACGTAGTCAAATCTGCTTGTGTTGTGATATCATCAGAGTGGGAAGAACACATTTGTTCTGTGTATATGTAGGTTTTCTTTTTTTTTAAGAAATAGTGTGAAGAAAGTTCCTGGTTGGACAACAAATAACGTAAAATAAATACTGAAAAAGTTGGGAGGAGCTAGTTTCCAAAAATCATTCTGGTCCGCCTGAAAGCTATGTATTTATGCCAGAAATGTCTGCAGCACAGCCCTATCAATTTGCATTCTTTTACCAGGAGGCTTTAAAATTGTCACACCACTTCACAGTATACTGTATTGAGAGAGGTTCTGTGTTGAATGTATGTATACTGTTTCTGCCTACTACCATCATGTATTTTTTCAGCTAAATTAGTAGTTGCTGTGGGAAGAAGAACTGCAGTTTCATCAGCTCTATCTGCAACCACTCTTATACTTCCAACAGTTGTTTCACACTCCTTTCCCAAGGAAGTCAGGCACCCCTCTTCTACATACCTTGTTATGATGACACAGAGATAATACCTTTTGCTTCAATTTTCCGAGCTTTGCCTTTGTGGGAAAAATATGACTGTGTCTTTCTGGTTTAGTTTTACCTTCATAATTTGTCTGTATGCATGTTCTAAGTAAAAAGGAGACATAGGGGCTGAACAGACTGACACAATACGCTGGCTTCCCGGTGGCTTGGGGGCATGCCATACACACAACACATGTCCCCAAGATGCCAGGAGGCTGCTGTCAAGCCAGCTGATTGACCACACGGAGGCAGCTTTTCGTCGCTCTGGCGGCACAGCATTTAGACACTGCATACCGCAGGAATGCTGAAAAAATGTCGCTGCAGTGGAAAAGCCGCTTTTTTCTGGTGCAAAAAAGAGCAGCATTTTGCTGCTTCTTTTTGCACTGGAAGGAAGCTGGGTTGGGGGGCGTGGTGTGTGGTTGCCATGGCCCTGACCCAATGCTCAAAGGTTCTGTTTCGGCCCATAGTAAACTATATTCTCCAGTTATTTAATATAAATGTTCATTACCAGACCTGAGTAAGGATGTGTACTATTTTTTACTGTGAAGGCTGGAAGTGGTTTAAGAGCAACTGTGAAATCTTATCACCTTCACTCATTATTTGTGACTTCCAGTAGAAGTTGTTAAGTGCAAAGTCTTTCCCCATCTTTTTCAAAGCTTCAAAAGAAAGCAATAAGATACATGGAAAGGGAACTGTTTTGCACTTGAAATATTAATCAATGAATGTACTTTATGTAAACCTTTTGATTGTTTTGTGAAGCGATGGAAGCTAAATCTTATCTATATTTCCATTTTTCTTTAGTTTCAGCCTGTTCATAGAACTCCTTCTGAACATATCAAACTTTTTTAAAGCCAACTTTTCTACCACCTTTTTGTGTTGCTTTTATTATTTAGTATTTGCTTACCATTTTAACTGAGCAGTAAAATAATTCATGTACTTGGTTTTTTAAAAAACAAAATTACTCTTTCGTGGTGGAAAATATAGATTTGCCAAGTGCAGTTGCACTTTTGACGTCAGCACTATGTCTGCCAAAAACCCTTGAGCACCTTTGTTTAATTGAGCTTGAGTTCCTTGATGTACATGCAGTAATTGGGTGCTTTCTCTAGGCTTTTGATCTTTAAGTGGCTGAAGACCTGAAGCAGTCCATTTGTGGATCTTATGGTGATGAATATTTGTGTGCGCATATGCATATGTGTGTGTATGTGTTCAAAGCTGAGCTGGTGCTCCCACAATTGTACTTACATCTCAATCTGCCAATTATTATTCAGGTGTTGGTGTCATGGTGCAGAATAAAGTTTATTTCTACAGACGCATGCATAGAAATTGAAGTCTTAATTGATATTATCCCCCTTCCTATCTAACAGCAAATAAATTTTGAGAGACTTATTTCTTGTTTTATTATTTTGACAAAGGTCATTTGTTTTCCATTCCAGCAAATAATGGTGATAACATGGTGGAGGTGATGTAAATCATGCAATGTTCTGTAGACTTTTCTTGGTGAGCATGGTTTTCCCTGATCCAGTGGGAGGAAATCAACACAAAAAGAGGGAAATGTCCAGTAACACCAATGGTTTTTTTTAAAACATGGACTAGAAATCTCTCTTTGCCCCATTCCCCCACCCCAACAGATTATTAAGCATTGCTGAATTTACAGTGAGCCCTTCATATCCACATATTCTTTACACATTCAACCATCCATAGCTTGAAAATGTTCCAAAAAGCAAACCTAGATTTTGCTATTTTATATAAGACTATGTCACTGTATTTACTGGGACTTGAACAGCCATGGATTTTGGTATCCACAGGAGGTTCTGGAACCAAATCTCAGCAGATACCAAGGGCCCACTATATATATTACTGAGGCATTAAGTGATATCTCCAGCATTAGTTCTTAAATTGGGAATTTTACTTGGAAAATGTACATGTGGTATCTCTTTTTCTATAGATAATTTATCCTCTTCCATTGGATACTTTTTTATTTGGGGCAAGAACAAAGTGTATAGTTTTAAACAGTCTTGACACAAAACTGCATATTAAAAAAAACTTTTAAGGATGTGGATTGGGGAAAAGGAAGCTTTTTGCTTCCTGTATGGTTTTTCTTGGGGGGGATTATTCACAAACCAAAAATGAATGTCTTTACACACTGTTGTTATTCCCTTGATACACTTACAACACAGGAGCTATATTCTTAAAACTGTTTTGCTCAGGAGCTTGTTCAGGGACACTCAGAAAGCTCTTGTTACTCATTTCTGAAGCTTTGATAGAACAAGAATTTAGCTTTGTATCAGTGAAATGTCATCCAACCATTAAAGCTCAGCCTCCCCTCCTCTCTCTCTCTCTCTCTCACACACAAACACATTTCAATAGTAGTCAGCACACATCGAAACAGTTGTGCATTATGTATCTGCATGCTTGGCAGCATCTCAGGCAATGATGTGAACATTGTAGAACACCAAATATAATTCACAACTACCTACAAATTCCATTGGAATACATAATTTCACATTACAGTAATTACAATAGCCTAATAAGAAGCTTTAATTTGACTTACCCATTATTCATCAGATTGAGACAGAGATAGTCATCAAAGTCTATAGGCTGTGATTTTGTTTGTTGTTTATAAAAGATCATAATGATCTTGTTATGAAGGAAGAGAGCCTGCAACTATAAGGCTGTGATAGATATTGTGAGACTACTGAAGACTATTTCTGTGTATCATAAAGCTAGATAAGGTCAATTTGAGGCCATTCTTTGGAACTAAAGGAAATGCCAGTAAGTACATGTTGGAAAGGCTGAAGTGTCTCTCAGCTCCAGGTCCACATCATCTCAGCTTTACAAGTAAGGGGCTCTGCAGATGGCGCAAAGCGCTATCTTGGAGCCAGGGAAGGGAGAGGCAGCTGGATGCCGAGTGCTCCAATGACGTCCTCCCAGCCCAGCCTCTGCACAGGCTGAGCCAGAAGAGACACAGAAGAGATGTGTGACGGCTCTTCCGGCACCCTTTCTGGGGCTTGGGAAAGGAGCGCTATTTTAGTGCTCCTTTCCCAGTAGTCAAAAGGGTGGATTAGGGCTGAGACGTTTCTAAGGGACACAAGCCCTAATCCTCGGTCCTAATCCTTGGCTTCTCGGGGCGGCCCACGGCCGCCCGTCTGTAGAGGTCCTAAAATTACCTGCTTTAGTTAATTCTTGGATCAGCAATGATGAAATAACTAAACTGAACAATAGCATTAGAAAACTGAACACTCAAGTATGATATGCAGATATTAGCAAACAGCCAGATTTCCTTCCAAAATTATTTTAGCTCTGCTTCAGGTGCTTCAAATACATTTTGTGTGTGCACAGTCATATTTCAGTCTGTGAGTTCCCAAAGAAAATTATGTTTCCAGAACATGGTTTTGGAATGGGCAAATTGTGATGTTGCTGTTCACCCTGTTGTCACCATACACTGATATATTTCTGCACTCTACATCAATCAAAACAGAATCCTAATCAGAGATAATCCTGGTTTAGCCTGAGGTATTGAAGAAAATAATCACAAACCTTCCCTGGGAAGCAGGCATTTGGCAATGCAGATAGGGCTGCATGCTCAGGTGTTTCTGAGAGCCTCCCTTTTAGCAACTTGCTTTCTAGAACCTTAATGTTAAATTCCTGAAGATTACAAAGCAGAGCTCCAAGGGAAATTGTCAAAGGTATGTGCATGGCTCCCCTCTCCAAGCTGAACTTTGGAGAATTTAAGTAATTTGGATTGAAGGCTCTTCGATGGGAAGTGTTCGAGAAAAGAATTTTCAAATATTGGAATGCATGACTGATGGATGTTGTTCCCCCTTAGATTGCCTCGTAGAAAGAGAGTAGGAGTGACAGAATATATTTAAGTAATGCTAGGTCAGAAAACCAAACAGAACTACATTATGTTGGCTTGGCATGGAATACAGCTGGCAGGTTCATGCAAGTATGCCACACAGGGAGTTATTGGTTTGGCAACAATCAAGACTCTCATGAGAATACAGTTGCTGATATCTCTACTATAAACATAGATTCTCTAGGTCATTTGAAAGAAGAACTGAGGAATTTGATAAGAGAAGCAGAATATTTGAGGTTGCATTTTTAAGTGCCTTGGATAATTGTATTTCTATGTATGTCTCAAACATTGCCTACTCTTACAGTCTAATTTTGTCAGCATCTTGAAAGTGTGATTTATATTCTCTATTCATTCATTTCTTCTTTATCCATCTTTTCTCCTCTTTCTGCTTCTTTGTGTGACTTTGAGGCTTAGATGAAACTACTGTCTGTCAATTGGACAGAGCTCTGGTGTTCTAACAAGATGTTGTGGTCACAGCATTCCAGTAAAGTATATGTTTATGTATGTATAAACACATGGTATGCTTATACATCATAATGTATGTTTGTTTTTGGAGGCTAACTCCATTTTGAAGAACTTCACACATAACTGATGAACAAGGACCAGGCAATTTTCTCTCCTCTTCTAGTCTAAGATCTTCCCTTGGATCTTGCAGTACATTTTTTTATGCATCTAGCAGTCTTCAAGTTCTCTGGGGACCACATTTGTGCAAAATATGACTTACACGGTCATTGTTTAACAAATGAGGACTGTCTCATGACAGTTTCTTCTGTTCAAAGCCTTCTGCAGCCAGAATCATTTGTTGCTGTCTTGACTGAGGGAATACCCACCTCCTTTTCATTTCATAGTTTCTTTGAAGTTGCTCTTTCTAATATGTTTCATTCATTTTTATGAACAGGACTTGTCTGCTGTTGGATACATCACACCATATCACATGAAAAGGGACAACTTCTCAGTAATCAGCAATGCCTTTAGGTTCTGGAATATTTCCTTGGCTTGAACATGGGTAACTGAAAGTCTCAATAATAATAATAAAAATGATTCCTCTTTTTTTTCCAAATCACTCTTATCTTTTGAACCAAAGTCCTGCTGTGAGTACTATTATGCAAACAGGAAATAAAGAAGTGCAAGTTATTTCTTCTACTTCTGCTTTTCTCAAATAGTGGTGACCAATAACTGGTTATTTCGCTTTTCTGTTACAGCAATCACAATAGCAAGTCCAGAAATAAGGTCCTCTCGTGTGCTAAATCAAATTATTATTTTTTTCATCTAATCAGATTTTCCAATGAAACTGTTAGGTGGGGAAAAGGAGAAGACACTTAGAAGTATGTCCCTCATTCATCAGCTGGACTTGCAGGGAGTAGAGGTAACTTAGATTTCAGAGTCCCATTTCCAGAATTGCCTGACTCACTGGAAGACAGCATAGTGCTTTATAATGGTAACTGGTTCCTGTGCTACCTCCACCCCGCAGTTCTTAGGTCTTCTTTATCCTCATTTCCCTCACCACTACTGATTGATTCTGGGAAGGACTTTTCATCTATGATACCTCATGTCAGCAGGATATCCAACATGGTGACTTTTAATGAAGGAAGTGTGGTACAGGTTGGAATTACTTGATACATTGATTTGTACCCACTATAGCAGAGTAAGTGCATAAACTTAACATTCACTTGTGTGCTTTGGGTCTGAAAATTCAGGTGCAGCACTTGATCCTACTGGCCCTGAGGTTAGTTATGGTGCTTTGTCCTTCCCACTTGCTGTTTTTCATTTCTGCCTGGGGAGGAGGAGCACAGAAACTGATGGTTCTTGAGAGACCATGTCATATTTGAAAGAGAAACTTCCATCTTTCAATTTTTAATCCCAAGTACACTGTTTTTGAGAGTAGCCTAGATGTTTCATAACTCATGATTCAGAATTTGTTCTACTGTAACACTGCTTCTTTAATTTCCTCAAGCAAATATCAGTAAGATCTGGACACTAGCAGCAGATGTACAGGGAAATGAATGACCATAAATAGCTGCAGATAACCTGGGCAACAGAAAAATGAGCATGTGGCCCTCCCACTATTGTTGAACTGGAACTCCCATGAACCTAGCCCAGTATTTCCATTCTGAGGGAATATTGGTCCAACAACATCAGGGTGGGAGGCATGTATTCCCTAGCCCTTGCTTACAGTTTAGCCTGTTTTTCCTCCTGATGGGAATGGAGTTACAACCTGAGCCAGGGTGGAGTAAGGAGTCTGGCTCACTGGGTCTGCCTAAAGGGAAGGGAGCATGACTTTTCCAGTAGCCAGTCTGAGTGCTTTATTTATATTATTTTATTGCAATTATTGCAGCAATTTGTAAGGGAAATTCAGCACTATTATAAACAGTGTTATAGGCACAATAGAATAGAACAAGAACCCATCACTGTGTTGTGGATGGATATGGAGGCCAGGGACTTGCATTTGTGTTGCTTACTTGCCATGTTTTGTATATGAAAGCAAGAAACATGTAGCATTTGCCATGAAGTTTTTAATTCGTGGTACCTTTGGTCCAGGAAATATGTAATTTATTAGTATTCTTACCTGCTTTATTTTCTGGATATTTAGAGAAGGAAATCAAAATGATGTCACATCCTGCATGTTCTAGCAGTAATAGTTAACATCAAATGTGAACTTTGTATATTTGGCAGTCAAAAGAAGTACCATGTCCCATAATAATAATAATAATAATAATAATAATAATTATTAATGTCCCGCCCCTCTGCAGAGCAATCGGGGAGGCTTACAACATTAAAATTACCATACATATATGAAGAACAGTAGATACAATATTTGATTAAGATGTCTAACAAATTCAGTTGTATGACTGACATATAAAGCCTTCATTTTCTCCTTTAAGAACCATGGCTAATTATTGTTTGTTTTGTTTTGGTGGTAGTTGTGGTCATTGATTTTTCTGAGTAGCTATTAATAGGCACTGTATTAAATGGTACTGTAAATAATATGTATTATAATAAATTCATTATTTCCTATATGTCTTTGTATGATACGCATTATATTAAATGCACATTCAAAATTAAATATGTGTATATGCATTATACTAAATAGCAATGTTTTACCATGAGAGTTTGAATGATGCTAGACACATGTGTAGTTCACTCTTTTACATTATTTTCACGTGTGCATGCAAAATATTTTAAGTCTTCACCTAAAAAAATTAAAGTAAAATATAACACTCCACATGTTTTCAAGTACATATATCATAAACTCATCAAGCTGGTATATTTGCTGCAACTCTCTGTTGAGTGTAACTGGTAAGAAATTTGACTTTACATCTATGTAATATGTTAAATGGATCTCATTATTCTAGGATATTTCCATGTCAGATTATAATTATTCTAGGAAGATTTTTTGTAAATGCACACATATCCATACTATTGTGATCCCGGCACTCCATCTCTAATTTTGTTTCTATCATTATTCAGTTAGCTCCCTGATTATCCAGTGTTATCAGATTTAATTTAGAGCTGTTGTTTTCATTGCTCTGTAAAGAGCATAAGTACCATATTTCAAACAGAAATCTAGTATAATCTGCAATTACATAAAATTATATGAAGCAATGGTCAAGACATTGAACATTTCATTTTGCCCACATTTTCAAACATCATTACTAAATGGTTATTCATGTACATCATCAAAAAGAAAGAAGTAAAAAAAGCATAATCTCATTTGGATAGTTCTTTGAAGATTTTCACTATGACTGGAAATAGTTTCTACAAAATTTAGGGAAAGTAACAGCACCAATTTCTGATTAAAAATGGTTTTCCACTTTCTTGTGCATTATTTTTTGTCATTCTGTTCCCTGAGATTGTTTAGTTAATACTTTTACATTTTAGTTAAACCTGATAGATAGTGATATAGGTGCTAGAAATAATGTGATGATCCAGTGTTAGTTTGACAGTTAATTTGAAATATTTTGTGGTCATTCTGAACGAGGAACTTGCTTTCCTGCATATTATTTTCCCTTACATTCACTGGAGTGCAAATATAAATATCCATAAGGTTTAGAAGAGATGCTTCCTATAATTATTGAACAATTATGGTTTCTCTGTATTCTTCATTGTAATTAATTGTTTGGGAAATACATTGTTCCAAACATAATGCAACCAATTCTGAGTTTGCCAGCTTATTCATTAACCAGCATACTTTTCTTACATGTCAAGCCACAGGAACAATTTCTGCTTGAATGTTCTAGTTACCAATTGTATGTGAATGTAATAGGGGGAAATCTTTCTAAGAGGAGTGACAGATTAAGGCATATATGTATATACTAATTGATTTCATCAAAATGTGCTCATCTGCCAGTGGAGCAGACATTGTAGGTGGAATTGGTCTAGAGCAGCGGTTCCTAACTTGTGCCGAGGAGCCCTTAGGGCTCTACGTGCATTTCCCAAGTGCTTCATGGCTGCTCCAGGAAAATGAAAGAAATAAAAATTGAATGAAATTAAAGAATAAGAAACAAAAAGTAACACTACTCCTGAACACCATTAATTTGTAAGACATAGAGTAGGCCTCTTAGGGGCTCTACCATAGAAACTGATTCTAAAAAGGGCTCTGCAAGTCAAAAAAAGGTTGGTAACCCCTGGTCTAGAGCATCCTATTCATCCATTAAAGCAGGGGTAGGCAACCTTTTTGAGCCGGGGGCCTGGTTGATGTCCCTCAGACAATTGGGGGGGCCGAAGCACCAAAAATAAATAAATAAAAATAATTTTTTTAATTTTTTTTAAAAATTAAAAAATATTTATGCACACTCTCTCAGCCCCAGAAAAGCCATGGCAAAAACCCTGTGGAGATTTTGCCAAGAAAACCCCAAGAACAAGTAATAACAACAATAATCAATATCATCATGGTGGGCAGCGGCGGTGGTGGCAGCGGCACAACGGGCCTGGGGCCGGTCCAAAGGCCTCGGGGGGGGGCGCATCCGGCCCCCGGGCCTTAGATTGCCTACCCCTGCATTAAAGCTTTTTCTAATTGGTTGGGGAAATCTTCCTGGGCAGATAGACGAGATACAGAGATAGAGCTTGATAATGTTAGAAATTGCTTACATTACATTTTAGAAATTTACTACCAACACTAATAATTGTAGTGGTTTAACTACTTAGTTGGGATGTGGTGGTTCAGCGGTTAAGACACTGATTCTGATGATCACAAGGTTGGCAGTTCAAGACGCAAGTGCTACGTCATTAGTCTCAGCTTCTGCCAAACTAGCAGTTCTAAAGCATGTAAAGTGCAAGTAGATAAACAGGCATCACTTTGGTGGAAAAGTAACAGTGTTCCATGCAGTCATGCTGCCCACATGGCCCTGGAATTGTCTTTGACAATGCTGGTTCCTCAGCTTAGTAACAGAGATGAACACCACCCCTACCGTTGGGCACGACTTGACAATCATGCCAAAGGAGAAGCCTTTAACTTTATTGTTTTAACTACTTAAGTTATAACTAATTGACATTACTTAAAATATTGGTTCTGAAAAAGACCATGGGAAATGGATACAGAGAAATCCATGTAACCTCACATTTTGTTACTGGCACCATCAAAAATGTACTCCATAAGAGTAGTCTATAATCGTCACACTAATTTGGTAATTCTAGGAAATAGACCTTTCTTCCCATTAAGCACACACAGATATCATAATTCGGATACCCTTTATTTAAGGTATGGTAACAATGCGAGGGAGCTTTTTCATACTCCTTCTCCAAAAACAAAAATTAAAGTAATAAGGTGTGTCATTCTTCCTTTTTCTAAAAGAGCAAGCAAGGCAGTGATCAAACACTGATTCTGTCATGTGTAGGGCATTTGTTTGTTGGGGTCAGTAGCACTACCATCTCTCTTCCTCCTTTCTAAAATTGGAAAACTGTTTCAATCTTAGTTATTGTGGTGTCTTTCATTTTAATTCTGTTTACTGACTAAATACCTAGTTTCCCTGTCCAAACTGCTAGGTGGTCTGTGCTTAAATGATTTTGGTCCTGGGTTTACATGGAAGTAAGGGAAAGAAAAATCTAATACTTAACACTCTGAATTTTTAACAAGTCAAGGAACTGCATTTAAAAAAATGGAATAGAGTAGATCTGATGATCATTATTTTTTTAAAAGGAAGGGAGGGCAATAAATGTAGTAGTCACTGTAGTAGGGCAATGCATGTGTGACACATGGTTTTTGTCTTTTCATCTTCTAGAAGAGCCAAAAAGTTTCCTGCCGCTCTCGTTCCAGCTATTGACAAATGATTGCCAGATGTGAGATTTTTGCAATGTTCTTTCCCCTCAGCAAACCTGCAGCGATAGGATATTTGATTCTCCCTTGCCCATTTCATCTCCTTTCCACATCTGCCAGGGACGCACAAGCAATGCATCCCTACATGAGAGTTTAAAGTTTACTCAAGCTCCTTCTCTGCCTCCCCCCACATGCTCCCTCCATCAAACAGACAAGCTTTTCTGAGAGAGCACAGACTGAAGCCAATAATGACTCTCTATCAATCTCCAGTGGTCTTAAAAATATGTTGTTTTAATTGTTCACATCTAGATAACACAGTGAATTTTATTTATTTGTGTATTTCTTTGTGCAGGAGGGTGTGCTTTTCTGTAATGTAATTAGTTCCCATGGCTGGCTGCTTATAGGAGAACCTCAGGTTCCTCTAAATGTGGCATGCACTTTTTGTGCGATCTCCTGGTAAAGTGAACTGCAGTCTCTACCAAATTCTAAACCAAATATTGATTGGGCAGGAGGATACTTTGATAGCTTTAAAAATACATTTCCTTTCCCCTTGAAATTATTTTAACTGAAGTGAGAGAGCAAGTGAATTTTCCATAAAATGCTTTATATAATGACAGTAAGAAGTGGCTGCACACAGAATCATAAACAAACAAAAGAACTTTTGCGAGTGGTTGGTCTCTAGTGATGCATCTGCCATTCTGAATTTTCCTTTAAAACTGTTTATTAAAGATATATTGTTCCTCTCAGTCTATTCAATAGGATGGCTTCTGTGTTTTTATACTAAAAATTTGGCTAAGTGAACCATCTCATATTTCCTGGCCTAGAGGAAATATTTTTGAAGAGAATCATTAGAATATGCCATATCCACTCATAATGGCTGTTGGGAACTCTCTTCGGGAATATATATATTTTTCTACCTTTTATTTGAATACACATAATTTTTTCTTTGTGATTACAGAGGCAGAACACAGACAGCCCTATATTACCAATATTTCTCATGTGCTTTTAAGAAAAAAGCTTGTAGTTTCACTGTAAAACATAATTTTAGTATGTTGTGCCTGCTGTGTCTACACTACACATACCACCAAGATGGAAGGAAAAATAATAAATAGAAAAGGAAGAACAAAGCAATCTAGTAATGATTCCCAAAGACTATATATAGGAAAAGCCCTATGATTAAGAATACTGCAATTGCAACTTCAGGAAGCAATGTTATTATAAGGCAGCAAATTTATAGTTATTTAATTTATTACTATATTTTTACTTGTGGGGGGGGGGCATTGCCTCAGGCACCAAAATGTTTTCTGCCATCTCTAATTGTATATGAAGAAACCCAAAACACACATGGGATTGTTTCTGCGACGTCACCAGCCCCTATAGATCACCACACAGCAGATTTTAAATTCCCTTGAGTATAAATCATAGTTTGATCCTTCAGTGTTCGTGTGCAGGAGCAATGAACTATTGAAGTCACACCAAATTGAAATCCTGACATATATATATGCAAGTGGGGCCTATGTGATTTCAGGATCAGCAGCTAGGGCATTTCATTTCAAGTCAATTGCCCTATCATTTCTTTTAAAAAGAGAGACACTGTTGAGACAGAAGTTAAAAGTGTTTGAAGGTCAATATCAATTGTTGTCTCTCTACTCCTGCCCAAAGTCTGCAACTTCTGTCAGATGAGGCAAGCGTCTTCATATTCAAAACACTTCATATAACATGCCCTCAATAAAGCAATTCTGGGTTTCTCATGCCTTCCTGTACCTCTCAAGATAGCTACTCAGGGAAAGAGAGGCACTAAGCAGTAGAGGTGTCATCCAGCCCCAGCACCTAGGGAATGTCCTTCAGAGGACAACTTGTCACTAGCCGTCAAAGAAGCGAGTGGCTTTGTGGTCTCTGAACATCTGGCAGCACTGCACAGGAAGCTGAGGGGGTGTCATTAATTGTGATGAAATAATTTAAACCATCAGGAATAAATGAGGCTGTTAAGCTAAGTTCAGATTCCATTTGCTGCACACATGTGTCTACCAGCCTGTGTGCATTTTAAGAAAGAAAAGGGGGGAATTATATTAGCGCATGAACAGAAGTGAAACAGATACTATGAACAGAAGTGAAACAGATACTGTAAACAGAACATATGTATGGAGCAATGACTTCATGTAGAACTATATTTTGTAGATGGGGCTGCAGAAAAATCAGTGTATCAGAAAAAAACAGCTTTTTTTTTTAATCTTAAAATTGTTCTCATAAAAACCAGACTTTGACCTGTGTTGCTGTAGTGTAGGTAGATGGGGTGACAGAAAGAAGATTGGGGACAGATTTCATGTTGATGAAAAGCGTCCTCTGCTGCCTATATAGAAATGGCTCATTGCATCTGTTCTACTGTACACATATGCAGTAGTGATATAAAACTAACTGCAAATGCATCTAGCCACCTAGTCATTCCAAAAATGATTGCTGTGTCTCTTTGTGTGTGATTCCTTGTTCATGTATAACAGAAGTGGGTGCATTGTAGCCCTCCAAATGAACTTCCAATGTTCCTTGCATTGGCTATACTGGCTAGGGCTGCTGGGACCTCACATTGCCCAACTTGATGTATATTTATTTGAACAGTTCTTTTTCTTTATAAATAGAGAATTGATCAGTTTGTGGCTAATTATCCCAATTTGTTAAGTGGCATTAAATCATAGTGTCCTGTTATAACTATTATGGGGGACTTACTATAGCCAGAATTGAAGCATTGAACACACTGAACAGTGAAGGAGACTTACAGGAAAAGAGTGCTCTGGCCTGAGGCATGCTTCTAGCTTTACAAATCCAAGTGTGCACTATTGCTTTGATAAGGAAATATTGTCCACATCCAAGCACTGTGTCTCTGTTGTTTTTTGTGTGCCTTCAAGTCATTCCCAACTTATGGAGACCCCAAGGTGAAGCTATCATGAGGTTTTCTTGGCCAGATTTCTTCAGAGGCAGCTTGCCTTTGCCTTCGTCTGTGACGGAGAGACTGTGGCTTGCTCAAGGCTATCCAGTGGGTTTCCATGGCCGAGTGGTGATTTGAACCCTTGACTCCAGAGCTGTAGTCCAAAACTCAAATGACTACACTGTACTGGCGCTCTGTGTATCTTTCTTTTATTGTTAATTCTGGAAATCTGAAATAGCTAAAAGCTTAGGGGGGGAAACACGAAAAAGCATATTTACAGAGAAGTACCAAATTATTTTATTTACTTGGATTGTTCTTTTCTTTCTGCCTTCCTTATACTCATCTTTAGACTGCAAATGACTTAAAAATGAAAATCACTGCGGAATCAGGTAAATGCCCCATATGTTAAAAGTATAACCCTTTATACCAGGGGTAGGCAACCTTTCCCCTTTAAGGGCCAAGGGACTTCAGCTCCCAGAAGCCTCAGCCATGTTGGCCAATAGTCTCATGTTGGCCAATAGCTCCTGGGATTCTGGGAGCTGAAGTCCCTCAGCCCTTAAAGGGGAAAGGTTGCCTACCCCTGCTTTATACCCAGGATAAGTCAGAATGCCATATCCTTGTTTAGTCTCTCTGGAGATACAGGCCCACTCACTCTACAAAAATAACCCAGGGTGAACCCAGATTATTTCCTTGGTGTTCACACTCACCCTAAATGCACTTGGTGCACTTTGGGGGGAGTCTATGGAAAACCTCATTTAACCTAGGATATTCAATACCTTTTTTTCTCCTCAGTTTTCTTGAAAAATCCACATTGATCTGCATTTTCAGCAATGTTGAATACGCTACCGAATCGAGGATTGCCTGGCTGACCCTATTCCAACCCCTCTGAGCCTTTTCTGGGGAGGGGGAGGAGGACTGGGAAGGGCTCTTTAGGCTGCAGACCACTCACTGGCTGGGATGAGCTGGGAGATACTGGTGGGTACCATGGTAATGGGGGCTGTCCAGGCATGTATGAATAACACATAGGGTTAAAATGCCTTGGCGAGATTCACAAACCCAAAATGTAATGGGAACCACTATCCGGTATTGCATCAGCGTTGTAATCCAAATCTCCTCGGAACAAAAAGTGAGTGTGAATGTGCCCACAGTCTCAAAAAATACCTGTTTATAGCATCCATATTATGTGAACACAATGAGCTTAGATTAACCAAGATGGCCATATAAATTAATCTAAATAATTGCAACAGAAAAGGAAGAGGGTAGTCTCTTACTAGGCTGCAATTCTATTCACAGTTAGATAGAATTAGGCCTTACTGATTTGTTGACTACTGTCAAGAAAAAGAATATGAACATGTGGATGGTGTCTACATACACAGAAGCTAATTATTTCTGATGGTTGAGGCTAGCGCAAATATCAACAGGAATCAAGATGCTGGTCTGCATTTATCCAGAACTTGGAGATTTGGGTAGACTTCCATAACCAACAAGATGTAGTGGGGCAGCCATGTATTTTACACATGCACTTATCCCATGGGTGGTGAAATGGGGGTTTTCATTATTACATGAAATAGAATATTCATGCCATACTCCATTTCTTCAAGACATTTTTTGCAAGAACTAAGGTCTGATATCAAAGCTAGGTTGGGAGAGAGCAGCCTGAAGCAATCTATGCAGGCAAGAAATGTGGGGCAGTGGAAGAATTTCATTCTCCTCAACAGTCCATGAATAAATACACACAATGTCTTCCCATTGTGTTGAGTTCTTGCCCTACATGGTTGGGACAATATTACTATACCAGGTATTCAGGATTATCTAAGTTGAAGTATTTCTTAACATGAACCTTTAATCTCTATTGAGCTATTATTTACAGTTTTGGATTGAGATGGAATGAGAGGTGCAAAGAACAGAAGAGGTTTGTATCTTTACTACTTGGTCTCTGATACATCATGATTTTTTTTTTCATTGTGAAGAAACACCATCATGAAGATCAATTGGATAAAAAGCATACAATGCTTTGTTTCGTAGTCAGTTCTCTCAAAATGCTAGATAATAACAGTAATGTTGTTAGAAATTGCAGTTGCTCCACAAAAGAGGATTCTAGGAGTTGAGAAAAAGTAGTGGAAACCTTTTGGAAGTGTTAATCTCCATGATTTATGGATGAAAAAGAAACCATAGGGCCTTTGCAGAGTGCCAGAAATAGTGCAAATTGAGTCCACTTTAACTGCCCTGACTCAGTGCTAGGGAATTATGGGAACTGTAGTTTATTGTGGCACCAGAGCTCTCTGAGAGAGAAGGCTCAATGTCTCAGAAAAAAATACAATTCCCATGATTCCCTAGCATTGAGTCAGGGCAGTTAAAGTGGACTCAATTTGCACTATTTCTAGCAGTCTGCAAAGGGCCCATAGTCATCTTTAAATACCAAAAGCGATTTTAGTAGAAGATGGGGTGAACTTGTACTGTATTCTGATGCTCCAGACACTATAACAGGGGTAGGCAACCTTTCCCCTTTAAGGGCCAAGGGACTTCAGCTCCCAGAAGCCTCAGCCATGTTGGCCAATAGTCCCATGTTGGCCAATAGCTCCTGGGATTCTGGGAGCTGAAGTCCCTCGGCCCTTAAAGGGGAAAGGTTGCCTACCCCTGCACTATAACATGAATCAATCAATCAATAACAAGAAAAATAGATTCTATCTAAATGTTAGGAAGAAATTATTCACTGTAGGAGCTGTCTGACATTAGAGTAGACTGCCTTCGAGTCCAAAATCCAGGCCAAAGTACTGTTTCCCCCCACTACCAAAGAAGGGGGAGGCCCTGGGTCTGGCTGCCAGGGATCCACGTCCAAAGCCAGTTTCAGCAGGCTGAAATTGAACATTGGATGCAAATGTCTTTAAGTCTTTGGCAGGTACAGTTTACAGTTACTTCATTGATCAATCACTTTGCCACAAAAGGTCCCACAACTTTTAGCCCCAGCTTCCAGGAAGGTTGCTGGGTTTTCAAATGCTTGGTGAACAAGCAAATTTTGTTTCCTGGTTCCACCTCCCATTCCTTGCCCCTCTTGTGGTTTGCAAACCTTTTGTAGTCTTTCTTCACTTTGTCCAGCACTGTTACAATTTGAGGCCAAGTGTCTTTAATTTTTGTAATCCACTGGGAGAGTGAGATGGTGTCTGTGGATTCCATGTCTAGCATAGGTAAAGTCTTCGATTCATATCATACAGTTTGAAGAGACCACAAGGGCCATCCAGTCCAACCCCTGCCATGCAGGAAGTCAAAATCAAAGCATCTCCAATAGATGGCCATCCTGCCTCTGTTTAAAGACCTCCAAAGAAGGAGGCTCCACCACACTCTGAGGAAGTGTGTTCCACTGTTGAACAGATCTCACTTTCAGGAAATTTCTCCTAATGTTGAGGTGGAATCTCTTTTCCTGTAGCTTGCATCCATTGTTCCGGGTCTTGTTCTCTGGAGCCCTGGTGGCACAGTGGTTAAATGCCTGTACTGCAGCCACTCACTCATAGACCACAAGGTTGCGAGTTCAATACTAGCCAGGGCTCAGGTTAGACTCAGGCCTGCATCCTTCTGAGGTCACTAAAATGAGTACCCAACTGTTGGGGGCAATGAGCTAACAGTTTTAAACCGCTTAGACACCCCATAGCGTGGTATGAAGTTGTATATAAATGAAGCTGCTTTGCTTTTTCTGGAGCAACAGAAAACAAGCTATCAATCTGAAACGGTGAGTGTCCTGTGCTTAGGTTGATGTCCCCATTGAATGCAACTTTGGCATGGGGCAGCAAATGGAACCATCATCCTGCAGATAATTGCCATACCCACAAATGTACTGCTCCAGAGGGCAATTTGTTTTGTCCAGTTGTCCATCCGATTGTGGATGATGAGAGGTGCTCATTGCCTGCTCAGTTCCTAATTTTTTCTGCAACGTCTTCCAGAATTGTGAGGTGAACTGATACCCTCTATCAGAGACAATCTTATCTGGTAGGCCGTGCAACTTTTAAACATATCCAATGAATATATCGTCCAGTTTGGCCATGCTAGGCATGTCTTTGCACTGCACGAAGTGTGCCGGCTTTGAAAACAAGTCCGTGACCACCCCATACGGTGTTTTGACCCCTGCTATTGGGAAGGTTTGATATGAAGTCCGTGGCACTGTGTCTCCAGGGAGCGTCAGGCATGGGTAGCAGTTGCAACAGCCCCCAGGGCTTGCCTACCACTGGCATGGAGTGGGCACATATTGGGCAGCCCTTCACATACGTCTCTATGTCCCACTATTCCCATCTCACCAATTCTATTTTCTTATCAAATGCCAAATTCTCAGAAATCCCCAATGTCCTACGGCCTTAGTGTGATGACATCTATAAAACTTTAAGCCTCAGGTCCTCCAGGACATAGATCCGAGTATCATAGGCCATCTTTCAACTCTATAGTTTTTGAATGGTCCTTAAGCCACTGGTCCTTTTTCGCTGCCTCCCGGATGCTCTGAAACAAAGGATCCACAGGTGCGGCTTGGCTCCTGTTTTCCTCTTCCTTGTGTGCTTGGCTTCGAGTGGTTACTGCCAATCCTAATTGTTCTGGGGTAAAAATTGTTTCCTCCAGAGTGTCTCTCTGGCTTTCATGCTGAGGCAATCTGGATAAGGCATCAGCGAGGGCATTTTCCTTTCTTGGAAAGGCTTTTAGCTGGAACCTGAAGTGAAAGAATTCCTTGGCCCATTAGCTCTGCTTTGGGTTTAATTTTCTTGGAGTTTGCAATGCTTCCAGATTGTGATGGTCTGTCCAAACTTCAAAGAGGTGAAGAGCCTCTTCTAGGAACTGGTGCCAACTCTGCAGCACCTGCTTAATTGTGAAGGTTTCCTTTTCCCAGGTGGGCCAATCTAGTTCCACTCCCTGGAATTTTTTGGATAAGTAAGCACACGATCTTAAATTTCCCTCTGAGTTTCTTTGCATTAGTACAGCTCCTATCACAACATCACTGGTAGTGGTTTGAATGACAAAAGGCTGCTCTGGGTCTAGGTGCTTTAATATGGGTTCTGAGCCAAACAGTCTCTTTAACTTTTCAAAAGCTTCTTGAGATTCTGGAGTTCGTTTGATTTTGGCCGATGGCTTGGGTTTCTCCTTTGGATGCCCCTTGGTGAATCTTGGTCTTTAACAGGTTGGTGGTAGGCAGCGCTATCTGAGCAAAGTCTGGAATAAACTGCCTATAGAAGTTGGGTAATCCCAAGAAACTTTGTACCTGCTTTTGGGTTTTCGGTAGGGCCCATTCCAATACTGTGCATCTTGGCTGGGTCAATCTCTATTTCCTGAGTGGACACCCAATATCCTAGGACAGGGGTAGGAAATTTTTCCCCTTTAAGGGCCGAGGGACTTCAGCTCCCAGAAGCCTCAGCCATGTTGGCCAATAGTCCCATGTTGGCCAATAGTTCCTGGGATTCTGGGAGCTGAAGTCCCTCGGCCCTTAAAGGGAAAAGGTTGCCTACCCCTGTCCTAGGAAGTCCAACTTGTTGGTGTGAAATTTGCATTTGGGCAACTAAACATACAACTGATTGTCCAAGAGGTGCCTCAGCACCTCCCTCACCAACTCCACATGGGATTCTAAGTCTTGGGATTAGATCAACACATCATCCAAGTAGACTAGGATCCCCTCAAGCAGCAAGTCATGAAGAGCTACGTTCACAAGCTGCATAAACAGGCCTAGACCTCTCGATAATCCACAAGGGAGGACCAAGTATTCTAAAGCCCCCAATGGGCAGTTAAACGCTGTTTTATATTGATCTCCTTCTCGTATCCACATTCACAAGGGGGATCTCTCAAATTCAGCTTGGTAAAAATCCGGCCCGTAGCCAGTCTGTCTAGCATGTCCTTAATGAGGGAAATGGGGTAATTGTTGGTACTGTATATTCCATTTAGGTTCTTGTAGTCAGTAGCCAGCTGCAGGGACCCATCCTTCTTCTATTGGAAGAACACTAGAGCCCTGAATGTGGAGGTCGATGGGTGGATGATAGCTCTATGTCCTTTTCTATAAAGTCCTTTAAAGTCCTCATTTCTAGTGGGGTCATTGAATAGAGTTTAGGCTTGGTAGGTTGCATTAGTTCAGTTGCACAGTCCATCTCCCGGTGGGGCGGGAGCTGTTCGCACTCCTTTTCCTCAAATACCACCACTGTGCTCCTTTCCCCATTCGGTTTCATGTTCTTGGTGTGCGTTCTGTATCTAGGATCATCGAAAATTAGTTCTCTTGACCCCCACCGTATCCTAAGATTGTGGAAACGGAGCCAGTCTATTCCCATGATCACCTGGTAGTATGAGGTGGGGCCCAAAACAAAACAGATTTTCTCCCAGTGTTCTGCTACCTCCAGCCAAACTGTCTCAGTCCTTTCACTAGCGGGCTATCCCCCCATAGCGGAATCATCAATCTGATGAAAGGTGTTGGGGTGCCTCAGCTTCTTGGTATCAAGCTCCATCTTCCGTACTATTTCTGGGCTGATGAAGCATCGAATGCACCCCGAGTTTATGGCTGCCTCCAGGTTCATACTCTGTCCCCTTTTTTGGTCCTCCACCTTGACATCTAGGATATATAAGGGGACCACTCCACTCACCCTTGAAGTGCGGCACTGTGGATTTATGGTTGGCCGCCCGCCGCTGCCTAAGGCTGGCCATTGAAATTTTCCACTGGCTCTGCATTGTCCTCCATCTCTGTTGTGTCTGGTGTTTTTTCTGGCTCTGCGGCATCCCAGCTTGCTGCCTTGAGGGTCCAGTCACCTGGTTCCTTGCTGGTGTGCCACTGGTGTTTCATTGGAGAGGAAGTGGGTGCTCCCTTCGCAGAGGTGCCCTGCAGGTGATCCTTTTGGTTGGGACAGTCAGCAATCAGGTGCCCCTTCTTTCTGCAGGCCAGGCGCAGTCCAAGCTTCTCCGCTCATGCTCTGATTCCCAAGCCTTAGTTCCCCTTTCCTTTCCCTGGGAGTGGCTTGGGTTTGGGTTGGCTCCCTTGCTCACTCCCGGTTTCCACTAAGACATTAAGTGGATCACCTCTTTTGCCATTTCGGCTTCCCCTGCCAGTCGGATCAATTCTCTCACATTCTGTGGGTTGTCTGTCCTCCGTGCCCATTTCAGCAAGTCCTGTTGCAGGCCTGCCTTGAAATGCTGAATTTTGATCACCTCAGGCCAGTCCAGGACTTGTGCTGCCAATCCCCAGAACTCTGTCACATATTCTGTTACGGGGTGTGCCCCCTGCATGAGCACCATCAACTTGGTTTGAGCCTCTTCTGCTCAGAAGGGGTTCTTGAACCAAACCCGTAGAGTGACCATGAACTCAAGCTCTGCAGCGCAGCATCGAAAAGTTGCATGAGCCAGTCCGCTGCTTCACCTTCCAGGTGAAAGGTCACACACCTCACTTTTGCAACATCATTTGGGAAGGTAGGACCCCACTCCTGTATGTATGCTGCCACCTGGGGCAGGAAGTAAGACAACTGACTTGCTCTTCCATCAAACCACACTGCCAGTTGTTGGGCTGCCAGGTTCTTGGCGCTCCACCGGAATTCAGTTTCCGCAGTCTTGTGGATTGGGCCGGGGTGAAGGGTGTCTCTGCTGTGGGGTCCCATGTGAGGGCCTCCTGCCCTTTGCAAGCCCGACCCTCCATGGGCTAGTGGTCCCACTGTAGTGCTGGCAAGCTGTGCTGGCACCTCTTCGGCCACTACACCTCTCAGTGTCCCTCATCACTGCATCGCCTTTGTGCTGGACATGGGCGGGGCTTCCTCCTGAAGCCACCCACTGCTCCCTGAGCCTCCCTTGGCTCCGGGTCTTCTTGTTCCGGCTTCCTGGCCACAGTTTGCTTGTCCTTCCTGGACTGTGGCCAACTGGCTATCACTCTGCTCACCCTGGAAAGGGTCGTCCAGATCAATTTTACCTCGGGCCGAGTGTGGCTGCATTGTATGAGGCGTTGGAGGGAGTTTGGACACAATGTCAGGTTCATTTGATTAAGATGTGAAGAGTTAAGAAAACATTGCAGTGAGTTTAACTGACAATTTATTCTGGACTTTAAAATAGAGGTTGCTAATGATACGTTAGTGTCCAAACTAAGGGGGATGCAGACGGGTGCCCATGGACCTCCCTGGGAAGTGGAGGATTGGGGCAGAGGCTACCCTTTGCCTTGGCCCCAATCCTCCCTTCTGCTGCCCCAGAAAGGAGCGCTAAAATGCCAGTCCTTTCAGAGCCGGCAGAAGGGGCACATCAAGAGCCGCCATGCGACTCTTCTGCATCTCTTCCGGTGCAGCGCATGCAGAGGCTGAGCCGGGAGGATGTAATCAGCACACTCACCGTGTGTAATGGCATGCACTCTGATGATGTCCTCGGGAAGGAGTTGAGGCAGCCGCCATGCGGCTGTCCTTCCCCTTCCCTGCCTCCAAGATGGCGCTTTGTGCTGTCTGCATCCCCCCTAAGTTTCCCCAAAGCAATACACCCTTTACAATCCTTTCTCTTCCAGCCCTCCCCTTTCCCAACTCATGATGCGAGAGCCTTGGGATACATCAAAAGATTATTTCAAGTGTCCACTTTCCCCAACCTCTGCTATCGCCTGCATCTGCCCCAGGAAGAGAAGGTGTTACTTCGCTGGGCATCAAAGGTTGGTCCTAGGAAGTAAAAAAGGTCATAAACAACCTTCCTGTAGCCCATCTGTTCTCCTGATTGCATATTATTCAGATCATAGTTACCATCTGATTCATCTCTATTTCTCTATATCGATATATCACCACCTTAATTATCCTTATTCCATCATATTCTTTATTCTGGCAGATCCATACCCTTTTGGATATGACAGGTGGGATGGGGATGATGGTGGTGGTGATGGAAACTTGTTCTTGCTACTTAAGCAGTTTTATTTGGTACTAGTGCAATTTTATTTGGCAGACTGTCATAATTCATAATGGCTTCTCTACAAAGTCGTCTGGTAAAGGAAAATAGTTGGATTGTTTTCCAGAAAGTAAAAAAATAGTATTTATTTTTAAATTCACCCTTGGAATATTTCAATTTACCTTTTCAAATATTTTTATCTCAATTAAAATAAACTATTAAAATGTAACACACAAAACATTAAGATGAAAACCAGAAGTAATCCACTTAAATATAAACAGTGGTGAGATACCCAAACTGTTTTTTTGTTTTTTTAAATCATGCTGTTGGGTTCTGCGCACAGGCTATGTAGTGGTGTACTGCAGTGTCCCAAATGAATGAAAAGGAAAAATAAACCCCACCCTTGTAATGTAATGAATTGGAATTCTTACGCAAACTAAGGAGGCTTCCTTTGAAGTTCAAACTGATTGTTGTTACAGCTACCCAACATTGAAATCATTGGCTGGGGCACTGAAAAACAAAACAAAACAAAATTCTGAATGTTGTGTAAATTGGCAACGGTTTTGTCATTTGACTGGAAAGGAGCACTGCAGAGACGGAAAATATATTTTACATATGTAGTTGGACTGAGAGTATTTTTTTGCTTAGCTATTTCTTTTCATTAATATATGCTATAGTGTATTTATATGGATAAGTTTGCCCAGAGGAAGTTGGCATGTGTCCACTCTTCTGATTATCCAGTGACAGTTACAAAGGATAATCAGGGCTGGAGATTCATGTGCAAGTTTGGTGATCCTATGCTGATCAATGGTACAGTGAAACAAGATCACTCACACAGAGGTAGGAGGAAAGTAGGGAGTATGCCAGTCTAATGTCTCTGGTAAGGGACTTCCAGAGTCTGTGGGCACCCCCTGAAAAGGCTCTCAAGATGTATCTGTGAGAGTAATGGGACAGAGAGAAGGGCTTCCCCAGCAGATTTCAGGATGCGGGTTGGTTCATAACAGAATATGGTCCTTCAAATAACCTGAACCACATAGGACTTTATGAGTCAAAAGTATCACTTTGAATTTTGTCTGGAAATGGACTGACAGCCAGTGGAGCTGTTGCAACAAGCAAGTTATGTGTTCCCTGTAACCAGCCCCAGTTAGCAATCTGGGTGCAGTTCTTTGTACCAATTGAAGTTTGTACCAATCGAAGTTTCCAAACACTCTTCAAAAGGCAGTGCCATGTAGAATGTGTTAAATTAATCCAACCAGGATGTCACCATGGCCAGATCTGATGTCTTAAGGAATGGCTGTGCCTGTCAGACAAGCTTTAATGTGCAAATGCACACCTAGCCACTGCTGAAATCTGAGCTTCCAGGTTCAGAGTTGAATCTAGGAGCACGCCCAAGCTGCAGACTTGCATCTTCAGGGGGAGCATAACCCCACCCAGCACAGGCTGGATCCCTTAATCTAATCATCTGTTTGACTAACAGGAGCATGTCTGTCTTGTTTGGATTAAATTTCAATCTGTTTGTCCTCATCTAGTACATTATTTATTACAGGCATCATTTAATACCAAAAGAACTTCCTTGGGTTGTGGTGGAAAGGAATAATAGAGTTGAATGTCATATGCATACTGGTAGTATGGTGTCATCTGCATATCTTAAATTGTAGATTGTTTCTTCCTTAAATGTTCATGTCTCCTTCCTCCATTTCTAATCCTGCTTTTACGTTTGATACCTTCAGTGTGCAAGTTAAATGGATAAGGGGATAAAATGCAGCCTTGTTTGATCCTATTGCCAATTTGAAACCATTCCATTTCTCCATATTCTGTTCTGATGGTAGCCTCTTGTCTTGAGTATAGGTAAATACTCAGGATAGTGAAATGTGTTGGAACACCCATTTCTTTAACACTGATCCTTAAGTCTTTTCTTAATCTACACAATCTGAGGCTTTGCTACAATCTGTAATCTATAATGTGCACTAAAGATGGTAGTGCATGCACTGGTAACCTCAAGGCTAGACTTTTGCAATGTATTGTACCTTGGGCTACCTTTGTGCAAATTTCAAAAACTTCAATTCAAAACATGGCAGCCAGATTGATCACTGATACATCTAAGAGTGAACATATCACACCAATATTAAAATCACTCCTCTGGTTGCTTGTTAGCTTCCAGGCAAAGTACAGAGTGTTGGTTATTACCTTTAAAGCCCTACATGGTTTGGGTCCAGGTTACCTGCAAGATCACTCAGATGCTCTGGGGACATTTCCTTCAACCAGCAAGTGCTTGATGGACAACTGTCACCCACAGGACTTTTTCATAGGCTGTCGCTAGACTGTGAAATGATCTGGCAGATGAGATTAGACAGCTAAACATTCTATCTGAATTTTTTAAAGTATTAATAGTATTTAATAATAGTATTAAAGACATCTCTTTCAGCAGGCATGCCCAGTCAACTTTAAACTATGAATTTTAATTTGGTATATTTTTAATTTTATGTTTGGATGTTCTTAATGTGTTTTATGCTTATGTGTTTTAACCTATCTGTTTAAATGGTTTCATGTGTTTTAATCTATATTTTGCCCCATCTCAAGTCTTGGGGAGAGGCGGGTAAGAAATATGATGATGATGTCATCCCTGCTAGACGTTATACTACTCAGATCATCTGCTGTACCACTCAGACAGTACACTGGGTTCAGTTCAGCCTGCAGCTCATCCTTTGTTAGTACGGATTTATTACTATAGATCTATAAAGTCAACACTGGCAATCCAAAAAAGATCTTAGCCTTTCTCTTGGTCCCACCACTGTCGTAGGTTCGCTTGGTGAGGACACAAGAGAGAGAGCCTTCTCGGTGGCTGCTCCCACCCTCTGGAAGTCCCTTCCGCAGGAGGCTAAGCTGTCCTCCACTCTACTTTCCTTTTGGTGGCAAGTAAAGACATTTTTGTTTAAGTAGACTTCTAATGGTTAAGCAGGGAAAGTTTTTATTTATTTGTGGGTTTTATTTGTTTTTAACTTTTTTATGGCTTTTAAATGATTTTGTAGTGTTTAATGTGGGGATTTTAAATTGTTTTAAGAAAAATTGTAAATATTTTTAATTTGCTGTTTTTGGAAGCTGCCTTGGGCCCCACATTGAAGAAAGGTGGCAATTAAATGAATTAAATAAATAAATAAAATAGCTTTGGCGAGGAATTTTTGTGAACATTGTACAGGGCTTTTTGTTAGAGAATGAGACCTTTTTATAAAAAATTGCATATGACAAAATATCTTAACATATTAAGATAGTGAACTATTGTTGTTGCTACTTAAGAACATCTGAGTATATTATCAGGACACCCTCAAAATGGTATAGCAACTATCATGTGAAACAATAAATTAGGGAGTTTTCAAAAGTCAAAAGGCATATGACTGTTACATTTGTTACACTTTCTCCAAATGCTTACTTTGAAGGCAGTGGCATGTAGGTATTGCATATGAAGAACAGGGGTGAGGCACATTAGAAATGTTTGTGGTTATTTGACTTCTTTAATTGGTACTGTGGCCAACAATTTACAAGGTAACAGTCATAGAAGGGCAGATGAAACAACATCAAAGTTTGAGAGCTGAGTGCCCTGAGGAAACATACAGCTAAATTCTTTAATGTATTCACTAGCATAACTGGAGGAATCTCTTCAGTCTCAGCATAGTGCCACACACACTTACCTCTGCTTCTGATGATATGAAACTTTTAGCATTCGCTGCCAGGGCCAGCTCAAAACTATTTTGCTCCCTTAAGCAAAGTGTAATTCTCCTCCTCCCAGAGTGTGGTTAGCAACTGAAAGTAGGTAGGTGGTTAACTATGTTCTGCCATTTAATTACATTTACTAAATGCATGTGCTCTCCATGGCTGGCAAAAACTTGTAGTAACTTAAAAGAGAAAGATGTATACATAATCACTATATCAAGATATTCAAATATAAAAACACAATCAATCAGAATGTATTTAAACAAGTTTACAGTGCTACACTGCTAAACTTATTCATCTGGAAAAATTACATCATACACCTATAGCTCCCTCTTGTTTGTCACCTAAAATGAAAACACTGAAATAACTTGCTCAAAGCATGAGCCTCTTCCAAAAAGCCTGGGGAAATAACCGTGTCTTCTCCTGCTCCCGAAAGGAATACCGTGTGCCATATGAGCCTCTCTGTGTTTCCTGTTAGAAGATCTTGTGGATCACAGAAACTTTTCCCTGTTCCATACCATGAAGATTAAGGGTAGACCGTTTTTATCCATTTTCTGCTATGGGATGATGGAAGAGAAACAGCGCTGAGAGGAGGTGTGTGTGTGTGTGTGTGCGAGAGAGAGAGAGAGAGAGAGAGAAAATGGAAGGGTAGAGGGAAAGAGAGAAAGAATTGCTCCTAAATCCCAAAACATATTGGTTGGGACATGGCTACGTGTTATTTCTAAAGGATTTTCCTGCTTAGCCTGAAGGTCCTGGATGGCTTCCACCTCAGGCAGTCATCTATGAGCATTGAGTTGGCCTTGTTAGTTGCACACCAAAAAAATAAGGAAAATAAAGAATTGCTTTCTCTTGTTCTTGCACAATAATCTGCTTACTGCTCAAAGGCAATTTTTGTCCCCTGGTGTACCCCAATTGAGCATGTACTGTAATAGCTTTTAAGTTATCTATAACAATGGAGATCAATAGATACAATATTATCCTATACCTCACATTTGCCTTATGACCTAAAAATGTGCAATGTGGTTTCTGAGTAGCTGGCTTACTGTAAGTCTCTTCACACCCAGATCTGCTGGTTCTGTGACTAATGCTGTATCCTGCACCATAAAAAGTTTTTCCTCTTGTACAATAATTGTGGGCAGACTAGAAAATAGAAATAGACATCTGTATCAGAAGTCATAGAGTGAGTTTTTTCCTATTCATATTGAACAGTTGTCACCTCCCTTTTTCATTCACTTAGGCCCAAAACACACTGCAGAAATAATCCAGTTTGACACTGCTTTAAATGCCCTGGCTTAGTGCTAGATAATCCTGGGAATTGTTGTTTATTGTCGCACCAGAGCTCTCTGACAGAGAAGGCTTAATGTCTCACAAAACTACAGTTCCCAGAATTCCCTAGCACTGAGCCAGGGGAGTTAAAGTGGTCTCAAACTGGATTATTTCGGCAGTGTGTTTTGGATTTTAGTTACATTGTAAATTATCAAATCATTCTGTTTTAAACTCACTGGAGTATCTTATTAAAATTTACATTCATCAAACCAGTTGGGGGGAAAATAGGTATTTTAATGTGATAACACTTGAAGGGTAAAAAGTCAAATGTTCAGGAACTAAAATATATCCTACTGTTACTGCTTCTTACTGCTTATTTACTGTTACTGCTTATTTTGAGACTGCTTGTGTTCTGGCCTGTCACGTTTAAATAATTTTCCTGTAAACATAAATATAGATTATAAGGGATCAGAGCTTTTCATTCTCAAATCCACTCATTTTCTCCTAATGCACTGTCTTCCTGTCCTTTTTTTTCATATCAAGCTGCAAGATCTTTTCCACAACAAAATTCAAGCATTTTCTCTTTTACACATTTTGCCCAATTGACCTAATTTATTTGAACAATTTGTCTAATTTACACATTTTCCCCATTGACTGAAATGTGTTTTAGCATATTTTCCTAAATTATGCTCATTTTTATTCCAGTTACTCAAAAAAGACTTTCTGAGCTCACAAGTATGCTGATGCTCTAGTGAGCTGTGCATCTTCTTGGAACAAGTCTCAGGAGGTGAGGAAGTGCAAATTTCATTGAGACAATGAAAAGTCTTTACTGTTGGCCCTCCATTTTCATGGGGGGTCCGTTTTGGACCCCCGGCAAAAATGGAGAGTTGGGAATATTCAAGCCCCATAGGCTTGAGTGGGGTGCACACCCGCGGGGGCATGCCACATTGATTTTCACGGAAGTCGCCCTTCCATTAACATGCAAATCCATGGGTCTTAGGTCTGTGAGAAAGGAAGGGCAACTGTACATCATAATGCATGACAATTGAAGTAGGGATGGGCAACTTCGACAAGGCTGGTAGTCTCTTTTCAGGTTAGATAAGTGTTTGTGGGCTTCACCTCCCAGGGAAAAGACAGAGCTTAGTCAAATTTGCTAAATGAAAAAAGATTTAAAAATAGACCACCATTCCATTTATATGAATTTTAAAATATTTAATTCTCATTTATTTACAAATAAAATTTGCCTACTTGTTACTAATAAACAACATCATCATGATCTATTCTTGATTAATTAGTATTTGTAAAGATTAATATCATTAAAAATCCCCTACTTCTTGTTAATAAGCAAAATCCACTCATTTCATCACCATCTTCTTCTTTTAATATTTCTCTATCAGTGAATCTTACATGTTCATAAATTAATTTAATTAATATGATATCAGCTACAGGATTGACTATTGAATTTTTATAAGGATGACACTGACTATCTCATAAGGAAACTAAATATACTATAGTCAATGGCATTGTCAGTATTATGAGATTGGATATTTCATTGACTATAGTGCATTTAGTTTCTTTTTCCATTGACTTCAGTGCAGTTAGTGGTTTCTGCAATATAACTAATAATTCATATTGTGAGAAAGTTTGTGAAGTTCACAAATTGCGACTTAGTCTATGCAAAATTCACACAAGGTTGTTTAGTGCAGAAAATAATATTTCAACTTGTAAATACCCCTTGACATTTGTATGCCTCACTTTGTTGTTGTTTGCCTTCAAGTCATTTCTGACTTATGGTGACCCTAAGGTGAATGTATCATGGGGTTTTCTGGACTGAAAGAGTGTGACTCACTGGTCACCATTAAATAGTACTGATGATGACAGAAAGGAACTAATATTATGAAGTCTTAAGAAGGGACAGTGCACAAAAATATGTTAGATCATTGAATTGGCTTCCAGTATGCTTCTGGAATCCATTCAAAGATTCAGTAATTACCTCTAACGTTCCACTACTGTATATCTATAGCATATCTCCATCATGTAATTTCTGATCCCCTAAGATCAGCTCTGATGATTGTGAGATAACTGGGCATTGTTTTCTTAGTAGTGTTACCTCATTGTGGAATTCTCAACTTCGAGATTGTTGCCAAATTATGTTACTTCTTTGCACATGTTCCAGCATAAATGGAATACAGAACTCTCCCCTTTATTTGCTTTTACCTTTATGTGCCCATTGGTAATATTGTTTTCTAACCTGTTTTTACTATTTTATTAGCTAGGGATTTTTTTTACATTATGTATTGCTTTGAGTATTTTGACAAACTACAAATGGCAAATAAATTCACATGTAAATACATTTAATAAGGTTGTGTTGCTGCTTGGGAATGCTGAATATTGGATATGATGAAAATGAATATGTCAGTGTAAAGACTGAAACAGAGTGGTGATTCCTACAGCACTGGCAAATCATGGCTCATTTGTTACAATAAGTGTGCCCCGTCTCTTATATTCAGCACGTGTGAATGAAGTAAAGAAGAAAGTATCAATAAGAGAAAGAAGCTGTGTGGACAGTACATAGAGCTCAAATTGAAATGTTTGCATTATTAATTCCATTGGAAATTGTTTCATTAAAGACAAAAGAATGTTATTGTTTGTCATTATTGTTATATTCATTTATATCCCATCTTTTTTTGCATTACTGGGACTCAAAGTGGCTTACAAATTATTAAAACCAGGCAAAACTACTAGTAAATGTGTGTGTGTGTGTGTGTGTGTGTGTGTTATTTTCTAAACAATTAAACAATCTATAGAATTAAAACATTTAAAATTCATTTTCAAAATATCAGGAAAACAACATATCATTGAAAGCTAATCACAGCAAATTCCTAAAAGTCTGATGGAATAGGAAGGTTTTCACTTGTTGGCAGAGAGAGAGAGAGAAAGATAAAACCGGCTTGCCTGAGCTGGCTTAAAATTTAAAACGGGTGGCGTCCTGATTTTATCAGAAGGATTTAGCTGCCGAAATCACCACCCAGGTCCATCTCTGCTCCCAGTGCCACTTCGGCAGCCATTTCCTTAAGCTGGAAAACTCCCAACTTCGAAAAAAGCCACACTGAGAGGCCCTCGGAGCAGGGATGGACCCAGGCTGGACCTGGGTGGCGATTTTGGCAGCCAAATCCTTCTGATAAAATCAGGATGCCACCTGTTTTAAATTTTAAGCCAGCTCAGGCAAGATGGTTTTATTAGCACTGTGATAATCTCCGGAGACAGGAGGAGGAGTTCCACCAAGAAGGCCTGCACCTTTGTTAGCATTGAACATGTCTGGAAGGATAGTAGGACGAAAGGGCCTCTTGTGCAGATCTTTAAAGCAGGGGTAGGCAACCTTTCCCCTTAAGGGGCCAAGGGACTTCAGCTCCCAGAAGCCTCAGCCATGTTGGCCAATAATCCCATGTTGGCCAATAGCTCCTGGGATTCTGGGACCTGAAGTCCCTCGGCCCTTAAAGAGGAAAGGTTGCCTACCCCTGCTTTAAAGGGTGGGAGGGAGGGAGGGAGGGGAGGGGGAAAAGGAATGTGGCAGCATCTTTCAGACTAACTGGTTTTTATTTTTGCATGCACTTTCGTAGATTTATGCAGCAAGAGACTAACATGGCTATTTCTTTGAAAACTACTTGTGCAGGTCCTGAATGTTGAACAGGCTCATTTTTGTTTATGCTACCAGGCATTTGAAGACTGAAGCAAAGACATTTTGCCCATATTTCAGCATTACAGTTTAAACTGTAGTCAGCAAAAGTTCACTTTCTTAGAGAGCAAGGCCACTGTGAATATTGTCTTTATTCAATATAGGAATCTAAAAAAAGAGAGTATCCTGCATTCCTGACATCACAACAGAATGGCTTAAGAATGAATAACTTTGAATCCCATCAACCCTTTGAAAATATATAGAGTTTTGACTATGGGTGGACATTTAATTATCTTGACATGCCTGTGATTCTCAATGCTACAGGATAGTCGCTTCACAATGAAATGCAAAATATCTTTTGACACATGCTTCAAGGAAAAGTGAGTATCTTTGTCATTAAATTTTGCATGATGGTTGGTGAACCATAGCATTTGCAGTGTCTGCATCTGTGTTTCTTTTCATGGCAACCTTACATGTGAATCAAGGAGCCAGGATTAATCTGCTGTTAAAGCTTTAGATGATTAATCTGCTAATTAAGTCAAATTAAAGCTTGCAGCCCTACTTTTCACCCACTCAGTGTTTAAAACTGGAGTCTGGTGTCAGTAAATGATCAGTTGTTGAACTTGTTTGGATCCTGACAGAAATGATCATATAACATTAGTGGTAAAGCAAGGTATGCATAAGGCAATTTGTTGAGTGTCTACATGTAACTATCAGTTTAGTCCACAAAATGCAGGTTCATTCATATCCCATAGCAGTTGTTTAATCAGAAAGAGGGAAACATTATGTCTCAGTTCATTTAAGTGAGCATAGGTTGCAAATAATTTGTAAGTCGACTTAACTGTGCTTAAGCCTGTGATGATGGAAATGATCAACTCAGGATCATGCTACATTAGTCTTTTTCTTATTTTCCCCCATTATATCTTAATAATAAAGTATGGCAATCTCAAGTATGTCTGTGATATTTCATAGTGAAAAAGTAGCTGTAGAAATATATTTGTTCATGCACAGCTGCATTTCAATCTATATAGTAGATAATAATAGCAATATGATGGTAAAATCCCAATTTCTTTTTATTGTGTCATTGGAGAACCTCTGTGCTGAAAACATATGGTTGTCTTACAGTCCAATCCTACATATAGTTACCTAGAAATGAATCCCACCAGGTTTTTTGGGCTCACTGTTACCTGAGAGGAGGTGCCATTGCACCCAATGGCACTTTTAAACAGGGAGGAGCAGAATTACACTGCATGTCTCATTATTTCTAGAGTACACATACAAGATTAATGAAGAAATCATGCCCATTTAATCACAGCAAATTTTAAATTCCAGAGATAATTAAGAACATTTTCTTTATCAATATGTTAAGGTGTATCATTTATTTAAGAACAAAATACTCCCTAATAATACGTATGCCTTTGCAAAATAGTATAAAGCACATTATAATTGTAGTTTCTTATATTCTTACACATAGGTATAGTTGTGATACCTTTACAAAATAGGCAAGAGAGTGGAAAAATATGGGCATGACAATATCAAATGATAAAAGTGCATTTAATTTGCTTCCTAGTGGCAGAAGGGTTGTGTATGTTTGGACATAATGTTGAAGTATATTGTAGTTTGCTTTAACAATGGGTTTTGAAGGTTTTGTTCTTCTTTTGGAAGTTACCCAGATCCTATTTACATAAAATAAATAAACTGTACTTTGGTTAACCATGCTTTGTTGATGCCCCCAATCTCCTCTATGTATCCTGATTCTGTAAAAAAACAAACCAATTTGAAGAGAAGATAGAATGAAGATTGTAAAAGTTAATTCCGATAAGGCTAGGGAAAGTACTACAGTATTTAGGGTTCCCACAAGAGTCCCCAGTATTGTTTGTTAAGGCTGCAAGCAATACTGTTTTCATCAGATATTTTTCATAAAGATAGCAACTCTTTTGACTCTTTGGTCACTGCCTAAATGTATCTGTTGCCTATTTCCATTGTGTGATGCACTTCTTTCTCCTACTAATGTACCTCTATTAGTGAGGGTGTGAAGATGTAAATGTCCTATTGTTTCCTATTCTGGAATATATGCCCTCGTCCAGTGTTTTGAACAGTTTTAAAAACAACATAACATTAATTTAGCAACCGTTAACTAAGGTTTATCCCTCTCCCTCCAGCACATCAGCTCCCTCTGTGTGCTTTGGATCAGGGACTTTTTGTGCCTTACAGAAACCTGACAGAAGGAAGGGTGACAAGGATATTGCTCCCATCCTTTTTCTGAGATGTCAGATTGTTCTGTTATAATGCTTATAGTGATTGTTCACTACCCTAAAGAGGGTCTAGTGAGGATGGTCTTGTTCTCAGGTATCAATATGCCTTAGGCCATGTCTGGTAGGCAGTGTTTCTTTGGTAGTCTTATTGGAGCACTTTAATGTGCAAAGTTCCATGCTAAGCTTCCCCACTTAGGAAGCCCAAATATATGTATGTGTATGTATGTATGTGTTTACTGACTTCAGATTGGCCTCAGATTATGGTGACCCTATAAATGAGACATCTCCAATACACCTTGTTCTTAATGGCCCTATTCCAGTCTTGCAGACTCAGGGCTCTGGCTTCCTTGATGGAGTCTATCTTCCTCTTTTACTGCAGCCTTCTACCCTCTTTAACATTATTATCTTTTCTAGTGAGTCATGCCTTCTCATGATATGACCAAAGTACAATAGCCTCAGTTTAGACAACTTGGCTTCTGGGGAGGGTTCAGGCTTGATTTGTTCTAGGACCCATTTATCTGTCTTTTTAGCAATCCACAGTGTCCACAGAACTCTTCTCCAATATCACATCTCAAATGAGTTAATTTTCTTCATATCAGCTTTCTTCACCCACTAGCTCTTACATCCATACATAGAGGTGGGAAATACAATGGCATGGGCAATCCTAACTTCGGTATTCAGTGAAATATCTTTGCACTTCAAGATCTTGTCTACTGCACTTCCAAGTCCTAGTTTCCTTTTGAATACTGTTCCGGTCCACAGATAGCCAGCCTGGCAGGCCCACAGACCAGCATATGAAAGGGAGGGGTAATAGATAAAGACAGGGACTCATTCCTAACTCAGAAATACTTTCTAAACCATTTGCCCCAGCAAGAGAGTGCATGAGCAACATTTGGACTCCTCTTCAGGTGAAAACGCCTCTTGGACTAACAGTAATTACCTTATTGGTGTCATCCAGTAAAAGTCAATTCCAATTTTTAATCAGTTGACAACATGATGCATTAGAAAATATGATAATGCTCTGTGAAGTGGAAGGCAGTAGGAAAAGACGAAGATTATAGTACAGGCAGATTGATTCAATCGAGGAAGCCATGACCCCGAGTTTGCAAAATCTGAGCAGGGCAGATGATGCTTGAGGCTCTTGGAGGCCCCTCATTCATAGGGTAATCATAAGTGGAAGTTGACTTGATGGCAAATGAATATAATAAAGTTGGATTCTGAAAAGCAAGTGTCTGAACAAACCCATCAAAGCTATTTTGTTTATTAATAGCTTTTTGAGATCTGCGGGACTCCATCCATGTGACAGGTTTTTATTGTGGTTCCACTTTTGACCTGTTAAGTTTCTGTTCTAATTCCACCTGTGGCTTCCTACATTCCACCAGACTTTATCAATGACCTGCTTAAATTACATCAATGGGTTTATGGAATGGACTTTCCTGACCAAGTTCCTCATGGAACTCTTCCCCAGCTTTTCATTGCCACAAGAAGTGCTTCAATTGAAACAGGAAGCAACAGGATTTGAACTGTACTTCATTCAGGATCCATTTTTTTGTTCTCACAGCATTGTCTTTTAGTTCAGTGTTAGTTTGTTTGGGATCAATACCAGGGTGTGGTTTCCTTGTTGTGAAGATGAGATATTTTCTTTGAAGCGTTATCCGAATTAAGATTGTACAACTCTGAAAGCTGTTCTGTCTATCTAGAAATCTGGATGTTATTAGCTGAGTTTATATCTTGGAAAGATTGCCACTTGCTAAAGCTTTGCTTTGAAAAGTTTTAAAGCTGTAAATCTCATCTATAATGTTCACTTCTTCTTACACTTTAGAATTAAATGTTAGTTTGATTTTTGTTAGGAATGGTGAAGAAACAAGTTAAAAACTAAGCTACTTCATTATGGCTTAATGTGCACTGCAGAAATAATGCAGTTTGACACCGCTTTAACTGCCATGGCTCAATGCTATGGAATTCTGGGATTTGTAGCTTTGTGAGCTATTTAACTTTCCCTTTCAGAGGGGTCTGATGCCACAACAAACTACAAATCCCAGGATTCCATAGGATGGAGCCATGACTATTAATGCAGTGTCAAACTGCATTATTTTTTCAGTGCAGATCAGACCATGTCAGCTCTATTATAAAGGCATAGATACTAAAGCATATTGCACCGGCACAAAAGAGTCTGCATGCCTTTTCTTGGATAATAAATTGGCCACAACTTTATTTATCTGTACAGATTATTAAAACAGCTTTCAATAACAGTTTCTCAATTGACCATAATTTTTGTTCTTGACACATGTGTCCTTGTACTTAACTGCAGTATCAATCAAGATTAAGCCATGCCCATCACAACATGTGTCAAGAACGTCCTGTTCAAATTAGTTACACAATTTCAACAAATCATCCCGTGAGACGGAGGTGCTCACGGTAGTGGCCCCGAAACCAAAAATTGGGTTGCAACCTCCAGTCCTGGATGGGGTCACACTCTCCTCCAGTGACTGTGTTCGCAGTCTGGGGGTCCTCCTTGACTCGTCGCTCCTTGACTCGTCGCTCCTGATGACAAATCAGGTTAATGCGACAGTCAGGAGCGCCTGCTATCAGCTTCGGTTGATACGCCAGCTGCGCCCTTTTCTGGAAGTAAGGGATCTCGAGACCGTAGTGCACGCGTTGGTAACCTCACGCCTTGACTTCTGTAATGCACTCTACATGGGGCTACCCTTGTGCTTGGTTCGGAAACTACAACTGGTACAAAATATGGCGGCCAGGCTTGTATCAGGAACATCTCGGAGGGACCACATTACTCCGGTTCTGCGGTCCCTCCACTGGTTGCCTATGAGTTTCCGGTCCCAGTACAAGGTGTTGGTTATTACCTTTAAAGCCCTAAATGGCTTGGGTCCAAACTATCTTAGGGACCGCCTTCTCCCGTATAATCCTCCCCGCGCTCTTCGGTCCTCCGGGAGGAACTTGTTGCAGCCTCAGAAATCGAGACTTGCGGCTACCTCCCGGAGGGCTTTTTCAGTTGTCGCCCCCAAACTCTGGAACGACCTGCTGGACAAGATCCGTCTTTTAACATCTTTGGACAGCTTTAAAAAGGCTGTTAGGACGGATCTCTTCCGGCAGGCCTTTCCAGACTAATGATTCCCAGCTCGGATATAAACAGCCGTACCAATGGCGATCCTCTTGTGGCCCCATCGACCTGATGGTGAGGATTGTGAGTCAGGCTTTTTAATCTATCTGGTATTGGGTTTTTAAACTGTACTGTTTTAATTATTATTGATTTAATATTATTTTAAGGGGGGAGGGGGTTACGTGGTATTTATTGTTCTCTGGGATTTTATGTTGTACTCTGTGTGTTTTAATTTGTAAGCTGCCCTGATTGAACTACCACTGGGCGGGGTATAAATAAATTTATTATTATTATTATTATTATTATTATTATTATTATCCCCCCTCCTCCCATGCCGGAAATGACATCATAATTAAACATATGACATAAGCAAGTTATGACGCAATCAATGTGGTTGATGATATCATAGAGAGTTTAGTTAACTTGATGACGTATACTCATCATCCACATTAATTAATCAGATTTGGTAAGTTCTAATAGCCGAATTATCCCCTGGGGGGGTCCCTGCCCGCCAGAATTAAATAAGATATCAACATTATAATTGACCCTGACCCCAAGTTGTGACAAGATAAGCAATAACTTTTAAACCACTCATGTGTAACTCACAACCAACAATGACAGCACCAGATACCGCTATTATACAAACCCACACTATATTATTCTCAGGGAGGGAGAAAAACCCAGGCTACAATAACTCTGAGAAAATTCCCTCCCGGCCCCCGAAGGCGACCAGCTGAAGCTTGAGAGTAAATAAGTAAACAGCTGTTAATTAAGGGTGGGTGGGTTGGGTCGCTTGACTGCCCCAGCAAAAATGTCTGCAGCCACATGGCAGCCAAGGGCTATATAGCCCACAAATCTCGCAGGCAATCTCATGAGATCCAAAGATCTCGCGAGATTACCCAGTGTGCTGGGGGATCTCAAGAGATCCCCCTGATTGGCTGGGCAGAACAGGAAGGGCGGGACTTCCTGTCCGCCCAGCCAATTGCGGCATCGGCCTCTTAAAATGGCCGGTGCAACAGAGAGCCCCTCCCGACGCGTCGGGGGGGGGCTCTTTCTGTGTATATGTGTGATAGATGGAAAATTGTATTAGGAGTACAAATTACTTTCTTAAAATGCAATTATTTTTTCTAATTTTTATGATTTTTGGTATATTTGTATAATATTTTGGAATAGATCTATACATTTAGATTTAAAAGAAGGCAGTTGGTATGCAGGTTTGTATGAGATTAAGGGGAAATAAGAATGGTTCTCTGTGTAAATTTTGCTGCTGTGTCTGATTTATGGTAAAAGGTTTAAGTAAAAAGATGGATAGGATTAAAAAATAATGAAAATATTGATTGTTAAATCCTTATTGACTTAAAAAAGCAGACAGCAGTACCTATGTGCTACATGTATTTATAGAATAAACTATTCTGTTTCACTTTTAATAAAATTATGGAATAATATAAAAATGTTGACACAACTGAATGCTAAACTTTTGCACAAGAACATCTAAATAATATTCAGTTTGTGTGCCTAGAATTAAAGCAACAAGAAATCATTATTTTATTATCTGCACATGAGTTAAAATAAAATGTAGTAGCTGAAGAAGACGTGATCAGGATAGATTTTGAGAGGATAAACTTTGTCTTCTGTTTCCATTCACTGGATTGCACAGGTATTTTTTTAAAAAATGCTTTCCAAGTGAGAGTTAACTTATCCTACATTGTGGGCTTGTTCATGGCTTGTAAAGAATCCAAAGGAATTTGTAATGGGCTGTGAACAATGGATTGCAGTAGGGGGTAAAAACAACAAAAGGAGATGGAAGGAAAATTGCCTAATTAGACCCAGCACTACTTCTGGAAACATTAAAAAAGGATCAGCAGAGATCTTTTTTTAAAAAAAGAAAAAAGAAAAAAGAGAGGAGTGAAATATTCTGCAATTGCTGCCTCATTCCCAAATACTCTGATCCAGTCTTCATTCCAAAGGGCATTCCAGTTGGGCTTAAATTCATGAACAAATAAACCTTTGAATTATATTATATCAATTGGCTTCACACAGGTGATAGTCCAAAAACAATGCAGAGTTTCATCTAAATTTTCCTTCTGGGATGTCAATTTGTGTGTCCAGCACTCTGCCAAATTTATGTTTAAAACACGTGTTTTACTTATACATAAGAACAATTCATTTTCTATCTGGATCTGAGTTTGTTTTGTTTCTCTGAGGCAGATTTAACAACAACCGTAAGCCTTGACAGGAAAAAAAAAAGGCCCACATATCTTTTAAAAAAATTGTTTTAAATATTAGTTAAGCACCTCTTCAGTCTAAGGATTTCCAGGTGAGTTACAGCAACAGTTGCTAAATAACAATACAGTAAATAACCAGTAAACAGTAATTAAAAAATTCAGACACATGATAAATTAAAGTCCAAATGAAATAACTGCATGTGAGAGACCAGGTAAAAGAAAGCAGGTTTGGTATCAGGAGAAGCTGCTGGGGAGGGACTATCAAGTCTGGGGCCACCAAAACGAAGGCCCTGCCTCTGGTGAATAACTGTTTTTCCTTTAAGAACTATGCAAAGGCAGAGTATAAGCAGTCTCATGTAGAAGAAGATGGTCCTTAGAATGCCCAGACATATATATATATATGGAAATAGGATATAGCCACTTGTTATCAAGGTGACCAGACACGCTCCATTTCCAGGACATGTCCTACATGTCAAGCTCTTCTATCTAAAAGGAATGTCAAAATAGCCTCTATTTTGAGTATGGCTAAGAATCAATTTACATTTATACGTGTGTTTTTAGCTTTTTATTTGGTAATGTCCTGTATTTTTCTTGAATGTCCTCCATTTTGTGGTGCCTTATCATCCTTTGCAATTATGATATCTGGTCACCCTGCTTGTTATGAAAGTTCCTTGTACTTGCCCAGGTTATCCATCATCCATCCAAATTCGTATCCTGCTCTTCCTTCAAGGGGCTTAAGACAATACATGTGGCTTCACTGCCGACAACCCTGTTCTCTTCTCCACAGCCCTATAAGGCAGATTAGAGGTGACTGACCCAGAGTCCTTCAAGACCTAGTAGGGCTTGGACCCTGGGTTTTTATTGCCCTCATCCGACAGTCTAACCACTATATCACGTTGGCTACCTGTAGCTATCTCTGTGGCATAATGTGGACTTATATGGCTTTATGTTTCTTCTGCAGAGAAGAAGGCTGAGAGGGCTAGATTTGGAAGGAATAGGTGAATGTGTAGGAAACTTGAGGTGCATCTACACTGTAGAAATAATGCAGTTTGACACCACTTTAAGTGCTGTAGCTCCACCTTATGAAATCTTGGGATCTTTAAGTCTTTAGCCAACTCTGCCAAAGAGCGCTGGTGCCTCCCAAAATGACAAATCCCAGGATTCTGTCAGATGAAGCCGTGGCAGTTAAAGTGGTGTCAAACCACATTATTTCTACAGTGTAGATGCACCCTTAGTCAGAAGACTTTTTGCAGGAGTTCAAATTAGACTTGTAGCTTGGGGTGAGGAATGAGAACATTTCCCTCCCAATGAGAATAATTTCTAGCATTTCAGAGAGCGACAGGTTGAAAAGTATTCACAGCTAGAATTCTTCTACTTGATGTATTAACATTTCCTTGGTACTTTTGCATGTCTCCCATTTATTAAATGACTAAGCTCTATTTCTGAATTCAAAACTGAAGTTTGAAGTTACTGCAGTGATGGAAATTTGGAGAGTGAAGGAAAATTTCATTTGAGAGAGGTCATTATTTTTATTTGGGATGGTGGTGGTGGCAATACCTCCATCTTCCTCACCCCAGTAGCTACATCCCTGGGGGCAATATACTTATCTTCACAGATTAAAGAGACACAACTACTTCTCATCTTACTTTTCTCAACACAGAATAATAGAACCCTTTTGTTTCTGTGACAGGAAGAAACTAACAGTTTCACTGAGATTTCTGTAAATCTTTTGTGGAGAGAGCATTAGCGATTTATACTGTCTATGTATCATTTTCCATTGGAAAAAGGAAAGAGTCAAATGCATAACATATACCTTAACAGCTCTTAGTCTTGAACTTGTTACATTAAATCACTCATAACATCTTTAAACCTTAATTGTGGCACTTGGAGGTATTTTTTTTAAAACTTTGAGGAGACCAATATTGTTAATGTAACCACACTTGGAAATTTTCTGTATAGGCAGAACAGTCCAATTCATATGTACTTTTTAAAAAAAAGGATCACTGTGTTCATTTGATCTTGCTCTAAGGATGTGTGTATAGATTGCAGTCTAATATCAGTGTTTGAAAAAATATATTAGAAATGTAAGTTATTATGAGAAGCTTTCTATAGACACTAATTTTACTGAATTTCTGATGAGGCCTTTTAAAAAGGAATTTCTCACTTACCTTTCTGTTTGACCAAACTCCTGTTTTGGCTCTAACTCAAGCTATTTCATGAAATATAAGACAAGATGTAATCTAGGACATGATAGTTTATTTCATTTAAAAAAAAACTGTAAGAAAAGTGGTATTTTCATTGCATAAAAAGCATTAATAAAATAGTAAGTAGCTCTATTCTGTTAAACCACATTTATTGATTCATCATCACTGAGGTACATGGTTTATGGACAAATTGTATCAGCCATTGATTGACCTACAAGGAAATATAAAACTGTCCACCCCATTACTGCCCTATCTCAGTGTATGCAGGTGAGTGTTTTTTAAAGCTTATCTTGCTGCCTTCACATTAAGGAGGCACTAGATTAAGTAAAATTGGTATGATTCCTCAAAAAGAAATACTAATAATATTTTGAATAGGTGACATGTCTGCCAAAAAAACTGGGTCCAAAACAGAGCAGCATGATAAATGATGTTTCTTTCCAAAACAAAATATAATTCCGTAGTATATTTTCAAAAGTTATTTGAAGCATTTATACAAAAACAGAAGAATACATAGGTACAACAACAGGCACAGGCTATTTAACTTTAGTCTGGTTTTAATCATGATTGGAACATTAATGTCAAACAGTAATTTAACATCTGACTTTATGTTCCAGAATGCATATTACATGGGTTAATTTTGAAATGTAGTCATACACATGTAGAGGTGTTGAGACAGGATCTAGAAATGCCTCGTGTTTTTGGACATGATGCTGATGCAATTTTAATGGGAATTAAGCTTCTCTGGATTAGCACACGAACTGTGAAAACACTCAACAAAGCAGTTCTTAAAATGATGGATCAGATCATGAAATCTGTCTGAACAGCTGTTTCCTCTTCTACATCTGCCCTAGGTTTTTTTTTTTTGTGTGTGTGTGTATTATTGTATCTACATTTGCCTCTGTTTAAGAGCACAGATACTAAGACAAAATAAGGCTTCAATGAGACATAACCTTAACCTCCCTGTTATCTAAATGTAAAATCACTCTGTTTCATTGGGAATCATTAAAAATTGCATGTGTGTGATAGACATATAGATAGACAGACAGACAGACAGATGGATAGATGGATAGCTTTGACTGGAGGAAGAACCTTTAAGGTACAAAAGTTCATAAATAATGGAAGCAAACACACACACACACACACTCTCTCTCTACAACACCAAAAAACCACAAACAAAACCCAACCCAGGACTCTAGTTCTGATGACAATCTGTCAGTGCCTTAGAGCTTTTGTCTTTGCTGCAGCTCACTGAATGTTTTATTTTTGTTATAATTACAGTATCTTGCCTGCACTTTGTCCCTCTGATCCTTTGTTAAAGCCCAGATCACTGTGTGCAGACTGTGCTTGTAGGTGTGATTTATTGAGTGACAAGTAGCTGTAGGGTAGAATACACGCCTCTGTACCTGAGTAAAGTATTAGACTTCACAGAGCAGTGGGGTGGGGGCTGGGGAGATGAGCAGAAAAGGCAAAGAGCACTAACACAGCAGCTCCTGGATACAGATCAGACGAGAGGTTCTGCCACAAATCACCTAGAAACATGTCAGACGCTGCATGTTTGTTGTTTTACACTGAGGGCACAGCCGTAGTCCAAAAGTATTGATTCTTTCCTTTGTTCGGAGACAGAAACTGTCAGCTCTTGCAGGCTGACCTTGGTACAGCTCCGACAACTATTCCCCACCCTGCCTACTAGACGAACCCCACAGGAAAAGTCCAGGGAAGAAATGCCAATGTCCGCTTCACACAAACAGAGAGAGGCCCAAGCCCCTGGAGCAAATTCGATTCTTGAACACCCCACCCCATACCTGAAAATTTCAGGAGAAATTCAAGAGAAATAATGATTCAAGAATTCAAGATTACTTTAAGAAAACCCACCAAAAATATGAGTGTGTCGGGGGGGGGGGAGGAACCTCACTTAATTTGAACAAAGAATAAAGCAGCATTTTTCTTCTTCTCCTTCCATGGCTCCTTTTTAAGTGATTGGCAAGGGGAAATAGGAAACAGGCCCACTTGTGCTAATCAGAGTCAGGAATATTTCAATAGGATTGCAATTACTTGTGGTGATCTAATAAAATGTGCACATAAAAACATGACCACATTTCTGGGAATATTTGTGTTAAAGGTCTGAACTTTTGGTTGCCTTTTTATAATACACAGTGGCGCATATGGGTTCTTCATGGTATATTTGCCGAGTTAAATTTTCCTACTTTTTTATTTGATTTTATTTAAGTTAGTTAAGTTACAGATTGTAGTGAAAAGGTTATATAAGCAAGGCTTAATGGCCCACCATCACCTGGCCAAATTTTGACAAAATTATTTCCCTGTAAATTGAATATGATAATAATTCAAAACCTATCAGAATTGGCTACATTTTGTCACTTTTTTTGGACAGTTTCCATTACTATTGTTCTGGTGACATATCTATCTGTTCTTAATGGGTGAAAGCTGTCATTATGATAAACCAGCACCATACTTTAGTAATTTATTAGTTAGTGATTGTTCTTCTTTACAATGGGTATTTTTTGAATGTCAAACTTATTTCCTTATGCTTTCCTACTTTTAAATAACAATTTAAAATGTCAGTTTTTCCATATGTATGATTATTCTGCAAATTGATTCATGTTTTACAGATGAAAGAGACCTGATGTCTTGGCATTTTGAGTAAGCTCTGACATAACCAGAGGTTGTAAACTCATTTTAGACAGGGGAAACTTGTTATATATGTTAACAATGGCTAATTATCCACTCCACAAATAACATCAGCCTGCATATTACTTTGTATTGTAATCAATGGTAAAATGTATATTTTCAGTAGATCAAAAGTGTTTTTAAGGAAAAAAATGTTGAAAGAGTGACATTTTGTTCATAATATCTTTAATAAATTAATAAATCAGCTTTAATTTGATTGATTTATTAAAAATATCTACACTCCACTGTTTTGTTTAAGAAACAGGAGCAGTCAGTGTGACAAATATTAAGATTAAAAGCAATCTATTACTATGTAAGGTGACAGAGCAATCAACTGAGATCCGGGTGGTAGCGAGATGAAATAATAGTGAACTGCCAGTGCTGATGGCCTACCTGGCTTATGCTGGCAGGATGAACATGGAACATATTTTTTTGGCCAGCTCAAGGACAAATTTATTTACTTCATTTGGAGGAATATGTCAGGGAAGCAAGAGAGCTTGGATCTTTCAGGTCCATAAATTGCTCTGTAGTACCTCAACACATTCTGGAATGCCTTCTTTTTGCTCACTCCACTATTGGAGTACTGACGAGGAGCAACAGTAGTGCATTGTTCTTAAACTGTTGGCTGGTCTTCTCTATGTTGATAGAACATAGAAAGGGAGAAAAGAAGATCCACAAAATCCTTTGTCCCCTTAGATTTGTTTTCCAGAGGTGCTGTGTCCTTAAGGAACAACAGTGTGAAAGAAACAGGGACAGAAGATCAAAGCTCATAATTTTATGGGGACAAAACTGTCTGTCAAAAAAAAAAAATCTTCACAAGATAAAAGAAGGTCAGGAAAGAAGAGAAAAGAAGGCCACATTCCAAGAAAAGTTGTTTCTCTTCTCTGTTCCTACCAGTTACAGTTCAGATGCAGGGGGGATTTGGAGAAGAGTCTCCCCAACAGATCTCATTGAGTAGCAGCCATTTATTTTGATTGTAAACAAAGAACAGTTTTGACACTGGTGTGCAGAAAAGAAATAGCAATTTTTTATTTTTATTTTTTTTTTAAGAAGGAAAGACATCAGCTCTACTATTATTATTTTCCCTAAATCATTAGTTCTTGGAATGTTAGACCAAAACCTTTGTCAGATGGTGATGATAACAATGATGAAGATAATGATGACAGATTGCCACTATTGATGATGATGATGATGATTGACAAATAGCCAAACTGGATAGTTCCTTTTGAGCCAAAAAACAAATAAGTGTATTTTTGTCAAGGAGAGATGGAGTCATGGAGCATACCTTCCTGAACCTGCTCACTAGATCAGAAATATACTAAAATGATAACAACATAAAAGAAAGGAGGAAGATGCTGTGTTAGTTTTTTCCAATGTGAAAAATGACACAGCATATTGAGAATTGAAATATTAAACATCACAATGCATTGGTGAGGTGCAGAAATTAGTCTAGTCTTGGTAAAGGAAAACATAGAAATTAAAATCTGGAAGTTCTAATATACGGGTTGAGTATCTCTTGTCCAAATGCTTGGAACTAGAAGTATTTCAGATTATGGATCTTTTTGGATTTTGGAATATTTGCATATACATAATGAGATATCTTGGAGATGGCACTCAAGTCTAAACATGACATTCATTTGAGGATATTGCCCCCCCCATATTACTGAAATTTGAAATAAGTGCCAATGGTATTTTACTAGTCAGGCTAGCTAAACCTCAGACTTCATTCTGGGGACTTTGGCTTCAGTCTTGACTTTTTTGATGTAAGCCATCACATGAAGCCTAAATGCAATTTTGTACAACATTTTAAATATTTTTTTTCATGAAACAAAGTTTGTATACACTGAAATATCAGAAAGCACATGTGCCACTATCTCAGCCACCAATTAAAAGTTTTGGATTTTGAAGCATTTTGGATTTTGGATTTTTGAATTTCGGATTACTCAAGCTGTAATTAGGTGAAGACCTAATTCTCAATTATACATACTGATATCTGGCTTGGCAAATCTAGAAAGAGGATTACCAGCCCACCAGTTCTGCTGATAATAAAATAAACCACAAGGCTTGCTAGATTACTGATGTGAAAGGGGGGACCATTTGAGAAGAAAACATTGGGGTGTGGACATCCTTATGTTTAAGACTCCACATGATTATTATTCTTCAGAAGAACCAATATCTTTTGCCAACTTGCTATTTTCCCCTCTCATATAAAACTATTGTTAGAACACTAAAATGACCATATGCATATTTTTGCTTTTAAGGGGCCAGCAGGAAGGGACATGACTTACTCTAGTACAATAAAAAAAGTAACACAATTTTTTTTATTTTAGTTTTTGCAGTTTGCTCTTGAAATATATCCAGGAATCTAACCTTTATATGCAGTGAGGATATTGCCCCCCCCCCCCCAATATTATTGAAATCTGAAATAAGTGCCAATGGTATTTTACTATTCAGGCTAGCTAAACCTCAGACTTCATCCTGGGGACTTTGGCTTCAGTCTTGACTTTCTTGATGTAAGCCATCACATTGTGGTACAAACTGAAATATGTTCATATTGCCCAGTATTGACATTTATCTCCTGTGAAACCAAATATCCAATACCTCTACCGAAACCAAGCACAGGTGCCAGTGTTGATGTCTGCAGTGTGGGATGGCTTCAACCTCCCCCCCAATGGCCAACCCTGCACTAGAGGACCTACCACAACATTAGTGAGATCCCTATGGGAATGTGCGTCATGAGTGAGATCCCATGTGAAGGTGCATCAAACGTTATCTGGTGTATTATACAAAACCTTGCTGTTGTCACCAGTGGTATTAAATCTTGGATCCCTAGCACTGGCTGGCATGCTCACCTCATCTCTTGTGAAAAGTTATTTAGGGCTTCAAAACAAGAAATAATTTTATTAAAAGATTGCTTGACTCCCTTTCCTCACCAATTGTTGCTCCCTTGCTCTGCATGTCACTCCTTTCAAGTTCCTCTGTCTTCATCAATATGGCCACCCTTTCCTCTCTCTTATCCTCTGAAGAAGAGGAGGAAACAAGAGGAGGTGGTGTTTAACAGGTTGCTTCTTAGCAGGATCTTCCCCTTTGGGCCAAAGGCTTTGGCTGAACTGGAACCTTTTTTGGGAGCCATTGTACCTACTAACAATTAAACACAAGAATAGTGACTAAACCACCATAGCAGAATAATACAAATGACCTGGAAAGGCAATGAGATAAGTCTGATTCCAAGATCAAACAGGTTAATGTTTAACTAATTCAGGGGTAGGCAACCTTTCCCCTTTAAGGGCCGAGGGACTTCAGCTCCCAGAAGCCTCAGCCATGTTGGCCAGTAGTCCCATGTTGGCCAATAGCTCCTGGGATTCTGGGAGCTGAAGTCTCTCGGCCCTTAAAGGGGAAAGGTTGCCTACCGCTGAACTAATTGAAACGAAGAGCCATCCAAATAAGATATCAAATTGGCTCCAGTATCAATCAGGATAGGGTGTAATCAATGCACTCAAAGGCCCAACAATATAAGGAAATATAAGATTCACTTAATCATTAAGTAAAGCAGTAAAATTGTCCAAATATTAATCGTAATGTAATTTTAACTGATTAAGATAACTAAATCCTCTAACTATGAATAATTAAATATACTGTATAAATTACCAATTGCATAACAATATTTGCCAAGCACTAATTAAAAAAATGGCACTTGTGAATTAGCTTATTAACAATCCAGTTACTAAATAACTACCCAATCCATCTATTAACTAATAAGGGCCTCAAGAAAAATATTACTAGCATATCAACCAATCAATCTTTATTTACAGTGAATGGATCCAACATAACATACTGCAGCTTAAAACAACAAAAGGAATAAAATTTGCATAAAAAGTACAAATAAGTTACATAAATTTAGATTAAAAGAGTGAGTTTCAGTACAGAATTTATTAATTTTAATGTAAAATATGTTACCATTGGTCACCCCTTTTTAATAATTCGTTCTCTCTGATTTTAACAGCTAGAAACAAAGATTTGGCAACTGCTAAGGTGATGTTCATACATTTGTCTTCCAGCAGCATTTTGATGTAGAACATTTCAGAATGACTCAGCATACGGCTCAGTATGGGAAAGATCAGCTGGTTATAGCGCTGGTTGCAAAAAACACAAGATAACAAAAAGTGTGATAGTTTTTCAACTACTTGCTGTCCACAGAGGCAAACCCTAGCAGGGGTGGGTAACTCAGTGTATCTACCAAAAAGTAGATTAGAAGGAAATACATTGTACCTTGCCTTAGAAAATAAGATACTTTAGTACCATTATGTTTTTAAAGTATGAAGACTGATAGAAGGTACCTACATAAGCAAGATGTTATGAAGTTGGACCTGGGATTGCTGAAAGTGATGTCTCAGAGTCTTTGCCGTAGTGATTTTTTAACCATTTCATGGCCCAGCTTTAGGACAGATGCAGAAAGGCCAATGGTGGCCACTCTTTGAACAACATACTTAGACCACCTACTGGTGTAGTTATCCAAGGCAAGGTGACCTACCAAACACATACCTGATCGGAAAACAAATACTCTGAGCCAGTGTGAATGCAAGCAACCAGGTTGTTGATTTGTGTGATGTAAATATAGATGTAGCAGAGGTCAGAAGACTGCTTCCTTTCATCAGCCATCCTGGAAATGCTGTTCTCTGCATTCCCCCAGCAGCTTTAGTTTTCCATGAAGACACAATTGTAAATCCAAAGTAAAGCTTTATTGTTGCATAGTAAAAACAGAAAGGAACTATGTACAATCCATCTTGCAGATGAAAGTAACCATAGGATCACAACTTGTTGTTGTTAAGTTGAAAAGCATGGCAAGTTCTAACAAAGAGAACAAAGGAGCCCTTGGCCCAACCCATAACTCCACCTCCTGGGTGGCAACCTACATAATGATAGGATGATCAGCTTTATCTCAGCCTCTAGACCAGCCCCTAGCTGTGTGTCGCTCCCCATGTGACCTGGTTCCCATGCAAACCAGATGAGATCATATGTTTACCTTCTAGCATCCTGTTTTCCCAGGCTCAAGGTCCTTGTTATTTTGTGCAGTGTGAAATTGTTTTGGTTTCAAATCACCTGCAGGCTGAGTCCTCTTTATTTGCTTAGACACTTTTCTCAGAAGAGATTGTTCACAATCTCTCCTTTTCCACTTTGACTGCATATCCCATCCATATTCCAACAGGTTAAATGCAAGCAACCAGGAAAAAGTACATTTTATAATTTCTGCTAGCAAAACTGAATTTGGGACCCATCCAGGAACACATAAGAGTGCCCAGAGAAATGTTGCTTGGAAAGTTGGTAGCTTCAGGCTAGATAGATGATGTGTGTAACAGTTTAGATGCAATCTTAGCATATGTAAAAACAGGATAAAAACTGGGATTAACCATAAAAGTCAATCAGGCAATTAAAATGGCCCCTGCCAAATGACACAAAATGGCAGTTGCTCCATGAAAACAGAGACCTATCAGGCCTGTGTAAATATAGTAACCTAACAGGCCCTAAGTCTATCACTCCAAATTTTAAAAAAAACATGGAATGTGACAGACACACCAACCCCCAAGTGCTCACAACACTGACTCATAACAACTAATGATGAGACAAAACATGTAGTAAAAAAATGCTGCAAATGAACACTGAGGGGAACATGCAGACACTTTAATCCTTACACACATGAAACACAACCGCAGTGCCATATAGGGAATGGGGAGATACAAGATCAACTGAAGCACACTCACTCACCCAAGTGCAAAGGATGATGGACAATGAAGAGAAGACCAAATCACCTTGTCACTAAACACACATGCAGAAATAGCTCAAGCAACAACTCCAAGTGAAACAAGAATAACAAAATACCAGGAAAGGGAGGGTAACAACATTCAGACCCAGACAATGCACCCACCAAAATTGCCACACAGTGAAGAAAAATGAGAGGGCACATGAAATAAGGGAACCCCAAAACACTTTGATGCAGACAAACAGAAAATCAGGGGGGGTGGTAGCCCACAGAGTGAGCAAGTTCCCCCCAATACACACAAAAGTTCAACTCATGCCCACACCCCAAATGACAGTATCAGACAAACTAAAACTCCAGCCAAGACAAAACTGGCAGAACAGCAAAAACTCAGCAGCCAGGAACACAGAAATTTGCTGAAGACACAGCATAGGGGGAGGCAGGCTTACATAACCTCCCTGATTGTCCCCATCACGCAATTACACTTGGTCAATGAGGCCAAGCACAAAACCTTCTGGTCGTCATTCATGGAGGCTTATGTGGAGGTCTGTGCATCTGAGAAAGTAGACCAAGTCTGCGAAAACTTATGCTACAACTTCTTTCATATAGTTACTCTCAAAAGTGCTACAAGATCCCTCTAAATTGCCATAAAGCAGGGATAGGCAACCTTTCTGAGCCAGGGGCCGGGTTTCTGTCCCTCAGACAATTGGGGAGCCGAAGCACCCAAAATAAATAAATAAATAAATAAAAATTAAAAACATTAAAAAATAAATAAATAAACTTTAAAAATATATATGCATGCACACTCTCTCAGCCCCAGAAAAGCCATGGCAAACCCCCTGTGGAGATTTTGCCAAGAAAACCCCAAGAACAAGTAATAACAACAACAATATCGCGGCGAGGGTCGTCGTCGTCGGCAGGACCAGCCTGGGGCCGGTCCAAAGGCCTCGGGGGGCTGCATCCGGCCCCCGGGCCATAGGTTTCCTACCCCTGCCATAAAGCATGTTTTCAGTAAAGTTTTTCTCTCTTTTTTCTTTTAAACTGAATTTTAGTAGTTTACTTGGGGCAAGAGAACATCAGTCTGGTCCCTATTGTATGATACACAAATTGGGTCTGGTCCCTATTGTATGATACACAATATTCTCTTCTTTTTCTTTGGAAATCTCTCTCTCATTCTCTCTCTCTCACACACACACACGTGTGTGTGTTGCCTTGTAAGTCTCCTCTTTGATTTCTTAGAGTTATGAATCACTATCTAATGTGTAGGTCTTTTGGAAATCACACCCAAGGTTTATTGTCAGTAACAGGCTAGTGGCCTTATGTGGACTTTCTGTGAATAAAACAGATTGATGAGCCATTTTATGGCATTGCAAGCTTGTATTATAAATACATCATCCTTTTCAGTAATTCGGTGTGAGGAACAATCTAATGAGCTACCAGACATGATCTTTCATATAACTTGGAAATGCCATTTAGCTGGCTGGTTCTGTACAATAAATTGTAACATTTCTAATGTTTTCTCCTTTCTTTTGGTAATACTTTTGAAATCAAAAGTACCATGAATCAAAGCTGGAATAACAATAAAACTCAGTCAGGAGTATGAATCCTTTAGACTTCAAAATTGAATAAACCTGGTCTGATTTTGGGCTTTGGACATTAAAGACCTTTGCATATTGTGACATCTCTTTGAATAAAATGCAGAGCTGTGTAACTTTTTAAAAAGACAGTCACTGAGGAAAAAGGAAATAGCAAGTTAAAAATTCAAGCAGGCTAGTTTCTAGTAAAAAGAATTTGTATCATACTTCCACTAGACTTGTTACTTGTCTATACTAAGTTGCATATAACTAAATCAGTGTAAACTCATGTGAAAAATAGTGTACCAAAGATTAAAACAGGAATTTACATAGTTGTTCTAACTAAATTCAGAAAGCTATCCTATAGCTTTCAACTCACATAACTTTGCTGCCTAATCCTATGAATATTCTGTAGTTTTTATGTGCCTTCATTTCTTTTCCAACATATGACAACCCCAAGGTGACCATATCAAAAAGTTTTCTAGGCAAGATTTGTTCAGAGGAGATTTGCCCTTGCCTTCCTCTTAGGCCAAGAATATTTGACTTGCCCAAGGTCACCCAGTGGGTTTCCATGGATTAGTGGGGATTCAGAAGCTGTTTATCCAGAATTCTAGTCCAGCCCTTAAACCACTGTGCCATACTGGTTCCAGGCATGCTTACTCTGAGTAATTCCAATTTATTTCAGTAGGACTTATTCTTGAGTATGCACATGAGAGCCAGCTTGGTGTAGTGGTTTGAGTACTGGACTAAGACACTAGGCAAGTAACACTCAATGTTAGAGGAAGGCAAGGGCAAACCTGCTATAAACAAATCCTGCCAAGAAAACCCTAGTACAGTTACCCCTACATTGGTTTTGCATATTCACGGAGGGACAACCTTCCTTTAAATCAATGGGTTGTGCCCCTGCGGGAGTGTGCCCCATTCAAGCCTATGGGTCTTGAAAGTTTGTGAATCTCCGTTTTTGTGGGGAGGGGTCTGGAACAGATCTTCTGCGAAAACAGAGGGCCAACTATATAGGCTTGCCCTAGTGTAACCATAAATCAGAAATTACTTGAAGACACACAACAACAAACTTCTTATCAGATGTGGGGGACTGGCATCCCCCGCATGTCAAGATAGCAACAAGTGCTTATATACTTTGCTTTGCAAAAAAATAATAATAAATAAAAATAAAAAAATACCAGTGGGTAACTTTAAAAAATAATACAAGATTAACACCTCATTTTGTTTTCTTATCTGAGTGGGCAACATCTCCCAGTTTTTTCCACAATGGTACTTATTATATATTTTTAGTTATTTATTTCATTTCCATGCCGCCAGAAAGGGATCCAAGGCGGCTCACAAATTAAACACATTTTTAAAGACTTTACAATAATTTTTAAAGCAATTAAAATAATCTAGGTAAAACAGTATAAAATTAACACAGGTTAAAAATATAACTTACCAGAAGAGCCAGTGTGGTGTAGAGGTTTGACTGTTGGACTAGGACACTGGGAGACCAGGGTTCGAATCTCCACTTGACCATAAAAGCCTACTGGGTGACCTTGGGCAATTACCTTCCTTCAGCCTCAGAAAAAGGCAAACACCCCCCCCCCCCCCCCTTTCAACAATTTCTACCAAGAAAGCCCCAAAGATTGGTTTGCTTTAGGGTCACCATAAATCAGAAATTACTTGAAGGCACACAACAACAAGAGCAACAACAAAGTGTACATATGACTGCACCCTTAACAACATAACTGAATGCATCTACATTTCTGATTTTGCATACAATAACTGTATTATTATTCATAGCATAACATTTTTTTAGCATTTTACATTTCTATACTGCTTAATACTGAACTAAGGACTGAAACAGATGGGCTGCTGTCCAGGCGGCTTTGGAGTGTGGCATTTTGACACCACACATCCTGAAGCTGCCCTGGCCATTTACACATGGGCGAATTTAAGGCGCTCCCGCAGCATGGCATTTATACGCCACATGCTGCCAGAGTGTCTTAAAGCCAGCTGCGGCGGGGTGGGAAAAGACAGCTTTTTGCCAGCTGAAAAAGGAGTGGCTCTTTGCTGCTCCCTTTTCATTGGCTTCATTGGCAGACTGGGGCTGTGGTGTGTGGTTGCCATGGCCCCAATCCATTTTTGGAAGGGGCAGCTTCAAACCATCCCTTCAGGGCTGTTTGTTTCAGCCCTATGTCTCTAAGCGGTTTACAACATGTAAGCTAATTGCCCCCAACAAGCTGGGTACTCATTTTAGCAACCTATGGAAGGATGCAAGCCCTGGGACCGAACTCACAACTTTGTGGCTGCAGTACTGGCTGCAGTATTGGCATTTAACCACTGCACCACCAGGGCTATTCATGTAATCAGAAGAATCATTACGACAGGTTTTATGGTGACTATGCTGGAAATAATCCTGCCTGTAGGGTTAACAAAAATGTGCATCCCAGCATTTAGGTAGGAATTCCTCCAGTCAGTGTATTTAGCTGATTTGAATTGTCTCAATGGAACATAAGATAATGGCAAGTAAAAGTTGTTCATGTGTCAACAATAAATAATAATAATAATAATAATAATAATAATAATAATAAAATTTTTATTTCTACCCCGCCCAATGGGTACCCAATCAGGGCGGCTTACAAGTTTAAAATCATCATCCAGATAAAACATATTTGCACAGAACCCGAGCCACCCCCCTTAAAACAGTATTAAATCAACAATTATTTAAAACATAATTTAAAAATTAAGGTCCACACAGAATAAGTGAGACTGGCTCGATGATCCCTTCCATCTCACGATGGGGCCACGTAGGGGCATCCAAACACAGGTCCTTACGTCCGGGGTGGGTAACTAGTCTGGGAAGGCCTGCCGGAAGAGATCCGTCTTAATGGCCTTTTTGAAGCTCTCCAAAGATGTTAATAGACGGATCTCGTCCGGCAGGTCGTTCCAGAGCCTGGGGGCGACAACTGAAAAAGCCCTCCGGGAGGTGGCCGCCAGCCTCGATTTTTGAGGCTGTAGCAAATTCCTCCCGGAGGATCGAAGAGCGCGGGGAGGATTGTATGGGAGTAGGCGGTCCCTGAGATAGCTTGGGCCCAAGCCATTTAGGGCTTTAAAGGTAATAACCAACACCTTGTACCTGGCCCGGAAGCTGATAGGCAGCCAGTGGAGGGACCTTAAGACTGGAGTAACGTGATCCCTCCGAGATGTTCCCGAAACAAGTCTGGCTGCCATGTTCTGAACCAGCTGTAATTTCCGAACCAGGCACAGGGGCAGCCCCATGTAGAGTGCATTACAGAAGTCGAGGCGTGAGGTTACCAACGCGTGCACCACTGTCTCAAGGTCCTTTACTTCCAGAAATGGGCGCAGCTGGCGTATCAGCCGAAGCTGATAACAGGCGCTCCTGACCGTCGCATTAACCTGATTCGCCATCAGAAGCGACGAGTCAAGGAGCACCCCCAAGCTGCGAACACAGTCACTGGAGGAGAGCGTGACCCCATCCAGGACTGGAGGTTGCAACCCAATTCCTGGTTTCGGGGCCGAGACCGTAAGCACCTCCGTCTTGTCTGGATTCAGCTTCAATCTGTTTTTCCTCATCCAGCCCATTACCGCCCCAAGACATTCATTGAGAGAAGAGGTGCCATTGGAATTCAAGGCCGACGAACGAGACATGGAGAAATAGATTTGGGTGTCATCAGCGTACTGATAACACCCAGCACCATAACTCCGTATTATCTCACCCAGCGGCTTCATATAGATGTTAAATAACATTGGGGACAAAATAGCCCCCTGAGGGACCCCACAAGTGAGGTCTCTCTTACCGGAGCTACAGTCCCCAATCAGCACCCTCTGGGACCGACCCGAGAGGAAGGACCGGAACCACTGCAAAGCAGTGCCCCCGATACCTAACCCCCTCAGGCGGTCCAAGAGGATGCCATGGTCTATTGTGTCAAAAGCCGCTGAGAGGTCTAAGAGCACCAACAGGGTCACGCTACCCCTGTCGATGCCCAGACGCAGATCGTCGGTCAAGGCAACCATGGCAGTCTCAACCCCAAATCCAGTCCTAAAGCCGGTTTGAAATGGGTCTAGATAATCGGTTTCATCCAAAACTGCCTGGAGCTGAAGAGCGACCGCCCTCTCGATCACCTTGCTCAAGAATGGCATCAATGAAACAGGCCTATAGTTCTTCATGTCCAGGGGGTCCAGAGAGGGCTTCTTCAGAAGCGGCCTGACTGCCGCTTCCTTCAAACATAATGGAACATGTCCCTCTCTGAAGGATGCATTGATAATATCTGTAAGGAATCTCACCAATGCATCCCCCCCCTGGACGGCCAGCCATGATGGGCAAGGGTCGAGAGGGCAAGTCGTCTTCCTCACCTTACCAAACAGTTTGTCCACGTCCTCGGTACTCACAGATTGCCACTGATCCAGTAAAACTACATCGGCGGAGTCGGTGGATGCCTCGCCTATAGACTCTGTCCCAATAGTTGCGTCAAGGTCGGCTCTTATCTGAGAGATTTTATCTGCAAAGTAGTTGTTAAATGCGTCACAGCAGGCTGTAGTCGGGAGAAGCAAGGGATTTGGCGCAGGGGGCACCTGCGTCATTTCCCTCACCACCTGAAACAGCTCTGCCGGACGAGACTCTGCAGACGCAATGCGTGCCAAGGAAAAAGCTTTCCTCGCTGCACGCAGCGCCTCCCGATAGAAATTAAGAAAATTCCTATGGCGAGTTCTGTCAGATAAGAGTCGAGATTTCCGCCACTCGCACTCTAGCCGTTGTCCATACCGCTTCATCCTCCTCAGCTCAGGTGTAAACCATGGCTTCCGATTAGGAGCGGGATGGCAAGGGCGCTTGGGAGCGATCGTGTCGATGGCCTTGGTAAGATCACCATTCCAAGTGTCCACCAGAGCCTCGACAGGGTCACCGGCATTCCCAACCATTAATCCCTCTAAGGCTTTCCGGAATCCAATTGGCTCCATCAGCCTTCGAGGGCGGACCATTCTGATCGGTCCCCCACCCCCGGTGGGGCAGATGTTGACTCTGAGTTCTGTCTTGACCAGGAAATGATCCGTCCATGACAATGCGGAGGTATTTACAACCTCCGCCCACGGATATTCCTGTTCGGTACAGAAGACCGCATCGAGTGTATGACCCGCACAATGTGTAGGCCCAGAGACCAATTGGGATAGGCCCATGTTTGTCATGGTCTCCATGAACTCCCGAGCCGCACCTGTTAAACTGGTCTCGAGCGGAATGTTGAAGTCCCCCAAAACCAAAAGTCTGGGAGACTCCAACAGAAGCTCAGAGACCAGTTGTGTCAGCTCGGTCAGGGAGTCTGCTAGACAACGGGGTGGTCGGTAGACTAGCAAAATCCCTAAACTATCCCTGGTCTTCAGGCTAAGGTACATGCACTCGATGTGGTCCGTGTTCCGGACAGGTAACCTGGTCAAGGTCAAGGTGTTCTTATGAACCACAGCCACACCGCCCCCCCGCCCACTTCCCCTCACCTGCTCACTGACAGAGTACCCAGCCGGGAGGGCCTGCGCCCATATGGCAGCGCTTTCCTCTCCCAGCCAGGTCTCTGTGAAGCAAGCCAGGTCGGCATCCTCATCCAGGAGCAAGTCCTGGATGATATGTGTCTTATTTTTCACCGACCTGGCATTGCAAAGGAGCAGAGTGAGGTTCTGTGGAATGGAAGGTCTGCTCCCCAACCCATTCTGGGAAACAGAGGGGACAGAAGGCGGGATAGCTATTAGACAGCGATCCCGCCTTCTTTTGAAAAGAAAAGAAAAGAAAAGAAAAAGAAAGAAAGAAAGATGAGCATTGCGTTTGGAGCATTACACATTTTTCTATAACCCATATGATTTTAACATAGAAACCATTTGTCTTTTCAGAAGAAACTAAGGGCCTTTACAGACTGCCAGAAATAATGCAGCTTGAATCCACTTTAACTGCCCTGGCTCAGTGCTAGGGAATCATGGGAACTGTAGTTTTTTCTGAGACATTGAGCCTTCTATATCAGAGAGCTCTGGTACCACAATAAAATACAGTTCCCATGATTCCCTAGCACTGAGCCATGGCAGTTAAAGTGGACTCAAGCTGCATTATTTCTGGCAGTCTGTAAAGGCCCTAAATCTTCTTATGAAATCCATACATGCATAGGGTTCTTGTCATTTCCTGGACAATGTGAATGAAGGTTTTCAGGTCTCAGAACCATAACTAATGTGAATACCATTTATGATTTATTTTTTAAAGTAAAGTTGAATATCTCCACCCTAATTTAATAGAACCTTTATTCTCGGAAAAGTTGTGGGGAATTTTCTGGGAGTTTTCAGAGAATGGCAGAAAAATCAAATGTTTCTGTGGCAGGCGAGTGTGTTCATTCATTGTACTTTAGACCAAGCCAAGGTTTATTTCTCTTCCTTTCCTTTCCTTTCCTTTTTCAAAAAGTCACCCATGATCCTGCAGACCATTGAGATAACTATCTTTTTGACCCGGGAATGTACCTGGGGAGACACAGTATCATCTAGGGCAGGAGTAGGCAACCTTTTTGAGCCGGGGGCCGGGTTGCTGTCCCTCAGACAAATGGAGGGCCGAAGCACCAAAAATAAATAAATAAATAATTTTAAAAAGATAAATAAATAAATAATATAAATTTAAAAAATATGCATGCACACTCTCTCAGTCCCAGAAAAGCCATGGCAAAAACCCTGTGGAGATTTTGCCAAGAAAACCCCAAGAACAAGTAATAACAACAATAATATCATCATGGCCGGCAGCAGTGGCGGCGGGGGACAGCGGCTGCGGGGGCAGGACCAGCCTGGGGCCGGTCCAAAGGCCTCGGGGGGGCGCATCCAGCCCCCGGGCCATAGGTTGCCTAACCCTGATCTAGGGTCTTTATTAGCTCCATTTCCAAAGCACACAGCAGCCGGATACTCTGCCAACCCACAGGTATCTTTGGAAAAATAAAAACAATGGGGAATGAGGAATGCCCTTACCAGCATACTAAAAATTATTTCTAAGTAAAGAAAGAAGTTTAAAAAAATAGCTCATGACCCTTCCCATGTGTAGAGAAATGTAAGAGAGGAAGGGCTTTCATTCTAGCTAGCCAGACCTTTATTTAAAAGGAACTTAAGAGGAGTCACAATGAAATGTTACTGGAAAACTAAAAAATAAACTCATCATCTATTTTTAAAATACATAAAGCACATCCTTTACACATTTCAATATAGAAAGTGCTTTTCTCATAAAAATGTTTTTGATCCAGATTTTCTATAGATAGAACCCTATTCATTCCACACTGAATGAAGGATGGAAGATGAAACCACCCCCACCTCCCATTTTCCTAAAGCTTCAGAGGAAGCTGGGGGCTGTAGAGAGATATGAGAATTGCTTGAAATTGTCCCATCTCAGCATGAAATCTTGGTTTGACCTCAATCTGTTATTTGAGTGGATGTAGCCCTTCCATTCATAAAAGCGAAATCTGGATCCATCCCAGTATACTAATAAGGATTTCCCAACCAGATTTATAACATACAAAAACGAGTTCCTCACAGCACATTTTTAAAGGAGCTATGACTTGTTGACTTGAGTATTTCAATTCAATCCATTTTTATTTTTCTAGTCCTTATCCAGTATCCAATAATCATTCTTTTGATCTGCAGCATAAATATAATAATATGTCTAACATGCCTCTGGTGTTCCTTCTTACAAGAACCTTGTGAGGTAGAACAGAATTGTTATAGCCATATAATGGGGAGGAGCTGAAACAATAATGTCTAGCCTAAGACCACCTACTGAGTTCATGATGGGATGTAATTTGAACAGAGGCTTCCTAGTTCACACTAGGAGGGAATCTGGACTTTGTTCATTGATTTATTCCACTTTTCTCCAAAATGGGAATCTGAGTAGCTACAATATAAATTAATTATCATTAATGATTCCTTTGCTGTTTGGTTACATGTTGGAAACTTCGTAAGTTTTTTGACTCCTTGAATCTACTCTCTCAATAAATGTCGTGAGACCTATCCTCACAGTGTTTTACTGATCAGCCTATTATTTTGATTTGATTCCTACCAAATCAACTGATGTGACTCACAAATGGAACCTTTTCTTAGATCCTTTGCATTAGACTCAGAAAAATCTAGAACAATCCCTTAATTTAGGTGACTGAAAAGAGATTAGTCTTTAAAGTGGAAATGCACACATTTTTTCCATTGAAAAGAAAATCCATTTTCCATTCATTGAAAAGAAAATCTTTTGAAATAGTGGTGACCATGATCAGTGCCAAGAAAAGAAAATGGAACACCATTCATAGAATATATATAAACTGAATGTCCATCTAGGAGTGGAAAGGCTCTGACCTAACCAGATCTCTGACATGGAGTGGATGGTAACCACTTCCACCCCTGCCAGCTCCCTCTGTTGTCCTTATTTCACCACAGGGAGAGAGAATCCTCTCTCTCTCTCCTCTCCCTCCCCCATTCTTTCACCTCTCTCTGTGTGTATGTGTGTGTATACCTGCCTTCAAGTTACCTGTTGACTTGTAGTGACCTCATGAATTTCATAGGATTTTCTTAGGTAAGGAATGCTTAGGCCCTTTAGAGCTGCCCTGGCATTGGTCCATGTCCATGTACATGCGAAGGTGTGCACTTTCTGGGAAGAAGTGGAAAAATCTGGCTCCTTTTTAGTCTGGCTTTTCTCCCTGTAGCATGGTTTGGGAGTGGTTTCCAGCCAGCTTTGAGGCATGTGTCATCTAAATGCCTCACTTCGATAATCTATCCATTTCTATATTGTCTAGGGATTTAAGTAACCAGTCTTCAATTGTTGGTATCTCCTTTGTTTTCCATTTTTGTGCAATTAGAATTCTGGCACTTGTAATCATGTATAACAGCGTTTTTGAATGTCTTCTAGCTTCTTTATTCAAGATTTTATCTGTCATATTTAAGAGATATATCCTCAGGTATCATTTGAAATTTTATCTCAAAAATTTGTTCAATTTCCGAATGAATCGTTTCCCAAAGCTTTTTAATTTTGGGGCACTGCCACCACATGTGAAACCAATTTCCGATTTCTTTGTTGCACTTCCAGCACTTATCTTCTTTTTTTTTATAATTTTTTGCTAATTTTGTGTTAAATGCCATCTGTAGGCCATCTTTAAATAGTTCTCTCTCAAACTTTGACATTTTGTGAACTGGAATATCCTCCTTCTGGAGTGCTGCTAATCCTCTAAGTCAATACTTCTACCGATATCTTTTGCCCAATTTATCATTTCAGCTTTAACAATTTCTTGTTCTAACTTTTTGTCAAGAAGTATTTTATAAATTTTTGAAGCTTGTTTTGTCACTTTTCCTTCTAGGGTTTTGTCTAGTTCATTTTTTCCCAGTTCAAAATTGAATTCTTTTTTTTAATCTAACTTAAATCTTTCTGTTAATTGGTGATAGATCAACCAATGGCTTTTGGCTTCAAATTCTTTTATTTCATTTGGATTCTTCATAGAGTACTGATGTTGGTTATCTTTTTTTTAAAGATGTCTCGGTATCTTATCCAGTTTGTTCCTGTTTTTGTTTTTTCGAATAGTGCTACCTGTGGAGAGAGCCAGCCAGGTATCTTAGAGTAAAAAATTGGCCTGATTTTTTCCCATGCTGCTATGATTGATTTACAAATGAAGTGGTGTTCAAACATTTTATGCACTTTGGTTTTGCCATACCATAAGTAGGCATGCCAACCATAGCGCAAATTGAACCCCTCAAGGTTCAATAATTTTTGATTCTTAAGTTCGATCCAGTCTGACAAGTACACCAGGATATTGGCTTGAAAATATAAATATAAGTCTGGCAGATTACAACCACCATTCATTTTTGTATCAGTTAATGTTTTCCATCTTACCCTTGCCTTCTTACCTTCCCATAGAAATTTTTTAAGTTCTTTATTCCAAACATCAAATGGTTTGTGTTCGTTATTATTGGGAGGTTTGCAAATAAGAAGTTAAATTTGGGTAGGATAGACATTTTTATTGCAGCTATTTCCCCCCAAAAGGACAGTTTTAGCCTCGCCCAGCTGCATAGATCTTTTTGCACATTTTTTCCACATTATACTATAGTTGATATCGAATAAGTCGCTGTCGCTGTACCTAGGTACTTTGCTTTTTTAACGATTTTGCATTTTGATTTTTCCTGCAGCATTTCTTTTTCTGAATTGGTCATGTTTCTTGTGATCAACACTGATTTATCGTTATTTAGTTTGAAACCAGTTATAACACCAAATTCTGTTAATATGTTGATTAATTTATCAATACAGTTGAGTGGGTTTTCGAGAATTATAGCGAGGTCATCTGCATAAGCTCTCAGAGAGTATTCTTTTCCTTTTATTTTAGTTCCTGTAATTTCAGGGTCTGCTCTTATTTTGTTATTTAATATTTCCAAAACTGTAATAAACAGTAATGGTGATATGGGACATCCCTGGGATGAAACGGACAAAGACTGGGAAAAATTACAGAAATACTGTAAAAAACGATGGTCATAACAAAATAAATAAATAAATAAAATAAAGATAAATGAAATAAATCCCAAGCTAGTTCAATATACGTTGAAAGAGAGCAAAGACTAAAGTCAAGAAACAGGCAGACGATTTTTACTTTTGGGAACTGTGAAACATCTTTTCTTTAGTCCTGAAACCAAGTAACAATCTGGGAAGTTAAAATATTTAATCTGACCTGTAATAATAATACATTATAATTACATGCATTTAATAATGGTAATGAAAAGAAAATATTCATTGTAAATATTGGTATTATATTGTAATCAATAAAAATGTAATTTAAAAAAATGCTTCACTTCGAAGCCAGCCGGAAACCTGCTTATTTTCATCATCTGTTTCGCCCCATAGGGCCTTTGTAGTTTATTGTGGCACCATAGGTCTCTGACATAGAAGGCTCAATGTCTCAGAAGAAACTACTAGTTCCCATGATTCCCTGGCACTGAGCCAGGGCAGTTAAAGTGGACTCAAGCTGCATTATTTCTGGCAGTCTGTAAAGGCCCATAGTCACACAGTTGCCTCCTGCACAGTGCACAGACATCTATTGCCCCTTGCAGCATGACGGCAATGTATTTCTGGAGCCCTTACCCCCATGTCAGGTTCAGGACTGTGTGGATATTTTTGATACCCATCCTAAAGTATTAAAGGGTCTGCCATCGGATGTGTCTGCTATATAACTCCCAAGCTTGTAATCCTCTAATTCACATAGACACGAGTTTATACATATGTGTACAGTTAGCTTACTACCGTTCTCTGCTTCAGAGGTCAGAACAGTACAATACTAATAGCTCTTGCAGGTAAAATAATCTTAGGAGAAGAGCCTTCAGCAATTGCTTGCTTTTATGATGTGGGAATTGCTTACCTGTTAACTTGCTGTAAATTTATCAGATTTAGTTCAAAATATTATTTCATTCAACTCTGTAAAATTGAAGGTATGCATTTGAGCAGATGATAATATTGTGTTCTTGCCACTGAGACTTTAAAAAAAAAAACCCTCTTAGACAGAATGGAAGGCACAGCTCCGAAAAGGTCTTTAATTAGCCTTTATAGAGTTCTTAACAATGCTCTGTGGGGGCCTTATTTTACCTAGACACAGTACGTCTTGGATTTTCATATTATTTAAATTGAGGCAGCCCCATTAATGCCCTATGTTCCCCATTAAAAACAGCTGAAAAAAACAAATTCCCTTATTACCATAAATCTACACACAGAATGTGATTTTGGAGACAGTGACTTTGAATGCCATCATGCATTTTACTTTCATTCCTTTTACTTCCGGGATATAATGAAATTGCACACAATTGGGCTGACCTAGAGGGAATGAATTTCCAGGACTAATGATTGACCTTGTCACAGAAAGTCCTTTGTAGCTCTTTCTTTTTCAAAATCCACCTACATCATTTCTTTGGCCACTACAAGAATGGAATCTGCAGTTCAGAATTTGATCCCAAGACTTGAAAACTCATAAGTCCCATAAATCCATCTTCAAATTATGTCAGTGGAAAATAGCCCTTCAGATTTATGAGAAGGAGGATCCAGATCATTCACAAATTGTATCTAAGCGTCTCCTTCTTTTCCTACATGGTTTCTGGCTCATTCTAATAAACTTAATGAACATATCTCAAGGGAGATATGGTTAGGCCCAAGAGTGGGACATGTCGCTTTTATCAGGACTAGTACTTTCAGACAAAGAGTATGGTGTTGTGGTTTAGTGTTGGACTTTGACTCTGGAGACCAGGATTCAATCTCTGCTCAGCCATGGAAACCCACTTAAAAGAAAGTTACAGGGGTCATTGTGATTGTATTGTATTAAATTTTAATTTCTTGTTTTAAATTGCTAAATGGTTTTAATCATAATGTAGTTTAATAATGTTTTAAGGGGGGGAGGAAAAATGTTTGTTTTATGTTGTATGTTATTTTTATGCTGTAAACTGCCCGGATTGGGGGGTGTTATAAAAATAAAATTTATTATTATTATTATTATTATTACCTTGGACAAGTCACACTATCTCAGCTTCAGAGGATGGTAATGGCAAACCCCCTCTGAAGAAACTTGGCATGAAAACCCCTTAGGGTTGCCATAAGCCAGAAAGGACTTGAAAGCACACAACAACAACACACTTTAAGACAATGTCTCAATAATATTCCTGATATGGCATGTCTGGGTGGATACCCTCCCAACTGTTCTGAGCTGTCCAGGACATTCATGCCTTTTCAATCCTACATTAATGACTTTTCAATCCTACTTTTTAAAAAACACCCCATTCTTTTCCCTCTTCCCATTCTCATTTTGTCCTCAGCTTATTTCAGTTGCTGTAAACTATGTTCAAAGTGCAAAAGTAATTTGCATTCACTTAACTCAGCAGGGGGAAGAGGAGAGAAGAGGACAGTATCTTGCCCTTCCCAGGAGGCTTAGTCAAAAGCTGCAGCCTCTTTTAGCTTGTGTGTTTCCCCTCTCCAATAACGTTTGCCATCTTGACAATACTCTGAACTTGTTTGTCCACACATGTCCCGTGAAATGTTGGCTGGTACATGAGTGACTAAATACTACCAAATACTGTACTTCTGTGGTGTAGTTTATATGAACTGTAAGAGACCCTTTCTGTCATAAAACACTTATTAAAACTGATGAAGGAAATTATATCAGCAAAAGGCATTCTTAGCTCTTTGAATGAAGCAGACTGAATATCATTATTTGTGTATAAGTAAAAACAAGATAGGCTTCCAGGAGAGGAGACTTCAGCTCTTCCACTGCCAAAGGTACCGTAGTTAGTGGGAGGCTTCCCATATAGCCTTAATCTGTTCATTGGAAATGTGATGGAGCAAGATAGAAAGTTTCAGCCAACTCTTAATGTACTGGTATTGAAAATCCCAGCAGAGCTAACATAAACACCCAAGACAATTGGGAAGTGTCTATCATCTTGTAATTGCCTTTGTCTTAACTTGCTGCACCGTAGGGATATGCATTCATTGTGGACAGATTCTAAATTGAAGGTGGTTCCAGGACATGAACAAAGCAAAGTGTGTGTCTCTCCAAGGACCCTCCATCCAAACCTGTTCAGGTTCTTCCCAAAACTTTGGATGCAGAATTAAAGACCTCTTCACCTAACTCTCCTTATAAAAAAAATACAAGAAAGGAAATGAAGGAGACATTATGTAGGGTTTTGTGTGTGCGTGCGTGCGTGCGTGCGTGCGTGTGATTGGCAGTTCTAGTTTCCAATCAAATCACTTTACCTGGGTCCTCCTTTCATTTCCCAATCTCATTGGTTTTAGTAGGGTTAGCAGTGTGTGTCAGATGAGCAAAAAAAACAAACAAGTAATATATTTATTTACTGGTGTTATTTATAATCTCCCCTTGCCACTAAAAGTAGTGCTCAAAGTAACTAATAATAAGATAAACTGTTCTGTAATTAAAACACAAGAGTTAAAACAGAAATAAACAGCATCCAATAGTTGTTCTATTATCATAACTTCCTTATCATAAATCATTCAGTTTTCCAAGGTAGGGGTCCTTATAAAATGGCCTTCCCTCTCTTGTCCCCTAAATTTAAAGACTCTTCTTGCACAACATCCCAATGTTTCAGACTTTACAAGTTATTTAGCTGGGGGTACTGGTTCAATGTGTGCATGACTTGAATTAATTCTTGCCTTTGGTGAATCTCCTTGCTTACAGTAGCTGAAGTGATAAAGAATATATTCAATAGATTCTCCTTTTGTACCCATGTTGCCTATAGTGACTTTATATGTATATATATTTTATATGTTTATAATATATCAGTCAGCTGTGTTTTCACTCTATGACATCAACAGCTACAACTCTTTACAGAACTGTCAGAAAATTAAGTAGAATATTCACATTGAAAAGCATCCTGATGAGAGGTCTCTTCAAGCTTCTTACCCTGATTGAACATCTGTGGTCTGGTTATTCACATGCCTGAGAGGGCCCTCTATGGGAATGTTAGAAAGCATTAATGCTTGCACAGTCCTGCTACACTTACAATATAATATATGATGTGATGAGGTTATACTGCTGCTGTTGCTGCTTATTGTATTTTACTACTTTATGCCCCATTTTTTGGGAGGGAAGCAAAATGAATGGCCACCATTTTAAAACTGCATCAAAATCAACAGTAAAATCAATCACATTACTAGATTCCTCTCCAACATATTAGCACATTTCAGTTACTGACATAATATATAAAGGAGCAGTCTGATAAATTCGATTCTGTGTGATCAGATCGTCAGGTATTATTGAAAAACATGGGAGAAAAGTATTGGGATGTGAATATTCAGTGGTTATCAGATGAGTTGGACATACAATGTTCTGTTGAATTAATGGAATGCAAGATGATTAATTTAAAATCGCAGGCTGTGCTTAGGTTCATGGAACCTCAAAAAATGTTACAGACTCACTGAGCTCACATGGATTGGAAATGTGGCCATTGTTTATTTTAATGGAAAACAATTGATTTGACCTAGGAAGGTGACAGTTAAGTCAGCTTGACGCTATAAAAATTCCTGTGCTAAAGGATTGTAAAAACAGAAATTATGTTCAATTATTACTTTAATCAAGTGGTTCCTAACCTTGTGCCTCCAGATACTTTAGGAGTGCAAACACCCATCATCCTTGACTAATTGCCAGGCTGGCTGGGAGTGATGAGATTTATAGTTGAACAGCATGGGACCTTAGCATAGGTAGTGTTATGTTACCTCTTAAAGTCAATATCTCTCCTTTTAGTGTCAGGTAGAAACATTTTTGTGCCATCAGGCTTTATCAAACTGACAAGGGCGGAGCTTTTAAATGCTATGTGATTCATATGTAGTTTTTAATTAATTTTAATATTTTAATATGTAATACTTTTAACTTTTTAAATTGTTTAGTTATTTTTTAAACTTTATATCTACATTTTAATGCTTTTGTATTGTTTTTAATTTGTACTGTTTTCAATTTGTTGCTAACCGCTTTGAGTCTCTATATTGGGAGAAAGGGGAATAATAATAATAAGATGATGATGATGATGATGATTTATTTACCAGATTGCCTAATATAAATTGCTTTCATAAGGAGTGCTTAATCCTATAGGGGCATTCAAACCTCATTGTTCCCTGCTTTGTGAAGATGAGAAAAAGACATACCTAGTGGAGACCCCAGTCACTTGTAGATGTTAAAATTATGGAGGGAACATGCTCACGTAGAAGAGGCTCCCTACTTCCAAAATTCAGTCAAATGCATAGTGAGTACAGTGGGTCCTTGTTATCCGCTGAGGTTTGGTTCCAGGACACACACACATAGTCCCATGGATAACAAAATCTGTGGATGTTTAAGTTCCATTAAATATTATGGCACAGCAAAATGGTGTCCCTTGTATAAAATGAAAAATCAAGGTTTGCTATTTGGAATTTTGTTTGGAATAATATGGGATGTGGTGGCTTAGTGGTTAAGACACTGACTCTGCTGATTGCAATTTTGCCAGGTTGGCACTTCGAGGCCCAGGTGCCGCATGACGGAGTGAGCTCCTGTCACTAAGTCCCAGCTTCTGCCACAACCTGGCAGTTCAAAAGCATGTAAAAGTGCAAGTAGATAAATAGGTACCACCTTGGAGGGAAGGTAACAGTATTCTGTGCAGTAATGTTGGCCAAATGTTCACAGAGCTGCCTTTGACAACTCTGGGTCTTCGGCTTAGTAATGGAAATGAGCACTGTCCCTACTGTTGGACACAGATGCAGCCCAGGTTGACATCCCTACCCCAAACAAATATGGTACATCTGACATTTAGCATGTGTGTATTTTCATCCAAGAACATTAAGTACTCCTTCTTATTGAAAACATTTACTGAAACTTCAGTGCAGAATGGAATGGGAAGTAGAGTCACTCCATTGGTCCATAGACAGAAGGACACCATGCTGCTTCTCTCTCCCTCAGCTCTCATTTGGCAGCTGGAATGTAAATCTTCAATTATTTCACTGTTGTATGTGAAAATGAAAAATGTCTGAGGTTTTTCTCACTGCTAAAGGGTCTCGGATCTTTTTTCAAAAAATTAAATTTGCAAAGAACCCAATATTCTTCTGTTGAAAATATTTTTGAGTAAAACATGTGATTACTGCTGTACATTTGTTAATCATGGGAGAATGGTGTGAGTATTGGAATTAGTTTTTTGATGGAGAGGTTTTAAAGAAATATTGTGGCTACTAGTATTTCTGTCACAAAGTTTGTCCCCTTTCATATTTCAAGTGTGTTTGATTTTATGCCCCTTAGCTCTCTTTGACTTATAAAATGACGCAGTCCTGACAATTGCAGTGTCTCCAATATTGTTTCCTCAGTGTCCTCTGGTGAGTTTTTATCCAGAGATAATGCAATACCAGGAGACACGCTGTAATCCCAGAATGCCCATACTTATGAGAAGTTACCTAATGCATCTTTAGAAGAATATGTCATAAGGTTCAGTATGAACACTAGGCCTACTTAATCCTGAGCATGGCTAGAGCCAAACCCATTGTTCATGTTGCCCCTGTCAAAGAGATTCTTTTATAAAACACATAGTGCAAGCATCAGTAAACACAAGCACTCTGAAAACATAGATTCTCTCCTAGTATTGTTTTATCTGCACAGCCTTCCATTTTTGTATTTGGAGAATGTTATATATACTGCTAATTCTCTCACTTTTACCAGGTTTTCATTGTTGTTGCTATGTGCAAAAGTGAAGCTATCTCAGGGTTTTCTTGGTAAGATTTCTTTGGGGGAAGAGGATTGCCTTTGCTTTACTATGAGGCTGATATAGTGTGCCTTGCTCAGAAACCCACTATCTTCATGGTCTCCTGGAAAACAATAACACACCATCTCTCCTATTTTGGCTCTGAGGCTTCCAGCATCACGCTATAAGTATCTATATGTTTTGTCCCTCTTCAGATACATTCTTGCAGAGCTGGGGAGCCCTCCAGACTTTGTTGGACTACAAAACCCACTAGACTTACCCTCTATAGCTAGTTGTAAAGGATGATGGGAACTGGAGTCCAACAGCATCTAGAGGACTGCACATACCCTTTCCCTTTTATATTATATCTTGTTCTTTGCCAAGTAGGGTGATTTAACAATTAATACAATAGAAGCAGCAACTGATTTATTGCTTGTTCTTCTAGTCCACTGTTAACCCTCACATCAAAAGCAGAAGTCATTAGCGTTTTTGCAGCATGAAAGGATTAGTATTACCTCATGTGTTTTGTTAACAAATTACGAGTGTTCAAAATGAGAACAAGTCAAAATCCAGGGCAATTAAAGCCTGAGATTTGGAATAAAGTTTGGAGTAATTATCAAGCTACCTCAATGTAAACCAGTATAAAATAATTTTCATTGTACAGTCATTAGCAGGTGGTGTTTTATTATGGCTAAACTGAGGCTTATCTCGAGAAATCATCCAGGGAAGGGGTCAAAATGTTTGTTTTCTATTGTTAATATATCTCAAGAAATTTGACATGTCTATGATATATGTATTTCCACATGAAGTGAGGCCACCATCCAAATCACTACTTTCAGGGATACCTAAAAGCCTGAGTTGGATCAATAGTATTGTATACTTTTAATTTTTACCAGGTTGCCATTGAATGCCATGTCATAAATTACTTTTGGGGCTTCTCTATTTCAGAAGTTATTTCTCATGCATTGTGGAAATGAAAGATGCTGTTAAGTGACTGAAATTCAAAAACCCATTGAGACTGCAAAATATTTTGCACATTTCTTTGGATCACAGCTTTTTTTAATGACATCATCAGAGGTCAGACCCTGGTCTCAGGTTTCAGCCCAACAGTCTCAGGGCCTGGGGCAATTCTCAACTGGCAACCCTAAGATTCAGCAGTCTCCAGCTGGATTTTATTTGGTGATCTAGAGGTCATGGGGGTGTCCGGGAGATCTTAAAATAAGGAGGGGGTTGGGGTTGCATGGGGTTTGTAAGCTGCAATTTCCCCACCCCTGTTATTAAGCCTAATGAGCTAGGTTGTGGCTATCCATAAGAGAGATTGGGCTACTTTTAAAAGTAGAGATACAGTGGCTCAAGCAGTTAAGACAACAGTTTGAGGCCTGGGTGCTGCATGATGGGGTGAGCTCCTGTCACTATTCTCAGCTTCTGCCAATCTAGCAGTTTGAAAGCATGCAAATGCAAGCATATAAATAGGTACCACTTCTCAGTGGGAAGGTGAAGAGCATTCTGTGCAATCATGCTGGCCACATGATCACAGAGTAGTCTCTGACAACGCTGGCTCTTTGGCTTAGAAACGGAGATGAGCACTGCCTCCTACAGTTGGACACAACTTGACAACCTTGTCAATGGGGAATGCCTTTACCTTTTTAGAGGTTGGAATGAGGCAGATCTGGAACCCAAAGGTTTCTGGGAGGGAAGGAATAGAAAGGATAAGAAATTTGAAGTAGAGAAATTTCTGCATTGGTTTGTCTCTAATCATGGGTAAAGAAAGACTACATTTTTGTGAGTCCTCCCATTTGTTGGGGGGGGGGGCTTCTGTTGCTAAGGGGTGAATGGAGCAACCAGGGATGCTAAGTATTTCACCTGCATTCAGAGGTTTGGCGTCCTGTATCCCAGCTTCCACTTCTTGTTGTTTCCCCCTTCCTAGAATTTTTAATAGCATTTTTGAACAAAGGGATGAAGGAAGTGAAAGGTCAGAATGGAGGCCAGATTTTAAAGCAGACTAAAGTGAAGGAGCACCTTTGGGTTTTTTTTTTCATGCATCTTCACTGGCATTGCCCACCTTTCATGCTTGAATCCATATGTGGGAAGATGAAATCTTCCAGCAGGGAGCTGATTATGATATCACATAATGGAGCTTGTGCCAAACTGATTTTGAAACTTGCTGAGTGGAGCTTGCCTATCACTAATTAAGACTTAATGCCTAGCCTTGCTTACCTTCAGGTAAATGGCATTATCAGCATGCATGTGCCAACACTGCAAGCCCAGAGAGATTGCTCAGAAATGAGAGACATTTCCCCAAAATGGAAACCGAGAGCTTGTAATTGGTGAGCCAGTTTCAGTCTAGGCGAAGAAATGATGCCTATCACTCATTAAGACTTTGCACTTAACATTTTCTAGGAGTGCAGTTTAAAAAAGAAAACAGGAACAGGAGCAAACACATATGTAACTATAGGCAGTACCATTAGAAAATTGTTGCCTTTTTACACACTTTGAAATTGTTAATAAATTCTATATGTGCGTGTGAAGGGAAACCAACCAGTCAAGCCAGTGAGATTTTGTACTACTTTTGACATTTATAATTAGTAACAGAGCACTGAAATATTAAAGGGAGGTTTGGAGAGAAGGGTTGCAATGAAATCTTGTTCCAGTGAACAGCAAGTTGACAACACTGTTATAATTAAAGAGCTGTCAGCATTTATTTTGGAATAAACAGGTTGCAGTCTTGCTTAGAATTATACTAAGAAAGTGTTCATAGTTTGAAGGAGTTGAGAATTAAAAAAAATGTTTAGTCTTCTAACAAAAGCACTGTCAAATTATTGTTTCATTTGTGCAGTCTGGGTCTGATGGTAGCATCATATCAGAAAAGGGCTAGATTTCCACTAATACTTTATTGGAAAGATGTTCCATTTAATAATGTGCCATGCAAACATAGATTCATCTGAATCCTATTCTTTGTCTCAATTAGAGTTAGATCCACTGAACCAATGAGATTTATTTATGTGTTGACTCATTCAATAGTTGGTTCAATGGGTCTACTTCACTTGAAAGCAACCAACAAGTTTCCAGCTTTTGTGCTTTTACCACAACACAGACTATATTGATAAAGTTTCTTATGTATGTATATTTGTGTGTGTCACTTCTTCATTAACTGATTTTATAACAACAACAACAACAAACCTACATTACCAAAAAGCTGAAAACAAACAGCATTTCCAATTCTAGAAGACCACAGAATATTGGAAAACCAGGATACCTTTCATCTATGAGATCCTGGGATTTGCAGTCTAAGGAGTAGATTTAGAAATTCTCAGCCAGAACTCTCTAGTGTCTCACCAAACTAGAACCCCCAGGATATAACCCTGGCAGTTAAAATGGAGCCACAATGCTATAATTGTGTAGTATGAAAGGGCCCAAGGCAATTACATCTTTGTAGAGTTTTCATCATACATTTATTTAATTTATATCCTTCTTTTCTCCCAGCACAGGACCCAAGACAGCTTACAACACAGATCAAAACAACATACAATTAAAAACAATAATATACAGGTTGGTGGGTTGTTGTTGTTTTAAACCAACTTTGTTACAAAACAGTAATGTAAAACAATTTTAAAGCATAGTATAGAAAATAAAAGAGTTTATAGCCCCGGACACACAGTTTAACTCCCCCATGATTCTGAGCATGCAACACAAATGTGTTTATGTCAGTGTTAGAAGTGCATTAAAGAGACACAAGTGAAGATGCCATGATGAAGACAATAAAACAAAAAAGAGAAAATAAGTGACATCTACTACTAATGAAAATGTAGATTTACACTCACTCTTTAGCTTGGAGCATTCTAATTTTTTTTAGGAGGAAAATGTGTTTTAATCAATTTTTACCAAACTAAATAACTACAATAAGAAACGAGTTTTTTTCTCTTCCTTATTTCCCATATTAACTTCAGCAATAAAACATTTCACTTCTGTCCATGCATCCAATTGATTGAAGAGCAACCTCTTGCTATTTCTTCTCCCACCACCACCATGTGCACCTATGTTCTTAAACTATGATGAAAATGCTGTTACTTTTGAAACTTGAGCCAACTGTAGCTGCCTAGGCTAGGATAAACACACAGTTACATTTCCTTCCAAATTCCAGTTTCTTGTATTCAGTGAGCTAAGGATCTCTTTTCTGTTGGTTTTCGTAGACAAAACTGTATCCTATTTATTATTTCAACAGTCCTGTGCAATATAGTTTGAGGTTATAGTGACTTATCATAGACATAGCTTCATGGGGATCATAGAATTGAAGCAGCAACTCCAAATATCGAAGTATCAAATTCTAAATATCAAACATTAACTGAACTAAACTAGATTAGTTTTGCAATAGTGTGGTAAATTGTCAGTGGTGTTCATGATGGATTGGAGAGAGCTAACAAGTTCTTTTGGGTTCAGATACTTTTGCCAGAAACCTTGACATCAGTCTTGTTTATCAGTCTTGATATCAGCCCTGGTGGCGCAGTGGTTAAATGCCTGTACTGCAGCCACTCACTCATAGACCACAAGGTTGCGAGTTCAATACTAGCCAGGGCTCAGGCTAGACTCAGGCCTGCATCCTTCCGAGGTCACTAAAATGAGTACCCAGCTTGTTGGGGGGCAATCAGCTCACAGTTGTAAACCGCTTAGAAACCCCATAGCGTGGTATGAAGTGGTATATAAATGAAGCTGCTTTGCTTTGTTTTGCAAAACATACTACAAGAAACATGTCTAATCTGTAGATGATATTTCAAGTCTCCTCCTTTCTCTGAGGCAACTTAACTGAAAAACAAAATACCACACTTGATATTTAAAGTATTGTGCCTTTGGGGATTTGATATTCTGGAGGCCATGGTACAATATTACCATTACTCGTCTCCCTACAGTAACTATGAAAGACTGCAGGAATGGGTAAGTCTTTTTAAAATCTGTTTTAACATGAGAAATTGATCATTTACATGTTTGTAATTTCTATTTACCCACCATAGTTGATCAGTCTCATAAATCAACAGAGAAATGCTGAATACAAATTGGCTGCATTTGGATGTATCTTTAAACCATAGGTTAAAATCCAAAGTTCTTCAGGTAGGCTTTTCCCCACCCCCGCATCAGATTTTAAGGGTGTGGAGGAGGCTGCAGGGGCAAGAGGAAATAATGCCTGCCCCATTGAACTGATGGATGCCATTCCACAGTTGGTGGGACTAACTAGATAAAACACATACATATGAGAATGAGCCTGAGTGATGACTGTCATGTGTCTTCTGTTGGCTCTATTCTTTCAGCATAAATACAACGATGAGACTGGAAGCTTTTGCTCACTTTTGTATCTAGATAAATTCGTATGTTATGTCCAGACCAAACACTCTGGCTTTAGGAAAACGTCCCATGATGACAAGCCAGAGTACAACCCTCCTAATCAGGGGTCAGCAACCTTTGTTGCCGGGGGGCCAGGAGGGGGGGAGAAATGGCGTGGGGGGCCGGGCAGGCACACATGCGCATGTGCATGATGACGCCGTCGTGCGCATGTGTGCGTGACGTGGCTGCCAATTTGGAAGCCCCCCCCCCGCACCTGCGGCGGGCGAATTTGCCCAGCGCAGGTGCGGGGGGGGGCTTCCCTGAGCCTTGGAAAGCCCCCCCTTGCACCCATGGTGGGTGAATCTGCCTGGTGCAGGTACAGGGGGCTTCCCTGGGCCTTGGAAAGGCCCCCCTGCGCCCGCAGTGGGCGAATTCGCCCAGCACAGGCGCAGGGGGGCTTCTCTGGGCCTTGGAAAGGCCCCCACACACCCGCGGCGAGTGAATTCACCCAGCGCAGGTGCGGGGGGCTTCCTTGCGCCTTGGAAAATTCACCCGCCACAGCCATGGGGGGCTTGCTTGGGCCTTGGAAAAGCCCGCCGCACTTGCACTGGGCGAATTTGCCCGACGCAGCCGCAGGGCGGCCTACCTAAGGCCCAACGGCGGCTGTGCAGCTGCTGTGGCGCCTTCCAAAATGGCACCCGCCACTGTGCACTTGCACGTGCAGCCTTCATTTTGGAAGCCCAAATGGTGCCCGTGCTAGTGCGCGGTGCAGCGGTGCGCACAGGGTGGCAGCGGCGGGACTGGCTATGTGCCGGTCCCAAGGCCTCCGCGGGCTGCACCCAGCCCGTGGGCCGTAGGTTGCCGATCCCTGCTCCAAATGTTTTATTTGGAGGCACCTCTCATAAGCCCTAGTCAGCATATTTAAAACTCGAGAATGCTAGGTGTTGCAATCAAACATCTGGAGGGCACTCTAGGCCTACCTGAGCCCTAAGTGATAGTTAACAGTAACAACAGTTTCCTGAAGTTGAGACACAGAAAGTAAACCCAGTGGAAAACATGAGGACAAGTTTCCAATTTCTGGTTTCCTTTTAGGAGATGTAATTGTGGAGTACAAGAACCATAAAGCAAAGTTTGTTTTTACCTTCAGATTAGATAAATGCATATACTATGTGCTTGGTTTTTAGCAAGCTCATTGTTCTATATTAATGAAACCAGGATTTTGAAAGGTAAATCAAATAAAATTACTTCTTCTAACAATTATCCACATGATTCTTTTTCTTAGCAAGTTATTTTGCAGTTACTTATAGATGAAGATGATGGGAAAGTCAGTGATCATTTTACCAATGCAATTACAATGTTTATTGTATGGCGAGACATTAAAATAAAGGATTTTTGGTTCAGTGGGTCAGGCTAAAGTAAAATGAAGTCAATAAAAAGACAGCAGTATTTGTGATGAAAATAATATTTTCAGTTTTTTATAACTTTAACAGGAAAGAGTGACCCAACACTGTGCTGTAAAAGGTCAACTGCCATGTAATTTTCTACATTTCAGGTTTTTGTATGTGAAAAATTCACATTTTTGTGTGAAATCTCAATATTTTCCCTCATTGTATTTTATGACCTTGTGTTCTCACTCTGTGGGGAGGTAATATTTTTTATTCTTTTTTCAATAACACAATATCTGAAAATATACACTTCTGTGCAGCACATTGGCTTTCTCACATTGGCCTGAAACACATGGGTGGCTTCTGGCTGCTGAGGGGGGGAGGTTTCAGATGACGCACGCCCCCAAAGCAGCTGTAAGCCACTCTGGTGCTGCAATCCGGTCCTTTGGACCAGATAAAAAAGAAGAGGATATAATCTGGCTCCTGGTGGTCACCAGTTTGGGACTGCAGTGGCAGCCTGCTTTGGGAACTGGCTGTGTGGTTGCTGTGGTCACAGCCCACTCGTGGCCAGAGTGCCTCTGGCCACTCTCTTCCGGCCGTGCGCTTTGACCCTACATCTGCAATCCAGTTATAAGGTTGTTATGTGGCTTCAAGTCTGGTCTGACCTATGGTAAACCTACATAAGATTTTCTAGACAACATTTATTCAGAGGAGGTTTGCCATTGCTATCCTGAAAGACTTAGGGAGTGTAATTCACTTAGGGTCATCCAATGGAATTCCATGACTTAGCTGGTAAAGTGTTAGGGCTTCAACTTCCGCATAAAATCATGTGTTTCACTGTGTCTTATCATCTCAGCCTGCAAATTAACTATTGATATAAAGGGAGAATGACAACATTTCACTAATTTTGAAAATAACAATCAGTGAAATCAAGCAGTATCAGTCTGCTAGCAGAAGAGTCCATGTTGGTGGAGTGGACTTCCTCACTTCGTGCAGCTTCCCATGCAATTCCATTATCCATTCTGGAGATCTGGTTCTTTCTTTCCTGGAAGCTCTCTAGGGACTGACAGCAGATACCTCCGGGACTCGAAGCAGTCTCCATATCATCACTTTGCATGACACTGAGCTACAGGGTCTTACTTCTGATGAAATCATGTTCCAAGTCATTGTTCCACCTCTGTCTGAAACAGTGCCTGAGACACTGCTTGTAAAGAGACATGTTCTCAGCTTATACTTCTTAAAATAAAACTCCCATGTAATAGACAGAAAACGCCTTCATTCTTTGTTTTCATATGTTCCTTGTTACAGGTCTTTGAAATGTTTGACTCCCACATAGGAAGGCAAAATAATCTGCTTGGGGTTTAGAATGGGGTTGTATGACCCATGGTTTAAAACAATACAATGAAGACTTGTTTTTGAAGGCAGCTCCTGTGTTGAAAACTCTGAAACATTTAGTAGCCAAGGTTGGCTCAGGGCTTTTAATTCGATCATGTGGTGAACCCCACAGCTGCCTTTCAAAGAACAGAGTCTACTGCAGTACACAGCCTTGAAGCTGCCACTTCAAGTGATGAAAAGTAAACAGTCTAGGAAACATCTCCTTTATGTAATAATTTTTTTCACAAGACTGATTTTTTTGTTAATAATAATAATAATAATAATAAATATTATTTATATCTCGCCCTTTGGGGACCCAATCAGGGCGGCTTACAACAATAAAACCATACAATATATCCCAAAACACAATCCCTCCCCCCCCTTAAAACAGTATTAAATCAAATGAAGATTAAAACTACAAATTTGAACAATTAAAAAAAATTAAAACATTACAAAGCACAAGATTGGCCCAAGGCAATGTTCTTCATCCATTAGTAGATGGGGCCACACGAAGATCATAATTAATAACCTATAGGATAATAGCAAGACAGAGATGGTGATTAATCTGGTAAAAGGCTATGGTCTGTAGAAGAAACAATTTTAGAATCCCTCCAAAGAATGGTTTGTTTTTTTTTGCTCAGGTGGACAAAGAGAGTATTTTATAGTTTGAAAATAAAAAGGAGGAAAATATGAAAGTATCTTTAAACCAGAATAGGAAGATTTTAAGAAAATTAAAGTTGCTTAAGAGGAAGTTGTCAGTTATGGGCTGTAGGTAGGCAGCCTTATGAAGTATACATATTTATTTTGCTCCAGTGAGTTCAGTGGGTTTTATTTCTCAGCAAGTGTCCATAGGATGACAGCCCAAGGTCACATACCAAAATTTGGGCCCTTTCTCAATACACAAAGGATTATGATCCCACTTTAACTGCCATGGTTACATGCTACGGAATCCTGGGATCTGTAGTTTCATGAGTTTATATTTTAGATCTGTAGTTTAGAATTCTCAGCCATCAGACTACAAATCTGAGGATTGTGAAGAATGCAGCTATGGCAGTTAAAGTGGAACCATAGGGCTATAACGGTAGTGTTAATTGGCCCTTATTGCACATGATCCAAGTTAAGACAAGTGCAAAGATGCTGAGGAGAAAAGAAAATAAGTCAGAAAAAATGAGACAGATTTGTGCTAAGACAATTTTTAGAGAGAATACCCTAAAGAAAAATCACCTTCCTGAGAAGATATTAAACCATTTCCCACAAATTCTAAGTGTGTTGATCCTTACAGAAAATGAGACTTTTAGCTATGGACCTTTACAGACTGCCAGAAATAATGCAGCTTGAGGCCAATTTAACTGTCCTAGTTCAGTGCTAGGGAATCATGGGATTTGTATTTTTTTTCTGGGACATTGAGCCTTCTCGGTAAGAGAGCTCTGGTGCCACAATAAACTACAGTTCCCATGATTCCTTAGCACAGCCAGGGCAGTTAAAATGGCCTCAAGCTGCCTTATTTCTGGCAGTCTGTAAAGGCCCTACGTTAAGACATCTTGGTTCCCTATCAAGAGTCTTTTCCCACCAAGGTGGATGCCAGGCCACCAAATTCACCTTCTATCACCACAGAGTTGTTAAAGAGGGCTACTGCTGTGTTTACTTTGCAGTTCATTCTGAGAATTGATCCAGATTTGTAGGCTCTGGATTGATTTGGACTTTATCACATCTTTTTCTTTTAAGGTCTTGGATAAAGTTTGTGCAAATGAGTCTTCCCACTTTGTATATTTAGCCCCGTTCCTGTTTATACAATGCTCTGAAGACAATATTAAAAACTAATATGTGGTGAACTATAAAATCAAGCTTTCAAAGTTTTCTTCTCATCCCCAACATTTGTGAAGAACACCCTAATTGTATGTCTGAGTGCATCTATTAATGCAGGCGTGTGTAAATTGCAGCTTGCAAGGCAAATGTGGCTCCAAGGTCATTTTGTGGCCCCTGTTGCCCCACTTTTCATTTTTAAAAATTAAACATGCCACCGCTTGACCTCTAAGAGACCTGGAACTAATGCTTTTCTTCCTAGTTGAAAAAAAAGTATCTTTTAGACTGATATGGGAGGCACATTTTAAGTTAAAGTTAGGTAAATGATTTATAGAGAGTAGCGGAAAAGGTGAGGAAGGGTATGTCCTTCCAGGGTCCTCTAGGACCAGCATGCCCCCAACCCCTGGCAATTTCTCCACCTCATTCCCAATGCGATGCATGGTCCAATGCATAGCCCATGAAGTTGTGCGTGGTAGCTTCAGATGGTGGTTTAGAAGCCACCATGTAAGGAACGTGCTTAGAGCATAGGTTCTTTATAATTTTTTTCTAACCAGAAAACCCTGACTCTCATAATGAAGCCAGTCATGTTCCTAACAGGGTGTGCTGTTGCTGAAAAACAAATAAAATAAAATAAAATAAAATAAAATAAAATAAAATAAAATAAATGTTAGCAAACATTTATCTGACTGCTGGAAATCTGTTATGTTTCATGTATTTTCATTTTAACCCCTTGGGTGAAGGGTTTTCTGTTGCTGTTTTACCCTGGAAGTTACCTGCTGAAATTCTATGCCTCATGAAATTTTATACATGTACAATAAGCCCTGAGGTCTAAGATAGAATGCCCAGGGGGATTGAAATGTTCTGCCACTGGTTTTAGGGTTTTAGGGTATGCCATATTATGTCATCAATGCCCATCAGCACTCTGCATCGGGCAAACAGGCCAGTCCCTATGCCAGAGGATAAATGGATAGAAATCAGATATTAGAAATAGAAATACCCTAAAACTGGTGGCTGAACATTTCAGTCTCCCTGGGTATTCCATCTCAGACCTCAGAACAGCGGTTCTTGAACAAAAGAACTACAAAGGTAGATTGGAAAGAGAAACAGCAGAATTGTAGTTCATCAATAAACTACAGTTCCTCAGCAATGGATTGAACAGGGACAATGGCTTCCTGGCTCACTACTCACATCCTCATGGGGGCATCCTACACTCATCTATTCTCCCTACCTACAGGCTGGTTTCCAAGGCCAAACTGGTCTTGCCACCTCATTTCCATACCCAATGACTATGTCTTTGTCCACAAATGACCATTGTTAAAACTGGACTTGCTCTTGCATTTCCATACACAAAGGATTTTAAATTTGAATTGACATTCTCACACACCAAGGGCATATATATGTCTGTCCCTGGCTTCCACTCCATCAAAAGCATCTGAGGAAGTAGACTGAAGTCTATGAAAGCTCATCCCGCCAACTTCTTTCTTCCAGTTAGTCTCAAAGGTTATACAAGGTCTCTCTACATACTGATTCTACAGACTAACACAGCTATATCTTTGAATTCTATTATTATTTAAATGCTCATTTGGAATTACCAAAATTGATTCATCTCTGAGGGTACTATAAGTGTTAAAAGTAGGATTTCTCATATAACCTTATGCTGACCACAGTTACCCAACTTTATGCATAATTCTACCCATACCGCCCATAGTTTATAACATGGTATAATAGCTGCCAGATCTTCCTCCATAGTGTTCTCTGTTTTTTTAGTGCTCATCACAGATGTAATATGTGCATATACTTATTATTCATGATGTGTGTCTTTGATAAATGTGCTGTTACTGAAAACCTTAACATATGCCAATGAATGTACTATTTCCTCAAAAGTCTTTTCAGTCAGTTAGGGTCTGAACAGACCAGCAAAAAGAACTGGTGGCTTGGAGGCAGGGCAATCACAAGCTGCACGCCCTGACTCCACTCCAAAGCTGGCATCATGCCACCAATCCAACCAGACTGCAGGCAGTATTGGGATGTTTCCACAGCGCAGTGATTACATGTTGCAGGAGTGTAGAAGAGCTGCAGCGGCAGCGAAAGCAGCATTTTGCTGCTTCTTTTGGGGTTGGAAAAACGGCGGATCAGGGCTACGGTGTGCAGTTGCCGCACCCCCAATCTGGCGCTCAAAGGGGTGGCCAGAATCCTCTCCTTCGGGGCAGTCTGCTTCACCCTTTGGATATAATTTTGTAAAAATTACAACCATTCTTAGTATTTTCCAGTAATTATAATTGTAATTCCAGTGGGATTTCCTTTATGTTATATCACTGCAGAGAATATCATGACGGAACATGCAGTGGCATTATTAGGAGTGTGTGGGAGATATGAACTGCACTAGGTGACACCCTAAGGAGGGAGAGGTAACACCAGTGCTCCTCAAACACCTACCTCTTGGCAGAAACGGGTTGTGGCATTCATCTGCTTTCCTTTAAAATGCTTTAAGAGATGGTGGGAGTGGGGTGAAGCTCAATGGGAGGAGATTCATTTTTTAAAAAAATATTCTTTTTCTTTAAAAACATCAAATTTTAACCAAATCTTCACTATGTATATGTAAATACATTTAGGTTGTGCATATTATATTCTAATTTTGAAGGTATAATTTTAATTTTGCTATTTATGTCACCACTATTAGCATTACATTCAGTGGCATATGGGAAATACAATTTACGAGTAACATTAGTGCAAAAAAGCATTACTTAGGGGTCTGTATGGTGTGAAATATAATCTATATATTTTTGCTATAATCTATAAACCACAGGCTGATTTTCTTCTGAAATTGGTAGTGTGCTCCTTTTTCCAACATATGTTTGCAATATTATTCCTAGTGCGTCTTCCTTTCCAGAACCCAGCTTGGACACCTGGCATTTCTCACTCCATCTATGGTAAAAGTCTTTGTTGTACAATTTTGTTGTACAATTTCTTTGCTTAAATGGGAAATTAATGCAATGGTTCTGTGATTGCTGCAATCCCTGGTGTTCCCTTCCTTGGTGACTAGAATGTATATTGAGCTTTTCCATTTTTTTTATATATATATATTTGTTGCTAGAGTTTAGTTAGAACTAGAATAGAATCTGTCTCTGCAGCTTGAAGCAGGTCTATTGGTATGCCATCTGTTCTTGGTGATTTATTTCTCCCAAATGCTCTGAGTGCAGCTTCTATCTCACTTTCTAATATTGGAAATATTTGTCTTCATATGATTTTCCCTTGAATGAATCTGTCATTGTTACATCATCTTTATATAGTTCTTCCATGTATTGTTTAAAGTACATGTAATGTGTTGCCCAGGTGGTCATAGAGCATTCCCACTCTTGGTTTAAATTTCTCTTTGATTTCTTGGAACTTTTGGAAGAAGTCTGTTGTTCTTCCCTTTTTTGTGTCTTTTTTTATTTCTTTGCATTGATTATTGTAGTACTTCTCCTTGTCCTTGTGCACAAATCACATAACAGTTGCATTCAGGATCCTGATGCTATTTCTGTCCCCCTTTACTTTTGCTTCTCATTTTTTGTCGTTAACTGCTTGAAGAGCTTCATCTGTCATCCACTGAGGCTTCTCTTTCTTTGTGGCTGCAGATAGTGTCTTTTTGCATTCATTCCTGACAATATCACAGGCCTGGCTTCATTGTAGAGTTCTTCTGGCTCCTGGTCAATTAGGTTTAATAATGCAAATCTGGTTTTTCTATTATCTTTAAATTCTACAGGAATGTTTTTCAGTTTGCATTTTGGTACAATATGCAATAGCGGCTTCATTTATATACCGCTTCATACCTCGCTATTCAGTCTCTAAGCAGTTTACAACTGTAAGCTAATTGCCCCCAACAAGCTGGATACTCATTTTAGTGACCTCGAGCCTGAGCCCTGATTGGTATTGAACTCACAACTTTGTGGTTTGTGAGTGAGCAGCTGCAGTACAGGCATTTAACCACTGCGCCACCAGGGCTCCTTCCAACAATGATTGGCTTAGTGCAGTGGTTTCCAAACATTTTTTGGGCTCCCGCCCCTTTTCCTCTTAGGTGGCTACCCTAGCACACACACACCATGCCTATTTCTTGTTATTAGGTCTACCATTCTACAGCAAATGCAAAACAAGTTATCTTGGTTGCTACTCCCTTTGTGCCTGGCCACCTTAGGAGCAGCAACCAAGCAGCTGGTAGTGAAGTGTCCAAAAAGTCTATCACCTGTGTGGCCTTGCAGTGAAGTCTGGCATGGGTGAGCTCAGTTGCAGCTCTCAAGATGACTGGGTGCAAAGGGAGAAGCTCCTCTCCAGCAAGGAACGATTCCCAATCTGAGAGAGGCAAAGGACTCTTTCAAAGAATTGACCCAGTATACTGCTCCCCCTTTTCCCCCAGAGATGTGCCTTCTCCACACAGCTTCAAGTGCCCACCCCATTGTTTCTTCTGCTACCTCCTCTTCCCTATCCGATGACAAAAAAAGCAGGAGAAGGAACACTGCTCCAACCTGCCAGCCAAGTCCCAGCAAAGTTCACAAAGCTTAAGCATGGTCTCAAATTTGGGAGCTCCTTTTTGCTGCTGCTTTCCCCCCACTGCCACACTCCAGTCAGTTGGTCTGTCCCAAAATGACAGCACAGGAGTGAACTTATGCAGGCAGGTGAAAAGCAAGAGATACTACCACAGAAAATTATCAGTGAGACTGGGCAGGTTTAAGCACCCTTGAAAAGTAAAATTTCATGCAAACTTCATTCCCACCTTGGTTCTAAAGGCCACTGGTTCCCCTTGTATTTCCTGACTCCATTTTAACTGCCACGGCTCAATGATATGGGATTTTGGAAATTGTAGTGGCACTAGAGCTCTCTGACAGAGCAGGCTAAATGTCTCAAAAAACTACAGTTCCCAGAATCCCATAGCATTGAACCATGGCAGTTAAATTGGTATCAAACTGGATTATTTCTGCAGTGCAGATGCAGCCTATAAGAATGGAAAAGAAATCTGTTACATCAGCCTAATCTTGCATGCATGTTTTGTCTGTAAAATATATGCAACTCTTTGTAATACCCCTCCAAAGAAGTGTGCTGTTTTGAACCAAGTTTATTTCACTGGCAGTCTAAGCATGCTAATGTTGTAGTGGAAAATAGTACCAATGGAGAGAATATCATTTTGTGCACTTTCTCTTTAAATTTCCTGATGTGTGTTTGAATTTGACAAAGAACTCCTTATCATTTTGTGGAGACTTAGTTTCCTGAATCAGCAGATTCCCCTCCTCCTTGAAATTTCTTAAAACTGAGAGCCCTGTCAAAACAAAGATGGCTGGCAAATCCTAGGGACAGATCAGAGAGAGACAGACAGAGACAAAGAAGCCCCTGAGAAGGCAGACAGACTTATATTGCTTGCGGTTTTTTAGTACAGCTGGTTTCAGATGTGTCGGCCTTGTACTGCTCTGGTTCCACTGCCAAAGCAAGACTGTCACAGCTGGTAGTACTTACTGTACTTGCGGGAAAGTATGTGATTCATTAGTTGGAACCGTATGTTTTTCACCAGTTCTGGTCATGTTTTTGTTAGGATGTGGTAAAAGCATAAGCAGGGGGGTGAAGGGACAATGGAAATATGTGACTTGTTAAAGATTGGTCTCAACCAGTTATTAGCTAAATTGTATACCATAAAACGTCCACAATACCTCATAAGACAAATGACTTAATTCTTTATTTTTCAGAAGAGGTCATTTAGTTATAAGCAGTAAAGATTATCAACATAAAGTCCCCCCCCCTTCTTCCTTATAACCATCAATGAATTTGGGAAGAAGTTTTAAAAAATGAAAAAGTAGTACGTCACTAGCTAGCCCAAGAATCTTAAAACAAACTGGCTATTATATGAGTGATGAAATCCATGTTGTGAATTACTTACAAGGAAGTTGTATCATAAATTGCAGGAGATGGAAGATAACACGAGGGGGTCCTACAATTTATTTCATTAATATTATTAAAACATTTCCACCCTACTTTTCAGTCTATTCATGCGTCACTTAAGGAAGAGCTAGAAGCAAATTAGTGTTTGTAAAGAACAAATATATTTGGCAAAAAAAATATATGTGTTACTCATTTGATAGAAATGTTTAACCCATGGAAGAATTTAAGTTATTACATAGCAGCAGGTATGTACTAGCATGGCATAAGATATCTCATTGGGGAATTTTCAATTTGTCCAAATCTAGGGGACAAAAATAAGAGCAAGAAGGCAGGCAGGCAGACAAAAAGGAAAAAAAAAACATTCCCATTCTCCCAATTTTTAAAAATGATCACATATGCAATATTTGCATTAATAAAATCCTTTTGTTAAATTTTCCTGTGGAAGTCTGCACAACCATGTGGAACATGCCCAAAATGAACATTTAAATTGCTGTCTAGAAAACATGTAACTGTTTTTAAAATCTTCACTAATTATTATTTTTCATTATTTATCTTAATACTAGAAAAGGAACCAGTCTAAATGCAGTGAACCTATTTGCAGGAACCTTCCAGGAGAGCCCCCCCCCCTTAGGTTGAGTGCTGTTTTTAAAAAGTCCTCTCCTCATAGTCCCAAAATGGTTAGGAGGGACTTAGCAAAATGACCTTATGCCTCCCATAGGCATTGGGGACAAAAGGGGACGGCATTAGTTATTTGGGGTGGGATGGGATTTTTTAAAAAACCCTGTAGGGACCAACTGTGCTCTAAAGCATATCCTAACTCTCAGCCTTATAGTAAAGCTAAAATGTTGCCCTGAATTTGGTGTAGTATCCTAATGCCAAAGCTGTGTTCCAGACTGCAGCCTGACATTTTTAAATTGGAATAACAAAACATTTTTAAAAGGCATTTTTTTAAAATGGCTGCACACAATTGCCACTTTCTGCCACTAACATGTTGCAATAAGCATTATGTGAATCCAGTCGAGTTCTACATGCTTAAAAGAGCTGAGCCTCAAAACAAGAAGAAACAAGTCCTCCCCTCTTTCTCTATTTTAAGTAATGTTGCAAGGAATCCCTCTAGTATCTGTTAGGATGACCTATGCCATCGAATACTCCAGCATGCATTCTGGCCAGTGTAGTTGACCATTGTCAGCCTGATGATTAAAAAGAGAGTCATGTCTAGAAACCTCTTTTGTCATTTTTTATTAAGCAAACAAAGATGCTGGGAAACACAAGAAAGAAGTCTGCATTGACTGTAAAGCATGAAGTATCAATGGTCTGAGGGTTTGGGTTTTGTTTTGTTTTTCAAGTATGCCTGGTAGAGGATTTCTGTCCATAAGCCCTGTCTCTCACCCGTTTCCCCATCACTGTTGCTACTTACTTAACTTGAAATAATGAGGAATGTCTGCATGATCAAAACTTGCTCCCAGGCTCCTGGTATTCACAGAACAGAAGCTTGGGGGTGTGCATGCGTGTGTGAGGTGACAAAACAGCTAGTTGTATTGTTTTTGCAGGTAATACAATCACACTATTGTTTGTGAGACAGATTCTAACTACATTTACGATAAATTAAGCTCCGTTTATTTCCATAAACAAAACCTAAATTAGGACTGAAACTTTTGTAAATGTTGTTTCTTTTTGAGTTAGTAATAGCTTTCCCCACTTTCCTGCCTTTGTTTGTTGAGATATAAGTTTATCTCTGTGGAGACTCTGAAATGCTTTCTTAATTATGGATGCTATTTTCTGCATGTGCAGAAACCTTTCTCACCTCTATGGAGTTAATTTACTTCGGCAAATCTTTTAAAGGTTTATCTGGGCTTACATACAAGCCAGAAAATGTTGCCGGGTGTGTGCAGTTACTTTTTTAGGAAGTACATCTGGTGGTAAGCAGAGCATTGTATCTGTTACATTTTTGAAGTCTCTACTGGGGGCCTCCACTAGTGCTTCATCCATTAGAAGATGATGTAATTCCCATGAGAGTGAGCTCCCCCAACTTCCCAGCCTCAACCCAAAATGATTTCAGTTGGCGGTAGCTGAGGAGGGATGAGCAGTCAGGTGTGATGCATTCTCTGATATATTTTGAAGTAGTTAACTCTGGAAGTCTCCCACTTAGTTATGAAGGCCCTTGCTCCTAATGACCAACTACACCTGCATTCCAGACCCATCTTTGCTTTGTAGCAGAGATGTCTGCTTAGCAGACCTACCTCTGCTTTTTCTGTCTCACCCCTGTAGCCGAGGAAGAAAACAAGACTACATTTTACCATATTGCTCAGGGTCCATAAACTCTGCATGTGTGGGGGAGTGTTTAGCTTGCATGTTTTCAACATGTTGCTGCCATAAAAAAAAAAAGTAATTTTGATTTTTGTGGCATTTATCATTCCACGAGCCAATTATGCCCCTCATAATTCCAGAGTTTGGAATCCTTACTTTTTGGACTATAACTTCCTTAATTGCCCCAACATGACTACAACTTGAATCCAGTTTTGGGAGAAAGGCAGGATATAAATCCTATAAATAAATATAAATAAATAAATGACACATCATGCCCCCACTCTCAGCTCCTTCACTCCCACCCGCTTGTTGGTTTTGATAGCTATCTCAGCCATTTTTTTATCTTATCTCGAGATTTAAAAAGAGGAGAGCAGTTCTAGACAGATTGAAAAAGAGCTGAGGTTTGTGTTGGAAGAGATTCTGATTAATTACCATTGGCTCATACTCATATTCTGTGGGTGTAGATGGAGGAGTAATCAATGCAGGTGGCCTTGCCCAGCAAAGAGTTTCGTTGTGTCCTGAAGAAAATAAGGAAAGGAAACAGAGGTTGAAGTCAGGGCTAAACAAATTTTGTTTCCTTGGTTCGGTTCTGGTTGAGGGACAGAAAGATCATGCTGATTTTAGTCAAATGCATAACATCTATTTTGTTATTTAGAGGACTTAATATGTTGGAGATCTGATATTTGCTCAAGTTTTAGATTGTTATCTTGCCCAGCTGAATAAAACAGGGGATTGCTCTGCAATTTAAGCATCTTTGGACTGTTTTCTGTCCTCCTGCAGAAATGGCCTATATGTTTAATTATTGTGCCCAATTACCCACTACTCATTGAATATGCATTTTAAATTTTTTTAAAATAGTACTCTCAGTGGAGTCTGAAGTTGAAAATGCCTGCTGTTTAAGTAGGAGAGCACTTCCTCGCAAATTTGATTTTTAAAGGTTCAAAATTAGAATAAATTCTGCTCAGGTAGCAAGGGAAGTGCTGAGATCTTCTGGAGAAAGATGTAGATTTCAATGTTTTTTAAGAAACTAGCCCCATAATGGAACATGGATATAGTTCTGAGGCACAAAACTTATTTGAAAGAAGTATTTATGTATCTGTGTTTTAAACACAATGACTGTTGAAATAAACCCTGATAAATTCTGGCTAGAAAACAAAACACTTTGATTTGGCAACATTGCTTGGTGTTTTGATGTTTTTCTGTAGGAATGACTAACCATGAGAAAGAGATTTTGATTTAAGATAATGGAAGAGAATCAATAATAAAAGACAACCACAAGCTATAAAAAGTATTTACTAAGGTGGTAAGAAATAGTAGCTTGATAGTTTGAATGGAATTAAGCATACTAAGGGTTTTGTTTACACAAGGAGGATTAGCAGCTAATTGGTATGTTTTGCTTCTTGGCATAGCCATTTGACTCATAGCTAAAAACAAACTGTTGTCACTTTTTCAACAGTAACTTAGACTCTTTCATTGTTAGCTGTCTAAAGCTTAAATAAAAGAGTACTGTAAGTAACTTGGATTTTAGATATCATGTTCTGTATATTTTTCAGTATGTAAACAACAGTCTCATTTGGCTCAGGACGTTTTCACACTGGGCTCCCTAAAGCCGGCTGGAGCCCTTCTCCTAAAGCCGGCTGGACCCTGTGCCGCTGACACCGGAATGACTCCGGCGGCGGCAGGCTAATTCCTTTTGCCACCCGGAATTACCTGAAGCCGGAGTTAGCCAGGAATTAGCTTGCCGCTGCCGGAGTGAGGCCGGACTTAGAGCTCCGTGTGTTTGAACACATGGAGCCAAAAGCCGGCCGGACGCAGGGATGACACCGGAAGGGGCGGGGTTTGCCGCCGCGTGTGTGTGAACACACGGGAAATGGCGCCGGAGTGAGGCCGGCGGGAGGCCGGCTAGCGTCCTCAAAAAGGCCAGTGTGAAAACGTCCTCAGTTAGACTGAGCGAAACTTTTTCAAATTGGGTTATAGAGAATGGGAGCAAATTACAGTATATACTCGACTATGTTTTGGGACCAAAATTACGGATTTTAATATGACCTGTGGATAAGTCAAAGGTAGAACTTAGGCCCATGAACAAAGGATCTAAAGGATGAAGCAAAGGAAAACAGTGCCAAAAAACTGATAAAATTCCAGCAGGCATGTTTGTGCTCACCCTAAAGTTAGATAGATGAGAGAATAGAGGGTGGTCAGGACAGATTACATTCTTGCCTATAACCAGGGTGTGGTTCCTTTTTTGATGAGTTAAAGTGCAGTACTTACATTGACCCATGGATAAGTCAACTCAGGTTTTTGGGTCAATTTTTAAACTAATTTTCTAGAATTATACATGAGTATATACAGTGTTAAAATATTGTTATTCAGTAATCAAAACAACATTTTCATGCCACAAAGATCTCTCATTCCATATGTGCCTGTATTTTGACAAGAAAAAGCTATCTTATATTTTCTTGTTTGTTGTTGTGTGCCTTCAAGTCATTTCTGACTTATGGCGACCCTAAGGTGAACCTATCATGGGGGTTTCTTGGCAAGATTTGTTGCCATTGCCTTCCCATGACGCTGAGAGAATGTGACTTGCCCAAGGTCACCCAGTGGGTTTTTATGCTTGAGTGAAGAATCGAACCCAGATTGCCAGAATCTTAGTCCAACACTCAAACGGCTATACCACTCTGGCTGTCTTGCCCTAATTGCTGACTCATGAACATCTGCAAAACTGCAGTGCCAAATGGGCTACAATTGACCTTGGGCTGCAGAGACCTATTTTCACATTACAGCCCCTGTTGCTTCTATTGCTCTACTTCATCATCTTTTTGTTTTTTCTCCCTCTGATCTCTTCTTCTTCTAGCAGTCTTCTTGCACGGGCTGCACTATGGATGCAACACCCTCTTTCCTCACTCAGCTTACTCTGCCTCAGCGTTTCTGCTGCTTTCAGGCCATTTCTGCAGGAGGACAGAAAACAGTCCTAATAAGCTTGAATTGCAGAGCAGTGAGTGAGGAAGGAAAGCACTGTTCACTCAGTCCTCCCCCAGTATCTTGACAGGAAGTCTGTAAAGAATGTGAGAAACAAATAAAATATAAAATAGATGATACAACTGTCAATGGAAGTGGCAACGAGATCCGTTTCTGCTCGAGGCAATTGACAAGAGAGAGGGAAGGCATCACATATGGCCCTGTTTCAGCCCTCTTGTCCCTGTCTCCCTCTCTCAGTTCTTATTGATAGGAAGAAGCAGGAGGGTACTAAGGGGTTATATAAATGTCTTGTTTTGCAACGCAACTTCACGAATAATCTCACAAACTTATTTCCGATTTGTTGTTCACACTATTTTTATTGGAACTGCATCTGTTGCCCACACATGTCAGCGCTGCAAATAAGCCTGGAGTCGATTATGCAGATGTATTTGAAAGACATGCAGAGCTTATCCTGTGTCTATCCACATTGGTTATTCACACGATGCAAATCTTTCAGAAAACTCAGGGGGGGAAACCCTGAGATTGATTATCCTGTGTTTTGTGGGGGTTTTAACAGCCCCCCCCCCAACTTCATTGGATGCATTCGAAATTCATATGAATAACATAGATTCAACCCAGGTTCTACTGGGGTTATTTACACCATCTAAGCGCCTTTACAGACTGCCAGAAATAATCCAGTTTGAGGCCACTTTAACTGTCCTGGCTCAGTGTTAAGGAATCATGGGAACTGTAGTTTATTGTGGCACCAGAGCTCTCTGACAGAGAAGGCTCAATGTCCCAGAAAAAAAAAATACAATTCCCGTCATTCCCTAGCACTGAGCCAGGGCAGTTAAAGCAGCCTCAAGCTGCATTATTTCTGGCAGTTGTAAAGGCCCTAAATAATAATCCCTAAGAAGCTGCTTTGGTGCTGCTGTCTATACTGCTTCCTCTTACCGTAACTGAGCTTCCTTCTCTAGCTGACAAGGCAGACCCTTTTATTAGGCAGATGCTGAGAGACACAGAATGGACAAATCACAATTTTGTTCTCCTATTGTCTTTTGAGGCAAGGATTAGAGCAAAAACCCTCATATTAACATATATGTGTGTTAATATGACGTTTCTCTGATCCTTAATCTTCTCTCTGTCTGTCCAATTTGTAGTGTGTAAGCCTGTTAATGAAGCATGCACCTATCTTTCATTTCTCATCATTGGGAGGAAATGACAAGTGTCAGAATCCCCCCCCCCTTTTTTTTAAAAATTTGCACAAGTAAATGAGAACAGAAAGACGTGTTTGAAAAATATGTAAGAAAAACATGTGTATATACAGAAAAATGTATGCATTTGGAAATGAAAGAATTTACCATTCAGGAAGGTGGGTGAAGGAGTGATGTCATGCACCCTGATGTAGAAATTGGACAGGGCATTAAGTGCTGGGATTCTGAGAAACTAAATACAGAACAAAACAACAACTGAAAGGAGGGAGGCGCCAATATGACTTTTGCCTTGGGCAGCAAAATATTTTGGGCCGCCACATCTGCTAGCTGTATTTTTTTCTTACTGAAAGCAGAAAGGAAGGCCCTTTTTCTTGATTATGAAGCATTGTTAGTCCACTTAAAGACAATATTTTGTTTTCTCCCATATTAAATTAAATTAAATTAATACACTTAAAACTCATTAACTTTAAAAAGAAAAGAAAAGAAAAAGATCCTTAACTTTCAATCTCACTAGTTAGAACTAGGCTTTTCCTATTAATCAGCTGATGAACTTGCCAATGAAATTAATTAAAATTTGCATCCATAAAGGGAAAAATTGCTTTGTAAATATTTTTTAAAAACTCATTGTTTAGTATAACAGGATGCATCTGCAGGCTGGACAAACAGAAATAATGCAGTTTGACACCACTTTAATTGTTATGGCTCTATCCTACAGAATCTTGGGATTTGTAGTTTGTTGAGGCATGAGCACTCTGGCAAAGAAGACTAAAGATCTTGTAAAACTACAAGTCTCAGGATCCCATAGGATGGAGCTACAGCATTTACAGTAGTATCAAACAGCATCATTTATACAGTGTAGATGCACCCACAGAAGCTCAGGATATTTATTATTTATTATTTAAAATATTTATTCCTCTTCCTATATCTAAAGATCTCAGAATGGTATACTGATAATAGAATTATCTTAAATATATTAACTAAAATATATTAACTAAATATTAAATAAATTAACTAAAAGCATTCTAAAACAACATAGAGTGCAAAACAATCTGTAACTTTTAAAATCATAGTAAAACAGTCTAAAACAGTGTATCCTACAGCAGAATTCCACCATCTTGTCAAGTCATATATCAGCCTGTGTATTCTTAGACATCACTGTGTCCTCTAGAAGGTAAGTATATTTTGCTGCACAAAGTTATCCCTTCAGTTTCATGCTTTGTTAATAAAATTGTGCCACCTAAAATAAATTATTCTTATGAGGTATATGCTTTCAGAAATATTTATCTTTTTATTCATTTATTACAGTTACATCCTGCTAAGGAACTCAAGACGAAGTATCTAGTCCTTCTCTCCATTTTTATCCTCCCATCAGCCCTGTTGGGCAGGGCTTCCTAATAGGCAGGTTAGTCAAAAGTCATCCAGTGAGCTTCACAGTCAAATGGAGATTTGAACCTGGGTCTTCCTAGTCCTAGTTCAATACAACCCAAGGACAAAGAACCCATTTCAATCTTGACAATTTTAGAGACATTCTCAGGGGTTGTATTCAAGTATGGAATGTACCGAAAAATACCAGTATATTTTAGCTTTAAACTCTTACTATCATTAAAGAAATCTTTGGAGAGATTTTTCAACCTTTTGGAATAGTTAAAAAAAATCATCCAAAGCTAAGATGATGATATTATAGAGCATCAGATGATGATATTATAGAGAATGGGATGCAGCCATTCAGGATATTCTAGCAAGCCAGATTCAATCTATGAGTTTCTCCATCTTTCTTGTAACTACTGTGCCCCTCTATCCTTAAAATACTCATCCTCCCCCTGATTGTTTCAAGTTGGAAAAATTGTCCCCATTTTACTTCTGAGCACATTTCTACCATACCTTTATTAAAATTTGATGGAGCTACCACTTGGCCATTCTTATTTTGTACATAGATAGTACAGTTGGTCCTTTGTATCCACAGATTCGGCATCCATGGATTCAACCAACCACAGTTTGAAAATATGCACACATATACACACATACACACTTTGCCATTATGTATAATGGTCCTGGAACCAAACCACAGCAGATACTGAGGGTCCACCATAGTCCTCTTGAGGGAACTTTTGAGGGGCACCAAAAAAGATGGATATTGGTTTTCTCAACCCTTGTGTTGTTATAACAGCTTGCAATATAGAAAATTGTTAATATAACTAGCTCATTGCTACTTAAAGTTCAGTCACATTGTACTAAACCTTAGTTCAGCATGATGTCTGAAGATCACAGTATGACTCCAGTATCTGAATTTGCTCTTAACAATGTTACATTTTATCTGATGCTATACTGTGAATAATGGTGCCATGCCCAATTTAATTTTTCAGGTGATGAATTGGGTTAATAATAATAATAATAATAATAATAATAATAATAATAATTTATACCCCACCTCTCTGCAGAGCAATTGGGGTGGCTTACAACCTTAAAATTCCATACAGATAAGTTACAATACGATATTGACAATAGCAGCGATTGCAGCAGAAGTTGGAGAAGAGAAGATGTGTTAACTCCTGAGGCTAGGAAATCTAGTCAGGAAAGGCCTGCCAGAAAAGAGCCATCTTGACAGCTTTTTTAAAGCTGCTTAAGGTCATAATCTGACGGATCTCGTCCAGCAGGCCATCTTGGAGCGGTTGCCAAGAAGGCCCTCTGGGAGGTTGCCAACAGCCTCATTTTTATCGGCTGCAGCAAGTTCTTCCCAGAGGACCGAAGTGTGCGGGGTGGATTGTATGGGAGGAGGTGGTCCCAAAGATAGGTTGGACCCAAGCCATTTAGGGCTTTAAAGGTAATAACCAACACCTTATACTGAGCCCAGAAACTAATAGGCAGCCAGTGAAGAGACTTTAACACAGGTGTTATATGGTCTCTCCTTGAACCCGAGACCAATCTGGCTGCCATGTTCTGAACTAATTGAAGTTTCCGGACCAAGCTGACAGCTAAAACATCACATTAAAAATCTACTTTTAGTCTAATAGGGTTTTGACTCAGTCTTTTAAACAAGTCCTTTAATCTTTATTATCTTACTGCAGTGATTAGAAAGAAAAAATATATAATGAGGTATCTCTCTTCGTTTGTGGGTAAAACTTGTAAACAAACCTCTTCAAGCTTCATTTTAAAGCCACACATTTCACTGTGTGGCTTGGATGATGATTTTGACATTTATAGAAATCTCCCCTGCCTTCATGATTGCTCTTTTCATATAGTATTTGAAAATAATTTGGGATTGTTATTAAGAGATCATACCTCGATTAATTTTATTTGTGGATGTAGCATTTGTGGATGTGTCTATAGTTAAAATGTATGAGAGTGACAGTGAAAACAATCTAGGCTTTATTTATTTATCATCTATTTATTATCTATTTATTTCAATTTCTAAGATGGTCAGTTTGCCTGTCATTTTTGAAATTTCTTAAATGATCAAATGCTACTCACTAGAAAAGACTAAAATCTAATAATTTGCATTAATTCTACCTATGCTATCTGTGATAAAATGATTTATGTATAGTAGAATTAATAAAATTGCCTTTTGTTATACATTAAATAATCATAATATTTTGTTTTGGAAATTGAAAAGAAATTCACCTTTTTGCAAGCCCATTCTGTGCTTTCCAGATAACTCTAATGATAAATATATTGGGGAATAATTTTTTGTGTGAGGAGTAACCTGCTCAGTCCGCACTACTGTTAGAATGATCATGAGAATTGGGGGGTGTGTGTGTGTGTGTGTGTGTTATAATTAAATACAAACTTAAGTGTTGTATTTAACTGCATAGCCATTTTTTTAACAAACCATTCAGAAAAAGTGAAATACTAAAGTTCTACTGAAAGCTAAACATTGATTCAAAATGTATATCCTTTTAATTATTATTCTTTAGCTTACTAAAACCTTGCATGTTTAGTCTTCAAAAAACAATCATGGAAATAATCAGTCAAATTCTGATACAGTGGAAAGCAACATAGCCTTCCCACATGGCAGAAACTGTACTGCTATTTGCTCCTGTTCTCTTGTTTAAGGAGCTAAGTAACGTAAGGTAAAAACTGCAGAAAATGGATGGGATTTTGCTTTTGGGGAAGCAGTTTCTTATACTGCAGGATTACTTACTTGCTTATCCAGCTGTATAAGAAATTGCTTCTCTAAAAGCAGTGTCCCAACCATTGTCTGCTGTTTTCACCTTGCTTATCCAGCTGTATAAGAAATTGTACTTGTAGAACACAGAAATGCTCAGTTTCTTTATATGTGTGTGTTTGAAAGTCACAAAATAGTCTAGCCTGGGTATAGAAAGGTGCAAAGAACTGAGTGTCCCACTTGTCAGGTTTTGTGTGTGTTATCATTCCATAAATAAAATAAAATATGCAATATTCAGTGATTGTCACCAGGTTACACTATAATTTCAGAAGCTGGGGAGGCCTTATTACAGGGAAGAATCCCTTTTTTCTGTGCCATAAAATGCAGGAGTTTGTGTCCTCAGAAAATGTGATATCTGCATACAGTGAGTGAGCAATCTCAAGGGAAGACATTTGGATTGCTCACAACAAATGAGTGACAACTGCACATTTATTACTCCTAATAACTGATAATTTAGAAGGGCCCTTTACACTCCTTTTCATTTGGCAGAATATTCTTTGTAGATTTAGCCTGAAGATCCATTTTTGGTGAGCGATAGCAAAACTGTGACTGTATTTTACTTAAATACTCTTTCAAATGTATTGGAGGATTGTAACATCTAGTTGTGTTGGCTACTTCAGTTGCTCAGGAGTTCAAGTGAATGATAGTAATTATGATGATTATGATTATTGTTTTTGAACAAAAACCTACTTGTTCTATTGTATTATTTCTGATACGATTAAAAAACAACAACACCCACACTGCAAAACTGCAATTTTCTTCTTGGATGAGGAAAAAACACTTTCCCCTGACTTCTTAACCACCACCACATTTCAGATTGTGTTTGGTGAGAGAAGATCATTCATATCCTCTCCTTTTTGTAAGGTAAAGGCAAATACGCCTGGTGTTTGGCTGTCCACCATCTGTGTAAGGAATTCACAATCCCAGACAAAAGAAATTGGCAAAGTCTTCTTTCTGTCTGTTCTCCAGAGCCTCCTGATAGCCATAAAACACCTGGACAAAATCAGCAGGTGATGGCAAGGGAAAGAGAATATCAGTCACAGGCATTGTTAAATCCTTTGAACATTACTTATAGCCTGGACACTGCTGTCACCAGGCACAGTTTGATCTTGGGGGAAGTTTCTTTCTCCTTTGCTCTTGCACGCTCGCTCTCTTTCTCTCTCTCCTGGAAGTGCTTTATTCGCTGACCATGTGACAACAGAGAGAAGTAGACATAAATGCTGACAAATAACGTGGAGTCTAATTTTCCCCATGTTGCAATGGTTATCCTGCATGGTAAGTTTAGAGTTTCTGCCTCTTAATGTAGCAGACCACAAAAGCCTTATCAAGTTCAGGCAAATCTACCCGCAGCGTATCTTTTTAATTGTCATGTTTGCTTTCCAGGTAGGTGTTTTATCTTTTTCAGTAACATTAAAAAAATCCTTTTAGTAACTCAGGTATTGTATTTTCAAGTTGGCTACAAAAATAAAGGCTGACACAGTCAGAGCAGCTGAACTTTTTCCACCCTTTTCTCCAATCCCAGTCTTTCCCAGGATATATATGTGTATGTGTGTGTGTTTGGATTTCAGTACTGATATCTGGTCATGATTTTTATATGGCAGGCTAATAATACAGTGTGATTCGCAGGCTCAAGACAGTCATCCTTATTCCATTGTAGCTTTTGTGCCTCATAAGCATTTATTTGCCTATTCATTTTTTTAACACAAAGATTGAAAATAGTGTTCACGTTTACAGTTGAAAACCTAGCAAACACCTTAAAGTAGTGTAACTTTGGCTAGCTTGGGAAAAGTGAGCAGTGGGATGCAAGAAGAGAGAGCTTCAAAAAGACAGCACCTTCATCAAGGATGACCTTGATTAACACTGCAAGCAATATATAAGTCTCCTCAGAAGTAAGTTCCATTAACTTGAGCAAATAAGTGGATGTAGTTAGCCTTTGAATGCATTGGTGCAGTTTGAGGCTGCCAGGCCATCTGTACCTAAATGGTTAAGTCTGTAATGGTTGTTGCATTGCACTCCCAATGTTAATCCTAAACCATAACAAAAAATCTGCTGGATCACTTCACAGTTCAGCTGTCCTACTATACCCAACCAGCATCCTTCTGTTCCTCATCTCCTCCGAAAAAAATACAACCTTTTAAAAACAATATATACTGGTCTGCTTCACATAAATGTACTAAAGCTGTTTTGAAATCAACTCATTTGTTATACTGAATGTTAAGTGTGGGATATAGGGTGGGGGATGTTGCGTCCTGTTATTGGATCGTGGAAAACCACAAAGAATGAAAGATCTGGAATTTTGTTGTTGCTGCGAAATTGATGGGGGAAAATTAATCTATATGTCTGTTTGAGCACTAACAATACTGGTACATGAAACCTGCACAATGTATAGCTGACCAAATTAAACATATACTGGAGTCTTACTTTTGTTTCTTCTGTAAGCAAAACCAGCCTGAGATTGCAATCCCATGTTTGTTATTGTGGCCCTTCATTTCTGACTTATGGTTGACCCTCAGGTGAACCTATCACTGAGTTTTCTTGGCAAGAATTGTTCAGAAGGTTTTGGCTTTGCCTTACTCTGAGGCTAAAAGAATGTGACTTGCCCAAGGTAACCCAGTCGGTTACCATAGCTGAGCAAGGATTTGAACACTGATCACCAGAACCATAGTCCAGCACTGAAACCACTACATCATGCTGGCTCTACAATCCTATATATGTTGACCTATTGTGTTTAATTTGGTTTACACCCTGGGAAATATGTTTAAGATTGTAACGTCCATTTTCAGACTCCTGGAATGACAGAATGTATAACAGTGGGTTTTTAAGGAACACCACAACAACAAAGATTTCAATGTGAAATCGTAGGACGTTATCACACGGGGAGTTGTGGGGAGAAAGTGGAAATAAATGGGCATGAGCAGAAGTCTTTAATTTACAGGATTTGTCCTGTTCCACCTCGTCTGATAACTAAATTCGAATTTAAAAGGGGGTTAATTTGAACGAAAACCTGATCTTTTTATTTTCGGGATTTTTGAGGATTTGAAAAGATCAGGTTTTTGTTCGAATTAACCCCCTTTTAAATTTGAATTTAGTTATCAGAAGAGGCAGAACGGGACAAATCCCGTAAATTAAAGTCTTCCGCTCATCCGGTTTATTTCCACTTTCTCCCCGCAACTCTCCGTGTGATAACATCCGTAGGCTTTCATAGCCGGCATCTATAGTTTTTTGTGGGTTTTTCGGGCTGTGTGGCCATGTTCTAGAAGAGTTTCTTTCTAACGTTTTCACCAGCATCTGTGGCTGGCATCTTTCTTTGGATGACATGACATTTGATGTCTGTGCAATCTATTGAAAATTTGGCTGTGTCAGTGGAAGTTTGTTTATAGAACTGCATGCATGTAGTACTCTGTCTTTATGATTGCTGGTGTAACTTTGCTGCTTCTTACATGATTTAATTTTTCCCTGTTCTTTTCCTGTTAGTTGATTGATTTAGGGGCAAAAGAGACTGCTACTCTGTGCCAGCTTTGGGGCAGCTTCAAAACACAGCATTTAGATGCCACACGTTCTGATGCTGCCCTGAAGCCAGCATCACGCCACCCACCCACCCACGTGGGTGGGCAGCTTTGTGGCACTCTGGCGGTGCAATGTTTACACACCACAGGAGCATCGCAAAGCTGTGGTGGTGGTGGCAAAACTGGCTTTGCAGCTTTTGTGATTTGCCGCTTCTTTTTGTGCTGGCAAAACCCGGGTTGGGACCACAGTTGCTGTGGCCCCAACCCTGTGTTTAAAGGGGCGGTCTGTTCCTCCCCTTAGTGTATTTTTGCTATATTTTGGTTTAAAACAAATACCTATTTTGGTTTAAAACAAATACCTGAAGTTACAGAGTTCAGTTAGACAAGTATATCTTTGAGAAACTCTTTAAAAAGAACTAAGAAAACAATAGACACACACACACACACACACACACACATTTAGCACAAGATTGTCAGCTGTGTGGATGTTATATTTCTTGAGATGGAAAGGTACAAATCATCAGATAAGGAAATGAATTTGCATGGATATATCCATTTGAGCAAATCACAAGAATTGTTTCATCTATAAACCACACTCAAGGGAAAATATTTTTTTATAATTTGCAGTTAATATTAGACAAAATAAAGAATTGTATTGGAGAGCTATCTGAGGCAGAAGCGGAGTGTTGTTGTATTAAGTCTCAGTACCACCATTATACAATTTTTAAAATTCCAAGTAATTGCATGTTAATCCATTAAGTCTATTTTAACATATTAGATTATCTGAAGCATTTGAATATTTGTGGAAAGATCTGGAACTGTGGTATTCTTTTTATGGTATTTGAAAAACATGTATGGTATTTGAACTGAAATAGTCATGTCAAAGAGGGTTTTTTTAATAGCTTATATACAGTTCTTAACCTATGAGTGTGACTAGGCTGCAAGCCTAACACTTAAGTGGGACAATTAACTATAGTGAACTCTTACTTATAAGTAAACACATATCAGCTTGCATTGTTAATGTGCTCTGTGAATGCAAGAGGTACATGCTGAATAGAACATTGGCCAATATTGCTTTACAACATTGCCCAACATTGCTTGAAGTGATTGAGAGGCCATCCAGTTCAACTCAGTCCTGAAACCAAGGAAAGAGTCCGAAATTTGAAGTTCTATGTCTTCTACACATGATTTTTGGAACTCATAAAATTTCCTGTTTCCCCAAACACTGTGTCTTTTATATGCTCTGCACCCCCTGACTATATGGTTTCTTAAAAAAAAATCTTTTGTGGATTTAAAAAAGGTTTAATGTAGTTTAAGACTGATACATCATGTGTATTATTGTTGTTAAATTTTTGTATTTTTAAAAAATTTGCTCTGTTGTTAATGCAGCATTTGGATCTGTAACACATGCTCCCCATAAAGAAAATGCTCAACAGCCCTGAGGTTTTTCATATTTGGGGATTTTAAAATTATTATTTATTTATTGCAAAAGCTGAATATGCCACTGCTGTGGTAACATACTGAGGATATCTAGTACAAGAACAGAGTTCAATATGACCTGTGGCTCCACAGAAGAGCATGCAAGGAAATGTTGGCTTCCTTGTCCTCTCAAAAAAATTTCAACTTCCAGAGGAGGTGAGCAATATATGTTATGCTCACATTAACCCAGGCCTCCCTCCAGGCACACTTTAGCAATGAGCCATGCAGGAGCTGTGGCTGCTTTTTGGTTGTCAGTGTTTTACCATTTAAAGGAAAAGTTTTGTTTAGTTTGCCAAAATAATTAAGTTATTTTTGCTTCTTTTTAAAAAAAATGGCATTGATGGAGGAAGGATATATTACTATTATGCTGTTTTAAAAATCCCCTTTTTGAAAGGTGGGAGTAGCAACACGTTATTCCTACCTTGATAAGACTGGCCAGTGCTCAGATTCCTGCATTGAAGGAAATACCACTGCCCCTCCCATACTCTCTAGTAGTCCAACTCTACTGCCATACCTAAGCCTTTAGCCAAAGAAATGAAATGTATATTCGTTTGAAGGTTGGGCAAGAGCCAGACCAAGGCAAACTTTTCTTTTTTTCTAAGTAATTGAAAGGGAGGGTGGTTAAGAGTTCTACTCCATGAACACAAACAAAGAAAGTAATCAGAGCAATAATTTTGCAGAAAGTTTGTATCAGATGGTACTCCTTGAATCATAGATTGAGAGACAAAATGGGAAAGTGACTGAGGGAAAGAATTACTTTGGAAGGAGCCATGAAGGCTGCATACTTCAATTGTTTGTGTACTAGATGACAGGAGCTACAAAGACTGTTCTTTTACTGTCTGTCCACTAGACAAAAGGAGCCTTGGTGGCTGCATTCGTTGCTTGTCTACAAGTCAAAAAGGAGTTGTTAAGCTCTGTACTCAGGATTTGGCCTAAGATGGTGTGCATCCCTGCATGGCAACAGAGGGGTAATATGGGGAAAACCATAATAATGTTTCCACTGTATTAAAGGTGAACTAACAACAACTTGCGTTGAACTGAGACAGCAGTCAATGATGAATGGAAAACCAGGGCCCTATCAAACTACACAGTAATAGCACTATTATCCTACTTTAACTGCCACTGTAACATGATATGGAATCTTGGGATTTGCAGTTTAGTCAGGAGCATTTACAATTCTCAACCAGAGATTGGAAGTAGCAAAACATTGGAAAATAGGTTATATTCTTCTAGAAATATGGTGGAAAAGAATATGGGACTATTGGTTAATGGAGAAAATTATCAGATAATGTATACATCTTTAGAGGTCAATAAGGAAAGAGGATGTTATAGAACTTTGATTTCCATTTATTTGACTATATCAACTCAAAAACACAGAACATGAGACCTCCTGAACACCATGTTGATCTCTGGACTGATCTTCTGAATTCAGACACAGACAACTCTGGCAAGGTACCCTCAGATGTTTTCACCACAGTTCAGCTTCTAAGAAAGAAGACCTGAAGCCAATGTGTCTTAATATGAAAGTAATATACAATGTAACCAGATTAATCCCTCCCCCATTATTTTCTATTGTATGTGTCTTACATGTTTTAGCTTTCTAAAAAGATTGCTCAATTGTTTTTGTTTTGTTTTTTACTTACCTTGTGGAATATAACCTACAATTAAAAAAACTGACTTGAAAAATAGAATTCTCAATCAGAGAGCTCTGGGGCCTTATCATACTACAAATCCTAGAATTCCACAGGATGCATCTATAACAGTTAAATAGTGCCATAAGAGTGTAGTGTAATAGGCCCCTTAAAGTACGGTAGGTATGTTTTGTGTGAGTGGGGCCCAGCTTTGGTTCTGGTCGATTCTGATAGCTTGCTTTATCTCTGGAAACATCAAAATTGGTCTGGAGCATCTCAGTGTGCCTGGCATTTGGGCTTTGGACAAAGCTTTAAAAAATATTAACTAGACTAGGGGGCTGTCTGCACAAGTGATAAGTGTTTTGAAACCCAACTGATTCAAGTTGGAAAGTGCAAACCATTGTAACAGTATGCTGACTGTATGCTGTTCCAAGACAAGGGAGGGGACTGGCACTATTGCTGCCCATAATTTTTTTCCTTGCCTAACCATGAATCAATCACACATGTGCATGAGTGGTCAGCTGCACCATTGATCCATTGCACACCCCATGAAGTGAAATGATGACCAACACAGGGTGTCACCAACAATATAATGGATTTAATCATAACATTAACAAACTGGCCAGTCCAACAGGGAGGCATAGAGGGGGAAAGGGTTCATATATGGGAGGCTTCCATGATCGTGTTGTGCCAGTGGTTCACTACGTACATCAGTGTGCCGTATGTGCCATCGATCGCTTGTGTGATCAAGTGGCTGGCTGCATGGCCATTTGCGTGGTGTTGATTGGGCTGGCAGGTGGGTGGTAAAAGGGTGGTGATAGGTGGTTTCTGTGTGCTTGTGCACATTCATTTGTGATAGAACAGGAAAAATAATGGTGTGGCACAGCTTGTACCCGGAAATGCCTTGTTTTGGCAGGCCCATTCTTGCAGATGAAGGGGAGGGCAGTGCAGACTGCCCATCCACTGATTTGACCTGTTGTGGGAGCCAGCAGAGTAGTTAGGGAAAGCTCCCTGAAAATTGGGAAACTCCAGAGGTAAGACAGTGTTTCCTTCCATCTGCTCAGGCCCTCAATTTGTTAAAAAAAATTAAAAAATTGGATGCAGGATTCCGATGCAGTGTACTAGAAGAGTGGAATGGGGGTTGGGAATGCTTGCTTTTATATTTTACATCGAGAACATAGTTTCAGCTCAATGCCTTGCAATTCTGTAGCTGTTACTGTGATCTTTTACCTTTTTTTAAACTCACATAGCTCCTTTTGACTCTATATTTAATATCAAGGGCAATGTTATTCTTATTTTTCTTTTTAAAAGCTATCAATTGGCCAATTGGAAAAGAAAAGTTTGGGTTCAAAGGCTACCACTTTCTTTTACTGCAGAATGGTGGTCTTGAAGCAGATCATTTTGTGGTTAAAGCTATTTTGTTGCTAGAGTATTCTATTATTTAATATTATTTATATTTAAAGTGTTTTAAAGTCTACATAAAAAGAGTCCAAGAACATGCCAGGGAAAAAAACCCAATTTCTTTTGTTTCATTTTTACAAGCGATCATAGACACTTAGGATTTATTATACTTAAATGCCCTCAAAGTGTGTTTCTTTTTCTTTTGTGCTGTGTTTGATAAATCATCTGAAATTTGCAGGCTGAGTATTTTGATAATCAACCTGATCATAAACATATTTATTTGGAAGAAAACCCTACTTATTTTGGTTTCAGTTACTTCTTAGTAAGTGACTTAGGCCATGGTGTAACATGGTATGAACATGGTATGTTCAAAATCAAAAAATGAATTTGAACTTAGATCGCAGGATAAGGGAATGTTTTTAATTCTGTATGTTTTATAATGCTGTAACCCACCCCGATTGCTGAGCAGAGGGGCGGGTTATAAATTAAAAAAATTATTATTATTATTATTATTATTAACTTACATGTAGACTTTAATCTATTTTTTCTGAAAATATTGAAGATAGTGTTCATGGTAGTCCACATATGTGCAGCTATGTGTCCTGCATTCTTACGCCCATTGCCCCCCCAATATCCCTTAATACCTTGAAAAAGATGGCTGTGCAGTTTGATTGAAACATGTCTTAGACCTCTTCTCAACTATAAGATGTTTTCTAATCTTTCTACATCTTAGAAGTGATACAGTTATGATTTTTGAAGGCTTTCAAAATATGATGTGGCTCATTTCATATTGATTTGCTACACTGAGGTTCTGCATGCCTTCCAAAGGTTTATTCCACTTCAGTCTTTCTGCCTGGTTTTTATACAGTTGTGCTACGTCCTGTTGAAGTAGCTTTTCCATATGCAACTAAAACACAATTCACTAGAGGTATAATCACTGCTGCATTCCAGGAGAAAATTTCTCCCATGGAACTCTGTAAGTCAGCCATTGACCTTTATCAAGTACTACATCTTAAATGTCAAAGCAAAGTCCATCCATAGGGCTGCACTGAAACAATATCTTCCATAACTGAAGTCATCCTAGTGGCAATTTTTGCAGTCACACAGTGAGCTGCTCCACTGCAAGAGTCCTGAGTCCTTTTAAACAAGTTCTGCTCAAATTGGTGGTCCATGGATCAGTGCCAGTCCATGACTAATGGCTGCCAGTCTGGGATAGATTTCCAGGAAAGAAAGAAAGAAAGAAAGAAAGAAAGAAAGAAAGAAAGAAAGAAAGTTGGTTAATGGGCCCCAAACAGTGTGAGTCCCTGGCACAATGGGGGGAAAGCCCTACTTGTTCCTCACATTAGATAGCTTAAGCATTGCTTTAAATGGGACATTTTGTGTCTTCTATTCATAGCTTCATAAAGGCATCTCTCAAGTCATGCACAAAACCAAAACATCTTGCTCCTTGATGGGAAGGGCATGGATTCTGTCTCACTGGTTAGAACTCTAAAATGTTCCTAGAATCAGCTCTGCAGAGACACAGAGGCACAGGAGAGATGCCATGATCATGAAGGTGTTTTCCCAGGGTGAGGCTCATCCAATGCACTCCGGGTGTGCTGACCCCTGTAACTTCCCCAAATGTGGAAAACTCGACTGCATAACAACCAAGATGACCACTTGAAGAGCATCAGTATCAAGTGAGCAAACTATTTATCTTTAATAGTACACTTTAAAGGGGAAAGTTTTTCTCCTGCTTTGTATGCAGTGTTACCTTATGAAACAGTTTTTTTAATTTCAGAAAACAGTATAATGAATATGAACACTTTGAAAATGAGTTGCATATTCCATTAATTGTTTATATGCAAAAGAAAAAAACCTACTCAGGCAAAGATATTTGGTTTCTGGCAGTTGCTTCATCAAACTATCTCCAGATGTGGCAGGGAGGTGGGGAATGAAGAAACAGGATCCACATTTTTTATTATTACATTGAAATGTTTTGCAGCACATTCACATTTCATAATCTGCATTTGGATGTTAGTTTTGTTTTGTCTTATGTACTTATGCACTTGTACTTCATTTCCCCTTCTTCTGTGCTTGTCAATTGAAGGACTGTACTGTAAACAGCTTTCAGCAACATCTTCCATGTACATCTGCATAATGTAATTGTAGGAAGGAAACTTGAAGATGGAAGCCCCATCTATGATGGAATATTTAAAATGAATCTTTCACTCTTCAAAAATCATACTTTTTCAAGAAGTTCTTAACAAAACCACATTACACATGTCTGAATTTGCGAAGACTCCATCCCTTTAGGAAAAAAGAAGAGCTTAGTTTTGATTTTAAAAATATGGGAACAGATATTACCTGGATTATTGTGGTGATTACTTTGCGTAGCATGTGGTAAGTGTGGTTCTGGAATTGTTAACTTGTTTTGGGATGTTCTTGTTTCAAGCAGTTTTACAAATCACCGAATTCTTAAAAAGCAACAAATACTTTTTCCTCTATGCTTTTTTTGTTAGTGACTCTCCTTGTTCTTATCACCACCCCATCCAAAGTTTGTGTTCACAGAGGCTCCAGAGGAATCTGGCCTGTGAGTGCTAACCACTTTTTAAAAATGGAGATGGGGGGACCTGTATATGCTATTAATATGTCAAGCAGATCTCTGTTCACTTTACAGTTATTTTCCAGATTCTTCAAGATACTGGATCATTTTGTGTGTGTGTGTGTGTGTGTTTTGTGGTGGTAAAGGAAGGACTGTCTACTCTCACAGGAAAAAAGAACTGTCCAATAAGCCTCACCCTTCATCTGAGGGTCATAGAGGAAACCTTGGCTAGACATTTTGGTGACTAATTTAAAATATCTGGCAAGACGATTGATAGCGCCTTCCTTTGTGTTGTGACAAATACATTTTGACTGCAGTTTATTAACATAATCCAACACAACCACAGACATATTGTAAGCATTATAGCATTGAATTAGAAACTTTTTTTGCACATCACAGTCTTTGTTCCTTCTTGCTCTTTTTCCTTGACAAGGATCTGGATAATTGCCTCAGCAAATGAACCACTATGTTCAGTCTGTTTCTATAATTTCTTAAATTGTTTTTCATTGTAAAACTGAGCAAGCTTTTACTAAATATAAAAGAACCGCAGTATAATTACAGAAACAGTATATTATTAAAAAGTGTGACAGAAATGGCACTTAAACTGACAGCTACTTTCTCTTCATGTCTATGCAACAAATTAAATATCTCCTTGAGAGCATTAGCAAGCAACAGTGTCTTTTACATAGCAGTCAAATTTACCTAATCTAATATAATTTTATCTATTTTTTTCCCACAAGAATTTAAAAAATGTGGTCCCTTAGCCTTAACACTGCCAGGCACTTAGATTTAGAAATAATGGACATAGAGATGGGTAGGGATGTGAATAAATGTTGCAGTTGCTGAGATTTTAATTGAGACTTGCCATCTTCACAAGGCAGGGCCCTTGGAAGATTCTCAACTTTCCTTATGAAATATCACCTCCAATATAAGACGGAGACTTTTTAACTGGTCATGGATGCTGTGATTATGCAAAATATACTTTGGACAAAACTCCCATGAGTGCTCAAAATTAGTGTCTTTTTCCTAATCTGAAACTAAGCCCACACATACATAAATGCAGCACAACACTAAACAACTCATGCAGTGCTACTACTTTTACTATATGACTTTTACATTTTCCATTATTTTGCATTATACTAAATGTGCCAAAAAATCTTGGAAAAAAAAATCTAAATTTTATCCAAGATCAGGATCAGAAAAGACCACGGTGATCAAGAATAAACAAAGTTTAATTTTTCAATTTACAGTGCAAAAACAAATCAAGTCAGGATTCACATCCCTAGAAATTTGGTTTTCTGACCTGTGATAGGGGATGAGTCTAATGGCACAATCAGGGTAATGTAACCCTAATTTGCTGACACTGTTGCAGTTCATGGCTTTAAAGCATTTTCAAAAGGGATGCTTTCTGAAAAACTCACACCTCTGTGATACTGTACAGAGCCTTCTGTGATTTGTATAAAGGAGATAGAGTAAACAAACAAGAAGGCACAGTCTGTTGACTCCACCCCCTTTCCCATTACACTTCTCACATAGAGAGCAACATTCTGGAGTGTGGGTAGCTCCTGCTCCACATGGAGGCTCTTTGTGTGACCAGGACCCCTGAAAATTCCTGTGGGTGTATGGAGATCAGCAGTGGGAGCCGCATAGAGAGTGCCAGTGGAACAGATGGACTAGTGCTCTCATTTCTTCGGGTGTTTACTTAATTTGGTTTATAGTATGGTAGCATTTTATTTCACAATGTGTTTAATCAGTGCTTTTAATCTCTTCATAAATGATCTAGAGTTAGGTCTGAGCAGTGAGATGGCCAAATTAGTTGATGAAATAAACTCATTTAAGATGAGAACAAAAAGTACTGGAAATAGCTCTTAAAGGATCACTGCATATTTTTGGTGGAGGACTATTCTATTGGTAGTGCAGTTGGCCTTCCATATCCATGGATTCTTTATCCACGGATTCAAGCTTCCATGGATTGAAAATATTCAAAAAATATATAAATTTTAAAAAGCAAAAGTTGATTTTGCCATTTTATATAAGGGGTACCATTTTACTATCCACTGTATATAATGAGACTTGAGCATTCATGAATTTTGGTATCTGGGTGGTGGTGGTGGTAGTCCTGGAACCAAACCCCAGTGGATACCAAGCTATGTAAGGGAGTGTAAAATGATTAATACATTTTTCCTGACTTCACATATATATGCCTTTAGATGTCTGAGTTGAAAGTCATTGACCAAGAAAACAGTCTTCATGTTGTGGTGAAATGTGTGTGTGTGTATGTGTGTGTGCTTTCAAGTGTGTGAATATTTTGAATATTATAGCAACTCCATGAATTTCATATGGTTTTCTTATACAAAAAATACTTTTAAGGTGGTTTGCCTTTGCCATTCTCTGAAATACAGCCTACAGCAAATGGTATCCCTTGGCAGTTCTCCATCCAAGTACTAACTAGGGCTGACCTTGCTTAGCTTCTGAGATCAGATAGGATGAGATGGGATGTCTTCAGGAATTGCTCAATAAAAACATTGATGTAGTACGTTGGGGATGTAAAGGAATTGAAAGTAAAATGGCCAATATGCAATGCCTTCTTTTGGAAATGTGAGGCTGTACCATACTTGGAATAAGTGTACACAGAATATCACACAGGTGGAGAAGGTGCAGGAGCAGGAGGAAAAATGGAAAGAGCAAGAGGAACATTCCTGTTAACAAAGGTTATAATGTTTGGAGCTGGCAGGGGGAAGCAAGTAAGGGTGGACAAGGTATAGGTGTCATGAAGACACCTTCTTATCATGAAGAAGAAGAAGTTGGGTAGGAGCTCCACCAAACTGGGGACTGACTTCTATAACCAGGAAGTGGACCAGAGTGAAGTCTAGTCTCTGACTCTTCTGGTTCCAACACCCAGCCACCTTGTGGCTCCTTATTAACTAGATTTCATGCCCTTTCCAAAGCCTGTAAAAACCACATGGACTTCTGGAAAGAGGAAGAAGAAGCCTGCAATGCAGTGCTATGCTTTCCATTTTCTGCTGCTGCAGTAATCTCCAAAGTGTGTTCCTAGTAAGTCAGGAATGCCATTTAAGGGATAATCATTCCTTGCTTCTTTTTTTTGAAGAGAAATTGCCATTCTTTTCAATTTTTGTTTATTTGTTTATTTCATTTGTATGCCACCTTTCTCCCAGAAGGAACCCAAGGCAGCTTACAAATAAAAACATTACAACAATAAAATTTAAAATAATATAATCTAAAAACAATATAAAATTACATCAAAATATACAAAAGTTAAAAGCATAACTAAAACACACCTACTCCATAAATCCACCCTGATATTATTATATATCAAATGCCTACTTAAATAAAAATGCCTTGGCTTGCTGATGAAAAGCAAGCAGGGAGGGGGCCAGCCATGGAAGGGCATTCCAGAGGATGGGAGCAGTCACTGACAAGGCTCTGTCTTATGTCCTCACCAAGCATGCCTCTGCTGGTGGTGGCACAGGGAGAAAGCCCTGCCCAAAAGATCTTTGTATTCTGGCTGTCATGCCCTGCCTGGAGGAGGACGAGGATGAGCCAGAACCTCCTCTGGGACCTGAGCCTGCAGTGGGACCAACTCCAGCAGAGCCTCCAGCAGAGCCTATGGTCTCCCAGGAGGCTCTGCAGCCAAGCCTCCTGGCAGCAGAACCTTCAGACATGGAGGAGGATCAAGGGACTTTGCCTACTTTCAGCCAGCGTCAAGCAGAAAGGACAGGCCTTCGGCATTCAAGGAGACTTTATGAAAAATGCCAGAGTAATCAGCCTCACCTGAGCTCCTGCAGCTTGGTAATTTAAGCAAGTGCGGAAGGGCTGCCTCAGTGCCAGAGATTATCTGAGCTTCCTAGTGAAAGCCTCTGTCACTCCTCGTTCCTTGGCCTGAAACCTTGACTCTCAGACTGCTGACTGAACTTCTGGAACCCTTGACCTTCGGACTGCCTTGCCACTCTACCTCTGTGGAATCCTAGCCCCTCGGACTGCTTGAGCATTCACTGGCTGGACCCTTGGATTGGCTGGACCCTTGAACTGTAATTTATTGTGGCACCAGAGCTCTCTGACAGAGAAGGCTCAATGTCCCAGAAAAAAATACAATTCCCATGACTCCCTAGCACTAAGCCAGGGCAGTGCCTCAATTTAATGTGCACTATTTCTGGCATTCTGCAAAGGCCCACAGTTCTTCAAATAATCTGGACCTAAGCCATATAGGGCTTTATAGTTCATGACCAGCACTTTGAATTGTGTCCGGAAACGGAACTGGTAGCCAGTGAAGCTGTTTCAACAAGAGAGATAAATGCTGGTGAAACGTCAGAAAGAAACTCTTCTAGAACATGGCCACACAGCCCAAAAAACCCACAAAAAACTCTGGAATCACTGTCTGGCTATCAATGCAATTCTAGCTCCCAGTTTGCTTCTCTGTGGATAAGTGTGTAAAGATGATCTAGGTCGGAATACCTTTGTGATTTGAGCTTATTGTTTTTCTGAAACTCCAGGTTAACCTAATTCCAAAGTTTGCTTCTTACTTTAATTATGCCAGTACTCATTCCACTTATGTATATTTTTTTAAAAAATAAGAAGAAAAAAGAGTGGTTTTGCAAGTTTATTTGCAAGTCTAGATGATGATTTTTTGCTTCCATATTTCAAATCAAAGCCCCTACATTGTTGTGTAGCTATTCTCATATTATAAGACACTGACATCTTCAGTTCATAGAATCTGTCCCTATTATTATTATTTTTCAATTAAGAGAAGAACACCACAACACATAAAAATTAATCCCAATGGTTATATACCTTAATATTTGGGATGCTGGCCCCGGTTAGCATTCTGGTCTCAGCATTCTGAACCGGCTGAAGATTCTGAACAGTTTCCAAAGGCAGCCCCATGTAGAGGGCATTACAGTAGGCCAAACAGGATATAATCAAGGCATATGTCACCTAAGCTAGATCTGGCATCTCAAGAAATGGGTGCAGATGGCACACTAGTTTTAACTGTGTGAATGCACTCCTGGCCACTGCTGAGACCTGGGCATCCAGGCTCAGAGTTAAATCCAGGAGGACACCAAAGCTGCAAGCCTGAGATTTCGGAGGGGGGGGGGTGTAACCTGATCCAGCACAGGCAAAATTCTTATTCTCTGATCTGCCTTACAACTGACCAGGGCCACCTCTGTCTTGTCTGAATTAAGTTTCAATCGGTTTGCTCTCATCCAGTCCATTACTGACAGCAGACACTGGTTCAGTACAGAGACAGCTTGGAATCAGATGGAAAGGGGAGATAGAGTTGGGTGTCATCAGCATACTGGTAACACTGCATCCCAAAACTCTGGATGACCTCTCCCAGCAGTTTCATGTTAAATAACATGAGGGACAGAACAGAACCCTGAAGGATGCCACAGGCTAATGGCCAGGGGATCATACAGGAGTCCCCTAACACCACCTTCTGAGTTTGTTCCTCCAAGAAAGACTATAACCACTGAATAACAGTGCCCCCAAGTCCCATCCCAGAGAGGCAGCCCAGATGGATTCCATGGTCAAGCTGCTGTGAGATCCTGTAGGACTAACAGGGATATACTCCCCCTGTCCAGTTCCTTATGTAGGTCATCCACCAAGGCAACCAAAGCTGTCTCCGTCCCATATGTCAAGTCTGAAGCCAGACTGAAATGGATCTAGGTGATCCATCTTATCGAGAAATCCCTGAAGCTGGGAGGTCACCACTCACTCCAGAACCTTGCCCTAGAATGGAATACTAGAGACTGTCTGATAGTTATTCAGAATGGTGAGATCCAGAGAGGCCTTTTTCAATAATGGCCTCACCACAGCCTCCTTTAGGCAGGATAGAAACTTCCCTTGCTGCAGCGAGGCAATCACCACTTCCCTTATCTGCTCAGCCAGTCTCCCTCTAGCTGCTTTCAGAAGTCGGAAGGGGCAAGGATCCAGTACGCAGTGGTGGCCTCACCTCTCCAAGGATTCTGTTCACATCCTCAGGCTGTGCAAACTGAAACTTATCCAATAATACAGGACAAGCAAGCACCAAGGTTACATCCACTGGATCTATGTCAACTACAGCATCCAAGTCAGAGGAGATCCAAGCGATTTTGTCTGCAAAGTGTCTTGCAAATCCTTCACAGTGAGCTGTGGAGTGGTCTTTACTGTTGTTGTGATCTCTCTTTCTCTTAATCTCTGACCTAAAAGAAAGCTGAGAGGCTACCTTTGGAGTTTCGGGTATCAATTTTCACTACATTTCTTAAAGTTTTTTGCATTAACATTTGAAAAAAACATTGAGATTAGTTTATAGCATACCAATAAAAGTCAAAACACAGTCAGGTTATTTTGTTTTCTTTCAGAAATAGCTATGACCTTATATATTTCAATTAAGTAAACTCTGAAAGATTCACATCATTGTACAACACATTTCTTTTCAGGAGAATCTAGTGCAGCAAAAGATTAAAAAAAGTAGTTCTAAAAGAATCCTTAAATAAGGATGTGTCATTAAAGGACACATTAATAAGATACAGTTAGCAGTCTTTTTTGAATTAAATTTTTTAAAAATCAGGGTTGTTGTTTTTTTACTCATCAAAACTTACAATTCATTCTTATAAAATGTGGCAAAAGCATTACATCACACTTTTCTTTTTACCTTGAAACAAAGCAGCACATTTACTTACTACAAAGAGGAGTGATAATTGGATCATTATAAACATGCACCAGATCAGCTTCCTAGCTAAGAAGCAACTGTTTCCTTTTTAACATAACTGAAGGAGCACTGATTCCCTCAAAACTAAAAAGATGTACAGGTAGAGAATTTGAATGTGGAAGAGTTGTCACTTGCTTTAAATCAAATATAGTAGAAGGAAGCTTAAATAAGTATTTCAAATGATCTACAGCAGGGGTAGGCAACCTTTCCCCTTTAAGGGCCGAGGGACTTCAGCTTCCAGAATCCCAGGAGCTATTGGCCAACATGGGACCATTGGCCAACATGGCTGAGGCTTCTGGGAGCTGAAGTCCCTCGGCCCTTAAAGGGGAAAGGTTGCCTACCCCTGATCTACAGCATGACCCCATAAAGACCAAAACATGACTCCTTTTTCCTATCAGGCTTACAGAAGTAGCCATGTGTGTGGGCTGAGGAATCAATTTTTGTTTGGTGTAATTATATCAAATGTAGATCATACTGTAAGTTCTGTGCATTTTCCTGAAGCTCTGAAGTAGGAATATCAAGTCTACCCTGCTTTAAGCCATCCTGTTTAGGTATCATTTCAAGCAAATGATCTAATTTCCCCTTGATAATTTCCAGATGAGGGGGGAAATATATAGTGCACTATTGTAGCAATGAAAAACCACAGATTTCCCATTTCATTTAAACGTGTGCTGCTGTTTGAGAAATCTTTTGTATGTGGTGCTTTAGTGAGTTTCTTGAATAAGAAAAAAGAAAACCAGATTTGGATAGGAGGAAACTGTTGGAAAAAAAAGTTAGCCCTTTTTTGCATAGATTGTGGGAGGGTGCATAGGGAATTTCTGGCCTTGAAGGTGAGTATATAATGCATGGAACTTTAAAACAAATAAATAAATAAATAAATAAGCCCACAAACCTAATTAGGCTGATATTCAGTGAGGTTGTTCCACTGACAGGAGTGTTTCTGTCAGTGGGACAAAGAAGCGGGTAATTCCCTGTTCAGTAAGTGCGAATTTTTCAAAGTTGCATTACCCGAAATTCTCATGTGAGATTGAGGCCACATTTATCATGGAAGAGTAGGTTGGGGTGATTTTTAGCTTTCTGTCTTCTTGCTGATTATCCTGAAAAATAGGCCCCAGTGGTTTAAAGACCCTTTCCCCCAGCTAGGTTCAAAATCTAAAAAAAAAACCCAGGCAAGCTGGGGAAAACTTAACCAGGAGGTGTGCCACAGCTAGTTTATTCCAAACATAGCTTTCAAAAAAATTCAAGCAGTGACACTTACTTGGTAAGTTTGGATAGTTGGTGAATGTCCATATTCATTGAGGTTAGAGGCACAGGAGCTTGTGAAGGTGAAAAACAGCAAATAAAAACCCTCTACTTTTCACCAGAGAGAACACCTCTCTAGGAATCTCTGGGTCCTCCAGCACAACTCGTATGATCAACATCAGGTGGGAGTTGACCAGAGAATCATGCTGAAAGGCCTATTATTGGTGGATTGGATTAATAAATTATCTCTAGAAATCTCTAGGTCCTCCTGCATAACTTATGCTCAACTTCTGGTAGAGTTGCCGTGGAGGACCTAGAGCAGGGGTCGGCAAGTTCCCCTTACCTGGGGCCAGGCCAGGGATCCCTTGGTCTTCCGTGGGCCGGCGCTGCTCGCGTCATGGCCGCCATTTTGTTTTCCAGGAGTACTGCGCATGCGCAAATGAGTGGTGGCCACCATTTTGGAAAACAAAATGGTGGTCATGACGCATGCAGCAGTGGCACGGTGGCAGCACATGTGGCGGTGGCAGGGGGGGTGTTGGTGGTGGCGGCGGGGGTTGGCGGGGGCCAGTCCAAAGGCCTCATCTACTAAAGCCACAAATGCGGGGGGTGGGGGGCAACTGTAGTTTAGATGGCTTTCAAATGAAATTAGGAAAATTCATGCCTGATAATTCATGCCTAACAGGACAAATCTCTACCAGTGTTGACTACAAAAAATGGCCAAGGAGCAGCAACAAAAGATTATGCCCTGTTTTCCACAAACATCTATTTGATTACTGTAAGCAACAGGATGCTGAAGCAGATAGGTCTTTGGTCTGATCCACTATGACTTTTCTTAAGATTTCATTTCAAGTGAAATCGGGGTCGAAATGAATAGATGAGAAGCAGATCTCAAGGACAGTATGCCTGAATGATCACTTATTGTTGAATAGGACAGCAACGTTTGAGAGACTGTAGGGGAAAAGGTAGTGTTTTAGAGTTACTGTGGCTCTTTGGGATCCCTAACCCATGCAATTAAGGAAATTTAAAGAGAGAGAGAGAGAGAGAAAAAACAACAACCAAAAAACAAAAAAAAACCCCTAATGATTCCAGTGCATTAGTATAGTGTTGTCCAATCATAACTCATAGAAGATTGAAAATTATGTATTACAGCTAATGGGGGCAGAGTTGGAGAGTCAGAAATACTACTTCCTTCTTCTTCTTTTAATTGGAAAGGATCTGAATCTTTAAAAGACTTTTTATTAAAAAACAACAACTCAGAGTACAAATCATGTCATCCAGTTTTGCCAAAATAAACTTGGCACCTCACATTTTCTTTCCGAATTTTTTAGGTGTTGGCATGTACTGAATATTAATAGAGCACCACTTCCAATTGCTGGCATAATGTTTTCTTCCTAGAAAAACTGGTGGTTGTTTTTAAACTACCAGACACAAGTGTGCAGTTCAGAGTTTTCAGTCACGTTTGAATATAAGTAATTTAAAAAAACACATTTTTTCTGGTGAGATATTTCTTGTGAGGTTTTAAATAATTATTACATTATGAATAATCCTGGCTTGTACAAATAATATTCCTCTTCTTTTCCTAGTAAATTATTTTCTTTAATTTTTTCAATATGGAGCTTCTGTAACTGTAAATGCTGTCAACAATGTGCTGGTAGAAAAGCAAACTGTGCTCAGCACGTTTGCTCTGTGTAGTATTTAGCTAAACTGTTCATGGATATCTAAATTCAAACAAATTTGTGATTTGAAATGGATTTGGGAATATGAAAATCCAGATAGATTTGTTATAAGAAAATTATAATCATAACTATCTGCCCAGACATTAACTCTTTGCCATAACATGAACTTAGAATAACCAGTATCATGGGAGGAGAAGAGACATAGCTCTGTGACAAAGCACATGTTTTACACGAAGGAGGTCGTTGGAACTCTTCTATGAGTACTGTAGTCTAAGATGGATTGGGATTTTTTTACACAGTTAACCCAGTCCACTATGCTACAATACAGCATTAACAGAGCAATCATACATATCTTCTCAGAATTCTGAGACTCGAAGGTCTCAGTTCAGTGGGGCTTATCCTCATGCAAATTGGTAAAGAATGGGACTATAAATCATTTTAAACTCCACTGGGGCAATTTTCACATATGGATTCTTTTCCTGCCTTTTCCTCTCTTGAAAATGTTGCAGTGCAAACGGTCTGTTCCTTCATTTCTTTTTCAAAATCCTTTTCATTTTCAATTTTTGCCTATAATTATAGTTCAGCTTTAACCAAGCATGAGCCCACATATTATACAGTAATCCTGCACAGAGAAGAATAGAACCACGTATGCCTGTGTGGGTTTTCTGGTTCTCCATATTGCATGTCAGAGATCACAGACTCTTCCACTGATATCCATTGGTTGTTGGCTCACATGTTTCATTGCTCACTCTCAAGGCCAGCTCCAATGAATGAAAATACTATTTCATAGAATCATAGAGTTGGAAGATACCACAAGGGCCATCTAGTCCAACCCCCTGCCATGCAGGAACTCAAAATCAAAGCATTCCCAACAGATGGCCATGCAGCCTCTGTTCAAAGACCTCCAAAGATGGAGACTCCACCACTCTCCGAGGGAGTGCGTTCCACTGTCGAACTGCCCTTACTGTCAGGAAGTTCCTCCTAATGTTCAGGTGGAATCTCTTTTCCTGGAGCTTGCACCCATTGTTCAGGGTCCTAGTCTCTGAAACATATGAACCTTTATAACACTACATTAACCAAATTAATATAACACAAAATACATCCCATGGCTTACTCTGCCAGATTCTGATAGCTTCCCATGCTCCTTGTTCCTTCGCAAGATGTGAAAAGGTATCCCATTTTAGATGGAGTATTTTTTTTTAGTGATGATGTGAAAAGTCTATTTAGCATCAAACTGGTAGATCTCCGATTAAATTTTGGTCTGTGATATCAGTGAGGATGCCTAAATTAACCCAGAGTACAGGTGATTGGTTTTTCTTCTTTTGAAAAACCATGAAATACACAGTTCTGACTGGCTATGTAAAATGATCATATTATACATACTTTATTGGTTGGGATCATTGTAGTGAAGGAGGGGCCCTGCAAAAATTGAGACTGACACAACAGTTCCCTGGGTTAGGAGAAGTAATACCTATGAACTTCAAATAAAAAACCTTAAATTTTATCTCCCCCGCCTCCAGCCCCCAGAACAGTCTGGCCGCATTAAAAGAGAAGAGGGCAAATATGCAACAGTGACCTACTAGATGTCTGGTGTAAAATTTCTCAACTTCATTCTACCACTGTGATTTAAACTTTCTGATTTTTATTTCACTGGATTACCTTTGTTCTGCTGTTTCTAGGTGTGTTAACTTACCTTTCTTGCATGCATTTTCTATTCCTTTCTAGTCCTCACTTTTTAATATTTAATATATTTAATATTTATTAACCAAAAATGTCACCCTCTAAAACATCTCAGGACCTTTACAGACTGCCAGAAATAATACAGCTTGAGTCCACTTTAACCTGTCCTGGTTCAGTACTAGGGAATCATGGGAATTGTAGTTTTTTTCCTGAGACATTGAGCCTTCTCTGTCAGAGAACTCTGGTGCCACAATAAACTACAGTTCCCATGATTCTTCAGCACTGAACCAGCGCACTTAAAGTGGTCTCAAGCTGGATTATTTCTGGCAGTCTGTAAAGGCCCTACGTCTCATTTTAATTTTTAAAATCAAAATGTCCCTGTGTCTTTGGGGGGTGGGGTGGGGCTGTAACACCTATGGTACTATAAATTCAGGAGACTTTTTTTTAAAGTAGAAGTGACTTCCAGTTTACTTTCTCATATGAAAACAACCTGTCATGGGCCTAAACCAGCTGTAAGCGATTAGTAAAAATTGTCCCCAATTTTATAGAGTAAGTTTTTATGATTTTTTTTTAAAAAAGTGATGTGGCAAGTGTTGCAGCCCTCTGAGGACTTCAAACTTTTCACTCCTGTTTGAGACCATGCTCTTATTGCAATGTGTGTTATTTCATTTGTGAAGTACACAGCTAACATTTATGCTCATCTGTCCCCAGTCCCCACTGCCAGTTGTTCTGTGATTTATAATTGCTTCTATATTCCTGTTATCTTAAAGCAAAAACAAAGCAAAGGATGCACTTGGTTGCCAGCCCTGAACTTTATTTGAAAATGGAGGATGCAAATATGCTGATGTCCACCCATGGATTCTGCATGAGGCCTCCTGACCACTGTCCCATCACTTGCCCACTCTCTAAGGGCAGTTGGGGGACCCTGGACTGCAGTACTCTTGACTTTGGCTATGAGATCCTGCCCTTGCCCCACCCATACCTGCCAACTGTCCTGGTTTGACAGGAATGGCCTCAGTTAGTCCTCTGTTTCCCATTTTTCCACCTGCTTTTAAAATGTCCCAGTTTCTTTTTCTCCTTTTCCCACTTCCCCCCTTTGCCCACAGCTTACTTCAGTTGCTGCAAGTTGAGTTAAAAGTGCAGAGGTAGTTTGCACTCAGTTGACTCAGCAAGGGGGATAGGATACAAAGGGATGGAATCTTGCCCTTCCCTGTTGATTCAGGAAAAAGCAATCTGCCACAATTGCTCCAACCGTGTGTGTTCTTCCTCATTAATAACTTTTGCCATCTTGATTACACTTTGATTTTCCTTGACTTATGTGTCCTGCTTTTCAGCTATGAAATTTTGGAGGCTGCTTCCGCCATATATTTTGTTACTGGCTGAACTTTTCGTTTTTGGTTTTCAAGCACCCTCTCGCTTATGTCCTTTGATTGTTTTCTCTGTGTTCTATATTAAAGTAAGTGTACAGGCAGGAACTGTATCTACAATCTGCCTTCCATATCCACAGATTCAAGCATCCTTGACTTGAAAATATTTTTAAAAATACAAATTCCAAAAAGCAAACCTTGATTTTCCCATTTTATACAAGGGACACCATTTTACTATGCCACTATATTTAATGGGACTTGAGCATCCACAGATTTTGGTATCCACAGGGGCTCCTGGAACCAAATTTCAGCAGATACTAAAGGCCTACTGTAGGTGATTTTTCTGAGAGTATAGCATTCAGATCCCATAGGTGCTTGATCATTATTATTTTATTAACTAAATATCAAGCTGGCATAAGATAGGGCTCACCATTATAAGTGTTCTGGTTACACACACATACGTGCGCAGTGGTAGAATTCAAAGACATAGCCGTGTTAATCTGTAGAATCAGTATGTAGAGAGATCTTGTAGCACCTTTGAGACTAACTGCAAGAAAGAAGTTGGCAGCATGAGCTTTCATAGACTTCAGTCTACTTCCACAGATGCTTTTGGTGGAATGGAAGCCAGTGCACACAAGAACTATTAAAGCTGTATCAATGACAATACTCTTCCCTCCCGGAATAATCTTTGCCCTTTCTAAACAGACAAAAGAACATGTTGATCTTTCTAAATTAAGTTGGGTACCATTTGACCCAAACTAGAGGTCATTGCTATAAATTATAGAGGAGCTCAGTGTTTTGTTGGGATACTGTTAGAAACAGCTATGGTCACAAGTGAAAGATTTAGCAGTTCTTAGTACTCCCTACTCCATTTCTTGCTACAGAGAGTTAGGATGACAAAAATTTGTAGGTTGGCAGCTTTCCACCAAAAACATATAAACAAGCAAAAGTTTGTTTGTAAGGAAGCTTGGCTGTCAAACTAAGTGAATCATCGTGTGCATTTATTTGTTTTAAATTCAGTAGAACTTCCTTAACTTTATACCTCTTAAATCTGAGCTTGATGTAAAAGAAAGAATGTATGGATGATGGTGATGCAGAGTAGTTTTACTGTTGTATCATGGCCAGGTTAAGGTGTACTTTGTATCAATTTTGTCCTGAATCAGATTGTCAGAGCCCTCCCTTCTTTCCAAACTGTGAGCTTTTGCTGTTTTTCTCCAGGTCTGGGGCAGTTTGTAGAACAGTACCAAATTCTCCAAAAGTTGTGGAAATCCATAAAATGTGCAAGAGCTCTTATTGCTTGCTTACACTAATTCAGTCAGTTAAGTAACAAGGTCTCTTTTGGGAAGAAAAAATCTACTACACTCACTGTTAGGAAATACTTTCTGACAGCATCATAAATTGTATTGCTGTATAGAATAACAGCCTTTACACATTTGGTGGATTTGTATAAGGTGGTTTTTTGTTTTTGTTTTTTGCTTATGTATGGGGACAGCCCTGTTTCTGACTTTGGTGACTGAATTCATTCAGCATTTGCTTGAAAAATGTTAAGGGAGTGTATGTTGAGATTCTGGATTAGGCAGGCCTCTTCCCATAGAGAGAGACATTCCTTCGGCAATTGTGTTGCCATATAAATGCTTTCGGAAAATGTTCTTTCTCAAGCAAGATATCAAAAGTTCCACTATCCTTTGAGAAATAGTTTGAAGCTAAACTAGTAGCAATAAACAGTATGTATCTTTTAAATTCTGTGGTTGAAGTGAACACACTTCAAATTGCACACACTTAGTGGTCCAGTATGGGGATGGTGCAGCTCTGATTTCAGCAATACATGGACCAACAGTCCAGTGAATATTTATAGTATAGATCCATGGACATTTGAACTAGACTTCCCTCTGTACCCAGATCCCCTTTCCTGGAGTTCTTTGGATTTGCATTTGAACGGTGTTACAGCGTACAACTTGTACCTTTTCAGGTATAATCTACTTTGCGTAGGGTCAGAGAAGAATCTCAAGAAAGGAGCAACCATGACAGCAAACATGTTGAGGCCCAATATTAGTAAAAAGAGAGAGAGAGAGAGAGAGAGAGAGAGAGAGAGCTGATCACCCTATATATATCTGACAGTACATAAAGATTAGAAAATAGGATCTATCCATTCTTTTGTGCTACCCTGGATGTTGTTAGAAAAATAAACGTTTCCACTTTTGAAGGACTGTTGCAGCTCTTTCTGTATGGCTAAAATGCTTGCCTATTTCTTTTCAATCCTCTTGACATTCATTGGTTCTCTCTACAATGTACCGTATTTTCCGGCATATAAGATGACTTTTTAACCCCGGAAAAGGGTCTCAAAAGTCAGGGGTTGTCTTATACAGGTAGAGGAGGAGGACGAAGGAAGGAAGAAGGAAGAAGGAGAAGGGAGCCAAGCGGAGGACCAAGGGAGAAGGGGAAGGGAGCCAGGCGGAGGACCAAGGGAGACGGGAAAGGGAACCAAGCGGAGGAGCAAGGGAGAAGGGGAAAGGAGCCAGTTCTACAGTATGGATGCAGCCTGAATCTGCACTGCAGAAATAATGCAGTTTGACACCACTTTAACTGCCATGGCTCCATCCTATGGACTCCTAGGATCTGCAGTTTGCTTTGTGGTACCAGACAGAACTCACTGACAGAAAAGGCTAAATATCTCACAAAACTTCAAATCCCAGAATTCCATAACCTTGAGCCAGGGCAGTTAAAACAGTGTCAAACTGCTTTAATAAATTTCTGCAATGCAGACGCAGCCAGAGTTGATGTGTTGCTTGGGCAGGCTTCTTTAACAAATAATTCTGCACAATGAGAGAAAGAGAGAGAGAGAGAGTACCCTTGAAGATTTATCTAAAGAAGAACCAAGTTCCTTAACTTGGAGGTTATATGTATATGTTGTGTACCTTCAAGTTGTTCCTGACTTATGGTGATCATGGGGTTTTCTTGGCAAGATTCGTTCAGAGGAGGTTTGTCATTGCCTTCCCCTGAGGCTGAGAGTGTGTGACTTGTCCAAGTTCACCCAGTGGGTTTCATGACAGAGTGGGGAATCAAACCCAGGCCTCCAGAGTGGTAGTCCAACACTCAAACCACTACACCATGCTGCCTCCTATTCCCATGTACTACCTATGAAACAATTGGAGACTTTTTGTTGTTCTTGTGTGTCTTTAAGTCCTTTCTGACTTATGGCGACCTGAAGGCAACCTTATCATGGGGTTTTCTTGGCATGTTTCTTCAAATGGGGATTGCCATTAGCATCTTCTGAGGCTGAGAGTGTGTGACATGCCCACGGTCACTTATTTGGTCACAAATTGTACATACCCCAGAATGCATCGCCTAATATATTGGCCAAGCAAGCAAAGCAGCTTCATTTATATACCATTTCATATCGCACTATGGGATGTCAAAGCGGTTTACAACTGTAAGCTCATTGCCCCCCAACAGTTGGGTACTCATTTTAGCGACCTTGAAAGGATGCAGGCCTGAGTCAAGCCTGAGCCCTGGCTAGTATTGAACTTGCAACCTTGTGGTTTATGACTGAGTGGCTGCAGTACAGGCATTTAACCACTGTGCCACCAGGGCTCCTTCCCCCCAACACTTTCTCATTTTCCCCCAACCATCTCATAGCTGGGAGATGGAAATAATTTTTAAAGCAGCATTTAAATCTGAACTATTTTTTAAAAAGTAAGGTCCAAAACACAATGCAGAAATAAGTGCTAGGGAACATGGGAGCTGTAGTTTGTTGTGTTTATAAGTGACAGTTTTCCTGCTAAGTACCTGCATGTCATAAGCATTTGAATTAAAATTACCATATTGAAATCAAATCTGATTTTTAATTTTTTTTATTTCATGTGCGTTGGAAGAGGGGTCATCTTATACAGCGAGTATATCCCAAACTCTATATTTTAACTTGAAGAGTTGGGGGTCATCTTATACGCCTAGTCGTCTTATACGCCGGAAAATACGGTAGTATCATTTTGAGCCATAACTGTAAATTCCCATAGCTCACCAAATCATACTAAGCAGAAAGAAGGGTTTGTAAACCAGTTTATGACCATTTAAAAATATTTTCTTTTGTCTATTCACAAACCATGTTTTGTATATCACAGTAAGTCATAATTGAGATTATGTAATTGCACTTCAGCATATGTCTTTGTTGAGCTGAACTCAATTGGCACTTTGTTTGTTGTTAACTGCCCTCAAGTCGACCTCAACCCATGGCGACCCTGCTGATGAGACATCTCCAAGACCCCTGTCCTCCACTGCTCTGCCCAACTCCTGCAAACTGATACTCATGATCTCTCAGAGTCCATCCATCTAGCATGTGGCTTTCCTCTTTTTCTACTTCCCTCTACCTTTCCTAGCATTACTGTTTTTTCCAATGATTCATGCCTTCCCATGATGTGTCCAAGTACGACAACCAGAGTTTTGTCAATTTGACTTCCAGGGAGATTTCTTGATCAGCTCCAGGACCCATTTGTTTGTCTTTTTAACTGTCCATGTCAAAAGTGTCAATTGGCACTACCCTCTGTAATAACAAAAGAGGGAGGGGGATGTCTTGATGTATCTGCATCTCTGTCAGTTATGGTTTTACGACTGTAAAGTCTGCACACGTGAAAACTGGCTGAACTTTGGGTATTTTTAAAAGAGCATCAATTCATTTTCATTTATTTTAATTTCTCTGTTTATGCTGCCTACATGAGAATTTATCCTAGAGTACTGGTTATTTATTAATTAAAATATTTAAATCTCGAAGCTCTCAGGGCAGCTTCCAAAAATATCAGCTTTGAAAAATAATAACAGAAGATTAAAAGATTAAAAATATATTAATTTTTTTATAAGCATTTTACAACTGTTTTGAATAATATAAGTATAAAACCTATGCAGACTGGACAAAATCAGTTTAGCCTGAAGGCAACAACAACAACAACAACAACAACAACAATTTTTATTTATATCCTGCCCCTCTGTCAAACAATTGGGGTGGCCTACAGCAGTTAAATTCCATACAAATACAACTCCCAAAATCCAGAAACGCTCCCTCCCCTTAAAAAGAAATTAAACCAATATCAACATTAAAACCTATTAATTAAAACATCAAAACATCACTCCTTAAAAATAAACAAAACAGTCACAAACCAAGGAGCAAATGTAGCCAAGGTGGGAGAGAAAGAGATGGGTGGGAGAGACTCCTGAGGCCGGGAAATCTAGTCGGGGAAGGCCTGCCAGAAGAGATCTATCTTATCAAACTTTTTAAAGCTGCTTAATGTTGTAATTTGATGGATCTCATCTGGCAGGCCATTCCATAGTCTGGGAGCGGTCGCCGAAAAGGCCCTCTGGGAGGTTGCAGACAGCCTTGTTTTTATCGGCTGTAGCAAATTCCTCCCAGAGGACTGGAGTGCGCGGGGTGGATTATATGGGAGGAAGTGGTCCCGAAGATAGGTTGGACCCAAGCCATTTAGGGCTTTAAAGGTAATAACCAACACCATATACTGGGCTTGGAAACTAATAGGCAACTTGTGCTATATGGTGTCTTGATGTTCTAGAAACCAGTCTGGCTGCCATATTCTGTACTAATTGCAGTTTCCGGGCCAAGTACAAGGCTAGCCTCATGTAGAGTGCATTGCAGAAGTCAAGACAGGAGGTTCCCAGCGCATGCACAACAGTCTCGAGGTCCCTTACTTACAGGAAAGGGTGCATCTGGCGTATCAGCAGAAGCTGATAACAGGCGCTCCTGACTGTCGCATTCACCTGATTGGTCATCTGAAGCAATGGATCCAGGAGCACCCCCAGACTGCGAACCCAGTCTTTCACAGAGAGTGTGACCCCATCCAGGACTGGAGGTTGTATCCCTATTCCTGGTTTCGGGGCTGCTACTGTGAGCACTTCTGTTTTGTCTGGATTCAATCTCAATCTGTTTTTCCTCATCCAGTCCATTACTGCCTTAAGAGAGTCATTGAGAGGAGAGATGCATCGGGAGCCGAGGCCGACGACCGAGACATGGAGAGATAGATCTGAGTGTCATCAGCGTAATGATAACACCCAGCTCCATGTCTCTGGATGATCTCTCCCAGCGGCTTCATATAGATGTTAAACAACATCGGGGATAGAATGGCACCTTGCGGGGCATCGCAAGTGAGCTCCTTTTTAATGGAGCGATTGTCCCTGAGCAGCACCCTCTGGGACCTACCTGAGAGGAAGGAACAGAACCACTGCAATGCAGTGCCTCCAATTCCTAACCCACTCAGGTGGTCCAAGAGGATGCTATGATCTATCGTGTCGAAAGCCGCTGAGAGGTCTAAAAGCACCAACAGGGTCACATTCCCCCTGTCGATGCTCAGATGAAGGTCATTGGTCAAGGCAACCATGGCAACCTCAACTCCAAATCCCGTCCTAAAGCCAATCTGAAATGGATCTAGATAATCGGTTTCATCCAAGACAGCTTGGATTTGAAGAGCGACCGCGCTCTCGATTACCTTGCTCAAAAATGGTATTAGGGAATAGTTGTTCATATCCAGGGGGTCCAGGGAAGTTTTTTTCAGAAGTGGCCTAACTGCCGCTTCCTTCAAACAAGATGGAGTATGACCTTCCCTGAGGGATGCATTGATGTCCGTGAGGAACATTCTTAATGCATCCCCCCCCCCCCCCCCCAGATGGCCAGCCATTATGGGCAAGGATCGAGAGGGCAGGTTGTTTTCCTCACTCTGCCAAGGAGCTTGTCCATGTCATCGGTACTCACGGATTGGAACTGATCCAGAATAATTTCATTAACAGAGTTGCTGGACACCTTGTCCATTGATTCAGCCGAAACACTGGCGTCTAAGTCGGCTCTTATCTGAGAAATTTTATCTGCAGAAAAGTTGTTAAACGCATCACAGCAGGCCGTTGTTGGGTTAAGTAGCGGGTTCAGCACAGGAGGGAACTGCGTCAGCTCCCCTACCACCCTAAACAGCTCTGCCAGATGAAACTCTGCAGATGCAATATGTGCAGAACAGAAAGATCTGTGCGCTGCACGTATTGCCTCTCAATAGGACCAAAGAAAGTTCCTATGATGAGTCTTGTCAGACAAGAGTCGCGTTTTTCACAAGGTGCGCTCTAGTCGTTGTCCAACCTACTTCATTTTCCTCAGCAATGCTGTATACCAAGGCTTTCGGTTAGAAGCAGGTTGGAAAGAACGCTTGGGAGCGATCGTGTCGATAGCCTTGCTGAGGCTGGTGTTCCAGGTATTAACCAAAGCTTCAACAGAATCACCGACGTCACCAACCATTAAACCTTCCAAGGCTTTCTGGAATCCTATTGGTTCCATTAGCCTTCGAGGCGGATCATTCTAATGGGTCCACCATCCCCGGTAGGGCAGACCGTGGTCCTTAGTTCAGTCTTGACCAAGAAATTATCCATCCATGACAATGCGGTGGTTCTAATAACCTCCGCCATGGATTTTCCTGTTCCATACTAAAGACTGCATCAAGGGTATGACCTGCACAATGTGTAGGCCCGATGACCAATTGGGATACACCCATGTTTGTCATGGATTCCATGAACTCCCGAGCCGCACCTGTTAGATTTGACAAGCTGGTCTCGAGTGGAATGTTGAAGTCACCCAAAACTAGAAGTTTGGGTGACTCCAGCAACAACTCTTGAGACCAGCTGTGTCAGCTCGGTTAGGGAGTCTGCTAGACAACGGGGTGGTCTGTATACTAGCAGAATCCCCAAACTATCCTTGGTCCTCAGGCTTAGGTACATACACTCAAAGTGGACTGGCTTCCGGACAGGTATCCTGGTCAAGGTCAGGTTGTTTTTTATGAACCAGAGCCACTCTGCCCACCCCCCGCCCACTTCCCCTTACCTGCTCACTGACAGAATACCCGGCTGGGAGGGCCTGCACCCAAGTTACCACGCTATCCTCTCCCAGCCAGGTCTCTGTAAAGCAAGCCAGGTTGGCATCCTCATCTAGGAGGAGATCATATATAATATGGGTCTTATTTTTAACTGACCTGGCATTGCAAAGGAGCAAGGTAAGGTTCTGTGATATGGTTGTTACGCTCTCCAATCCATTCCGAGAAACAGAGTGAACTGAAGGCGGGATAGCTTTCAAACAGCGATTCCATCTTCTTTTGTAATATCTATTCACTCTGTTTCCACCACACCTCCCTTTCCCCCACACTTCCTCGATTTCCTGGCCTCTGTTGGTAAAGGAGTCAAAGGAGCCAAGTAGCCCTCCCAATCATGCTGTTGCTGAGGGTGCCCCAGATGGTAAAGAGGCAGGATGGACTAGGTGAGGGGGGGGGAAAAAGCAGCCATGCTTTTAAAGAGTGCGCTCGGTCTCCCCGCCCCCGCAGACACCACAGCTGCTTCATTGCCAGGTGGTGATGATGAGGTGCGGCCTTTTAAAGAATCTGCTTGGCCTCCCTGTCCCCGCAGCCGCCACAGCCACTTCGTTGCCAGGTGGTGATGATGAGACACAACCTTTTAAAGAGTCCGCTCGGCCTCCCCAGCACAACAGACACCCTCTGCTGTGGCTGTTGTTGTTGCTGCTGCTGTCGGGAGGCTGCTAGAGTAGAGGGGCAGTTTTTAAAGCCACCTCTGCTTCTGCTGGGCTCTTGGGCTCTCTCTCCCCCTCAGCTGCGGCTGTTGTTGCTGCTGCTGCTGTCAGAAGCCACCAGCGATTTCACTGGATAGAGCAGGGGTAGGCAACCTTTCCTCTTTAAGGGCCGAGGGACTTCAGCTCCCAGAAGCCTCAGCCATGTTGGCCAAAAGTCCCATGTTGGCCAATAGCTCCTGGGATTCTGGGAGCTGAAGTCCCTCCGCCCTTAAAGGGGAAAGGTTGCCTACCCCTGGGATAGAGCGTCAAAGCTCATGAAGGGCAAAAGAGAAGAGGCAAGTAGCAATCCGCCCACAAAGTAGAAGCAGAAGAAGAAGAAGCAGGAACCCACATTTTAATTTCATGCTAACATGATTCTAATGTTGGCACCAATCAGGCCTCTGCAGCGAGGGAATTCCACAAGCGGGGTGCCACCCCAGAAAAGGCCATCTCCTGTGTCCCCCCCCACAATTTATTTCCCATACTGATGGGACATGGAGAAAGGTCCCTTTAATATATGAGCAGGCATATATAGAGACAAGGGTGTTCTTTCAAGTAGTAAGGTCTCATGCTGTGCGGTTTTAAATGTTATTGCCAGTGCCTTGAATTCAAAATGGAAATGTCTTGACAGCCAGAACACCACCTTCAGAACAGGTCTTATATGATATCTGAAAGGAATCCCAGTGAGCTCTCTACCTGCTGTATTTTACATTAGCTGCAGCTTCTGAGTTATCTTCAAGTGCAGCCCCACGTAGATGCACTGCAGTAAATTAATTGGGAGGTTATTCATACATGGACTACAGTGGCTAGGTTATCCCCATCCAAGAAAGGCCATAGCTGGCAGATCAGTTGAAACTGGCCCCAAGCACTCCAAACCACCAAAGCTATCTGGGCATCCATTGACAAGGATGATACAGGAATACTTCCAGACTATGCACCTGCTACTATAGGGGAAGTACAACCCTATCCTGAACAAGCAACCTGCCCAATTCCTGGACTCAAGAACCACCACTCCACAGAGTCTTTATCTTATCTGGAATCAGCCTCAGTTTATTCACCCTCTCATCCAGCACAGCACCCAGGCACTGCTCTAACACCTCCACAGCCCCAACTGACTCTAATGACAAGAAGAAGTAGAGCTGAGTGTTATCAGCATACTGATGGCACCCAGTCCCAAAACTCTTAATGACCTCTCTCATCAGCCTCATGAGAGAGAAGATTGAACCATGTGACACCCCAAAGCACAATGACAAACAGACTGAACAAGAGTTCCCCAATGCTACTCTCTGGAATCAACCTTGCAGATAGGAGTCGAACCACTGTAAAACACTGCTTCCTGTTGTGCTGAAGCCAGTCCAGTAAGATACCGTAATCATTGATATCAAAAGCTATTGAGAGATCCTAGAGGATTAACAGGGTAGCATTCCTCCTTATTTTCCCTCATCAGTCAGAGCAACAAATACTGTCTTGGTACCATACCCTGGCCTGAAATCTGACTGAAATGGGTCTAGATATTCTGTTTCCTCCAAGAACATCTAATGCTACCCAGCCACCACATGCTGAAGTTGCCCAAATACAGGGTATTAGTGATAAGATGGTGGTTACTACATGCATCTGGGTCTGGGGCATTCCTTGCTCCTTCAAGGCAGTGACTACCTCCCACTGATGTGGGATTGGACCTACCCAATCTTCCCACATCTGCTAGATCTTAAGAGCTAAGATGGGCAAGGATCAAGATTAAATGTTCACACCATCAGGCTGCAACAAATGAAACAGATCCCAAGAAAATTGACCAGATGGTGCACTGTAAACATCCCTAGACTTTGCAGTAACTTGGGTACTGAATTCTGAATGAATATGAAGAACATTTTGCCCAAAGTACCTGGAAAAGCAGGCAACTGAGGTTCTAAACCTGGCCTTTCTGAGCCTGAACCCAATAAGTTCTTCACCACTAAGAAAAACTCTGGTGTATGGTATGCTAAATAGAAGGAGGCATAATAACTTCCTTTTTGCCACCTTCACTGCCACATAATAGGCACAACAAAAGGTCTTTGCCAATTTTTGGTTGTATTTGCTCCATGACCTATATTGTTTGTACTTTGCTGCTTGTACTACAATAAAGTCACCTGGTGGCACACGATACAGCTATTGTACAGGTTGAGTATCCCTTATCCAGAATTCTGAAATCAGAAATACTCCAAAATTCAAGAGAGTCCACATGAATGGCTGAGATAGTGACACTTTTGCTTTCTGATGAAAGCAGAAACTTTGTTTCATGCACAAAATTAACAAATATCTGTATAACATTACCTTCAGATTATGTGTATAAGGTGTGTACAAAAAAAAATGTATTTCCTGTTTAAACTTTGTTCCTATCTCTAGGAAATCACATTATCTATATGCAACTATTAAAAAAAAACTGAAATAAAATCCGAAATCCAAAACATTTCTGGTCCCAAGCATTTCACGTAATGGATACTCTACCTGTATAATAATCCAGGTCCCTAAAAGTGAGTAGAACAGACAGTGGGGAAAGCTGCATCCAGAGCAGTTAAGATTCCAGAGGATCAGTTTTCAAAGTAGGAGGTTTTGTGTGTTTTTTTTTAAAAACAACCCTGAGATTTGGTCCTTTTCTTGCAATACTTCAATATTTTTAAAGCATTCATTGGATGTCAAGTTTGTTAATGTGGATTCAACAATTAGGTTTCTCTTGTCAAATAATATTTACATGTATTCTGAGGTTCTAAGTATGAGGAAATGTCAATTTCCATAATAGCCAGAAGAAGAAAACTCTATATATAGAATAGGAGTGCAATCCCATATAATCCATTTATGTGGAATCAAAGACAAGTTATTTATTCCAAAGCATATCTTTTCATCTTCTCCAAAGACTGAGGCCTAATGCATCTTGGTAGCATGCAGTTTTATTTTTGGGTTTTGCCAATTATTTTTGTTTATCCTTTCCCAATATCCCTGTAGTCCTAAGAGAAGCAGGACTAGAGTTGGGCACAGAGGCTTGTGGGAGAGCAAACGTATAGATGCTTGTAGACAAAGCATGGAAAAAATGACAACCTGGCAGGGATGAGCATTTTGAAAGCTATTCTGCACATGTATGTAGACTAGACTTTCACTGTAGGTGCCTTCAACTATACCAGATGGTTGTATTTCTGGAAGACTAAAATCAAAGGCAGCTAAAGGAAGATATTTTATAATTAATTATAAAATAAAACAGAAACTTTAGTAATATGAAGGTAATATTTCATGAGATGCAAATCTGAATGTATACATTTCAGCCCCCCCCCTTCAAAAAAAAAAAGCCAACAGAAGAGAAAATATTTTGTTCCAATACTTCTTTGTGTCTTTGGACTGCAAACACTACTTCTTAACCAGCACGGCAAATGTATTTTAAGTGCTTTTAAAAAAGCAGTAGTCGTTCTGTCATATTTTTTTTTAAAGCATGCTGTTAAAGCTTGAGTTCTGGCAAGTAAATTTACTTAATATATATGTTTGTGTTCATAACCATAGTTAAAGGACATTCCCAAGAAATAATGTGTTTCTTAGAATCACTGTAGATTTTCATAACATTTCCCCCCAGAAACATTTCTATTGTAACCTACATCAAAAGGGCAGCTATGGTTCTTGCCTGACTATACATATGCATTATATTAAGAAAAAAAAGTGAGTCTACTGTAATTACCAGTTTGCAAAGCGAATTCCTGCAGGGTTTGTACTCTCCCCATTAGTAAAAGAGATAAGTTGAAATGTATTAAAATTTCACTGTACAACTGGGAGTTTTTGTTCACAGTAAATGTGTTAATGTTTCTTCATTGCTTGACTGTTTGTGTTTAAATTTAGGCGGCGTGCCCAACAGGGACAAAATTATAGGATAAAGCTATGTATAAAAGAAAATCCTTTAGAGAGAACCAATAAGGGTTATTTTTAATAAGCAGTTACACATAATAACATTCTGCGCTGACCATAGAGGAAATTTTTAACACTTCCAGAATTACCGGAATCTTTCTGTTTCTGTCTTTGGTGTCACTGTTTGGGAATCTGAAGTAATATCAATGTCTAATGTATATTGGTAGCACACACTTTTATTTTTGGGCTTTTCCATAGTCTGCCAAGATAATAAAGAAGCCCTTAGAATCCTTTGCCAATTATCAACATTTAATGAACAAAAAGTTCCACAGTAATCTAGGGTTGGGTCAGAAATAAGGGACAAGCCAGATAAAATTCAGATGAAATCCTGATATATCTGGACATGGAACCTTTTAGAAATCCTTTGTATTTTAATTATATCATAATATTTCAGTGTTGTTGCATGTGGGGCGGGGAGGCATTTTCCAAATGTAAATGTTTACAGTTCTAGCATCTCTGTTCCACCCTTCTAAAATAACCTAAAACAGTGTTTTCCAACTTTTGGTCCTCCAGACATATGGGACTTCATTGCCCAGAATTCCTGACCATTGCCCATGATGGATGGCACATCTGGGGGTTGAAATCCAAAACACTTGGAAGACCAAAGTATGAGGACCCCTGATCTAAATATCCTTTAGCCACACATTTTATATTTTGTGTTGTGGCAGTAAAGTCTCTGATACTGGTTGAGTTGGAGTAAGTCAAGGAATGAGCACTGGCAATCTGATGGGCCAGGGGGCAAACATTTTAGCACAGGAATTTACACATTCCAGCACATCTTGCCAGTTTGAAGGGATAAAACTTCACAGAGACCTTAAAGATTGGGTCATATTGCGGTAAACTAAATAGTGAGAAAACTGAAGGCAAGGAGCAGAGTGATTGAAGGGAAGGAAGGCTAAATAAAAGGGAACTTGAGCAAAGAGTAAGTGAATAAGCACATGAAACTTTCCAATACCTCAATACCCTGATTATGGATGTCAAGACTGCCGTTAAAAATGAACCAGGAGCAAGAGAAACCAACAATTTAAATTACATGGAGAGAATAAAAATATGAATGAGTACTGTTTTAAAATGATGTATTGAAATATACCAACATCATTTGAGCATTTGAATAGGTTCATTGGATTTCTTTATATAACTACATTTTCTAAGGCAGCTATGGTTTTTCCCTGCTGTTGAACTTTCTCATCAAAAGCTCAAAGCCAGTGGGTTGAGGAAGTAGATACTCAATTTCACATATTGATTTGAACTAGCCTACTAATTCTTTAGCCGCAGAGCTCTTTTTATAGAAAATTGTAATTGTAAATGAACAATGTACATGTACATGAACAATTCTTTAGACCAATAATTCTGCATTTGTGTCATTTTCATTGTTATGAACATGTATACAATGTGACAATATGACCACTTTGGGAGTAAAATATCTGTTTCTAGAATGTCAGTCTCTGCTTTAAAAAGGAGAACGTGATAAAGAACATAGAAACTGTATTCTGTGTCATATTCCTATTTTTTATGTGCAGAGTTAGAAAGACCTGATCAAGCCTCAGTGGTTGACACCATTTTTTGAACCCAAATATCCCAGGTCAAGTCTCTTGGATCACTTAGTTGGACTACAGTGCTTAGTTGTTGTGTTGCACCTCATAAACATATTTGGCAATAATTCTGTTATTACATAACAATGTAATTCTACTCTAACATTTCCAACATAAAAATTATGTGAAATGGTAATGCCCATCTCAGAACATGCAATGGGTGTTGAGAAGGAGGATTTAGGTGATTGGAGCACTCCAGCATGTGTTCCTTGGGATTTAGCCACAAATAATCTTAGCTTTGGAATCTGCAAAACTTTGATATGTTTACATTAATAGAAATCTTTTTTTGTTTATTAAAATATTTATGTTGTTGCTGCATACCTTCAAATCATTTCTGACTTATGGCACCCCTAAGGCAAACCTATCACAGGGTTTTCTGGGCTGGAAGTTTATGGCTTGCCCAAGGTCACCTAGTGGACTTCCATGGCTGAGCAGGGGATTGAACCCTGGTCTCCAGAGTCATAGTCCAACAATCAAACCACTGGCTCTCAAAAATATTTATATCTCACTCTTTATCTGAAAATCTCAGGGCAGTATACAACAAAACTATACAGTGTTTATGTTTCATACCATTCCTACCAAAACCAAAAACTGTCTGCGCAGCTGTTCAACTGTCTCTAATACAGGATTGCTGAATCACTGCATAATCCTCTCTCAGAATATTCCTCAGAAAAACAGCATTTTAAAAAAGTCTTTATATTATTACAGAGCTTTTTGGTGCATATACAGACAGGGTTTTAAATGTCATTTCATCTTTGTCCTTCCTTTATTCTCCTGTGTAGTTTTTGTTCTCCAGTTGTATCTGAAGAACAGTTATGAGTGGTTTTTAAAAAACATTTCTCTACAACTTGCTTTTTTCCCCTAACTGAAGAACCTTTATTATTTCCATAGCTGTCTTATGTCTTGTTAGTATTCTTACCATCATATCAGATTAGTACTGTTTTCCTGAATGCCACAGAGAAATATAATGATATTAGCACCTTTCAAATTGTATTAGTGAAAACAAATACACGTCGGAAACAATACTAATATAATATGATGTAAAACTGCTGATACAATACTGAGATGCACTGAACCACTCACATGATATATCTGGATGATACTGGTGTGTGAGATTTGTAGAAAGACTCAGGAGTATTGAACAACATTGAAATGCAAAATGAAGAATCAGGTTGTTTTGCTTTGGGATTCACTAATATCTACATGACAATTCTTTGTTGTAAAAGGCCTTCTTTCCAAGAAGGGTGATTCTATCTATGCACAATGTTCACGTCTCTCAATTCCAGAGTGAAGGTGTTCTGAGCTGTGCAAAACTAATATTCTTTAGTTATTCATACAACCTACTATCAAAGGATTTCGGGATACTTCATAAATAGTAACTACAGAGATTGCTTTCACCACATATACAGTCGTTCCTCCTAATTCGCGAACTTGGAATTCGCAAATTTGATTATTCGCGAGGTCTCTCCTGACCCCTCCCATGCCTGGGACAGTTGATCCAGGCATTGGAGGGGTCAGGAGGGAGCTTGCACGGCCCCTTCTACCTCCCATCCGATGCCTGGATAGGGTGATACAGGCATGGCATGGTATCTGGAGAGGATCCGTGGGGGTGTTTCTCCACCCCTGCCATGCCTGGATCTGCCAATCCAAGCATGGCAGGGGTTTGGAAGGAACCCACAGGGGCCCTCTCATGGGGGGAGGGGTTATCCACGATTTTTCCTTATTCGTGGGGGTCCTTTGCCCCTAATCCCCGTGAATGTGGAGGGATGACTGTACTGTTCATTTACTAGTCATTGGTACTATTGGGGGAAATTGTGTTTTATATTCTTTCCACTAAACCTGTATGCAGCTTTGCATGCTTGCTGCAAAGACAGTAAAAATGGTTTTCAATGGTTTGGAAGCCAAATATATTACATATGCTCTATCCACGGTGGATAAATAATCCAGTTTGATGTCACTTTAATTGCCATGGCTCAATACTATGGAATTCTGGGAATTGCAGTTTTGTGAGACATTCAGCCTTCCCATGTACATCTTAGACTTCTGGCAGATTCTGATCATCTGGACCCAAGCTGCATAGGGCTTTATAGATAGTGACCAGCACTTTGAATTGGGTTTGGAAACCAGTAGCCAGTGAAGCTGTCTCAACAGAGGAATTATGTGCTCCCTGGTCAGCATTCTGGCTGCAGCATTTTAAACCCGCTAAAGTTTCCAAACAGTTTCAAAAGGCAGCCCCACATAGAGTGCATTACAAGAAGCCAAGCAGAATGTCATTAAAAGCATGTGTCACCATAGCCAGATCTGATGTCTCAAAGAATGGGTGCAGCTGGCCCACTAGTTTTAGCTGTTCAAATGCACTCCTGGCCACTGCTGAGACCTGGACATCCAGGTTCAGAATTGAGTCCAACAGAACATCCAAACTGCGTGCCTGAGATTTCAGAGGGAGTGTAGTACCATCCAGCACAAGTGGAGCCCCTATTCCCTAACCTGACCTCTGTCTTGTATGGATTAAGTTTCATTTTGTTGTCATCCATTCCACTACTGATAACAGACATTGCAGTCTTCTGCCTTTGTCACTCTAGTCTCCATCCCACTTGTTTAATTACTGCCAGCTCCCTAGTGAGCTAGGGGGCTCACTTGGCTCTATTTTGTGGGAGGGAACATTAGGGATAATCATGTCCACCGCCCTTGCTATTTCTCTATTCCAGAGATCTACTAGGACTTTGACAGGATAACATACCAAGGCAACAGGAAACTCCCTGAGAGCCATTAGAAATCCATCTGGATCCATAAGTCTCATGGGGCAGACCATCATGATCAGTCACCCACCCCTGCAGATGCTCTGAGTCCTGTAAATCAAAACCCTACCAAGTAGTGATCAGTACATGACAATGGAACTACAGAGAGTTCCTCCATGCTCAGATCACTGTCAACCTGCCCAGAACAGAAAACTAGGTCCAGAGTGCGTCATGCAACATGGTGGCACCAGATATTACTTGGGACAGCCACATGGTGGTTATGGTGGATAGGGAGTCCTGAGTTTCCCCCAACAGAGCAGTCTCCATATGGATGTTGAAGTCTCCTAGTACAACAAGAAAGGAACTCCAACACCACCACCGAGATCAGCTCAGCCAGCTCAGGAAGGGAGACTGTTGAGCATTGGGGTGGGTGGTACATTAACAGATTGATTTTTCTATCCCAGCCACCCACTTTCCAAAACACTCTCTCAAAGCTGGCAGACTGTGGGACAGGGCACCAGGCGAGGGAGATGAACTCCTAATAAACCACTGCCACTTTTCCTGCCTGCCTGCCAGGCCTTGTCTGCTGCTATATAGAGAACCCAGGTCAAAAAAGCTGGGAGAGGTTGAACCACCGCAGCTTCATTCAGCTAGGGCTCCATAATAAAGCCAGATCATCAGCTCATGCAGGATCAAGTCCTGAATCAAGGATGTTTTGGCATTCACCCACCTGGCTTTGAGCAGCAGCATGTCCTTCCCAAGGAACCTATTGCCAAGGCTATCCAGATTATTTGAAGTGGGGGATAGTTTAGACCAGGGGTAGGCAACCTTTCCCCTTTAAGGGCCGAGGGACTTCAGCTCCCAGAAGCCTCAGCCATGTTGGCCAATAGTCCCATGTTGGCCAATAGCTCCTGGGATTCTGGGAGCTGAAGTCCCTCGGCCCTTAAAGGGGAAAGGTTGCCTACCCCTGGTTTAGACATAATAGACACCTTGTGGTAGCCAGTGGAGCTGTTATAACATGGGAACGACAGACAGGTCACATCATTCTGGTCAAGCTGAATTTTTCAAAGGCAGCCATGAAGAGCACATTATTCCAAACAAGAGTTAACTAACATACACATCACAGTGGCCAAATCCAGGGGATGCATTAGCTTTATTTGTGCAGAAACACTTCTGGACACCACTGAAATCCGGCCATCCAATTCAGGGCCAAATCTAGACTCTCTAAACCTGGGTCATCAAGGGAATTATAACCCCATCCAGTACAAGCTTTATCCCTATTCTATGATCTTGCTTTTGATTGACCAGGAGTATCTCTGTTTACCTCTGGATTAAGGTTCAGTTTGTTTACCTCACCCAATTCATTACCAACATGAAACACTCATTTAAAACTATAACAGATTCCTTGGATTTAGGGAGGAAGGAGAAATAGAATAAGGCGTCATCAACCTAATGGTGGCACCAGACTCCAAAACCATTCCTTGCAGTTTAATTTATAAATTAAATAGCTTCTAGAGAAGACAGAACCTTGAGAAGCATTGCAGTCCAATCACCATGAAGTCCAAAAGGAATTTTCCAACACCACACCATAAAACAGTGTCATCCCATCCCTGCCATGTGATCTGTAGTATTGAAAATCACCCCGACAGGACACCCTGCCCTTGCCCAGTTCCTGGAATAGAGCAATCTCTATCCCATCACCAAGGCTGAAGCTCATCCAAAAGAGTCCCTCTTGGCATTCAATGCAGAAATCTATGCTTTTCATATAAGTAATTTACAGCTAAGATTAGGCTTTTATAGAGTGGTTCTTGATTCAATATAGTTATCATAGTGAAGAGATCTGTTGCCTGTGAGCTTTAAGCTTCTAAAAAGCCATGCGGGCAGCCACCCACAACACTTTATGGCAGCAAGTTCCATATGTTGATCAAGTACTGCCTTTTGTTGTTCCTCCTGAGTAGATTGCTATTCATTTTATTGGAGGTCCTAATTCTAGAAGTGATAAATTCTGTGATGGGTGGTAGTGGAATTACAGTAGCCACCCCATCTCTCTGCCCTGCATCTATATATCACACCAGAGTATAGATGTTAAATAAAAACCAAATTGCCATTTTCAGTGTGCCTGAACCATGCTTAAGGGTCTGCATATGTTCAAACGTATTCACACATGTTCAGTATGAAAGGTGTACTTTCATGAAGATGAAAGGCAGGGCTGGCTTATGTCATTTGGCTTGTCTCTGGTCGGTTCATCGTCTCTAGACTGCAGCATTTACATAGGTTATAGAATACTGATATTATGAGAGGAGGACTTTTGCATGCAGTAGCACAGGACGATCATACAGAGATCATATTCCTATCTCATCCTATGTATGAATCTGTCCCTTGTAATTAGAGCTATTATAATTTTGGACAGCGCCACTGGATTCTGGATTTTGGCTTGGACTTCTTGTTTGTTTCTGTAAAGATACTATTAAAATGGTAGAGTAGCATGTGACTTTCATTTTATTTTTTATTTTATGCACTGGCTTGCCCACTCAGATGCTAAACAGAAAGGTGTCTGTTTTTGCATTCTGTTGTAGAAACATATTCCATATAAATAACACAGAATGACATTAGTCTAAAACAGGGAAATGGCTTTCCTTCCTCACCCACAAACTTTACTTGCTTGCCTTTCTCTTAGTTTTGATCAGTTGCTTCTTCCTTCATAGAAATGTAATAAATAACACACTAGGAAATTGGAAAGCTGGGGTGTGTTTCATTTTCTTTGTCCCTTCCCCAAGAAAAACTGAAATTTATGAGGATATTGAAGTACTGAAGTATGTACAATTATTATCAAAACCAAACTTTTTACTACTTTTGCAAGATAGACTGCATCATTTACAACTTAGTGTATAAAATTGGACTATCTGGCATATTTACGAAATTTTAAAATATATACCACTTCATTTTCTACGGTAACTTGTAAGCCCGTACCCTGTCCTAAAAGAGGGATGCTAACTGTGGCACCTTCCATTTCCTAAATACATGTATCATAATTTTTGCCATTTGAAAAGTAGAAGGAAAAACAGAAAGAAGATTTTTTTCATTAAGAATTTGGATAGTCATAGGCTGCATCTGCACTGCAGAACTACTGCAGTTTGACACTGGTTTAACTGCCATGGCTCAATGCTATGGAATTCTGGGATTTGTAGTATTGTGACATATTTAGCCTTCTCTGTCAGAGAGCTCTGGTTCTGCAACAAACTTCAAATCCCAGGATTCGATAGCACTGAGCCATAGCAATTAAAGTGGTGTCAAACTGCATTAATTCTGCAGTGTGGCAGTAGCCTAGTCTTAGGGACTAAACTTGCAACATATTAAATCGAAAATATTGAGTGTATCAGTAGTGTACTATCTCATGGAACAAAGGTATTTTAGTATGTTCCTCTCATGGACTGTAACTTCGGAGAGCAGGGTTCAAATCCCTGCTTAGCCATGGAAATCCACTGGGTGACCTTGGACAAGTTATGTTCTCTTAACCCAGGGGTAGGCAACCTTTCCCCTTTAAGGGCCGAGGGACTTCAGCTCCCAGAATCCCAGGAGCTATTGGCCAACATGGGACTATTGGCCAACATGGCTGAGGCTTCTGGGAGCTGAAGTCCCTCGGCCCTTAAACGGGAAAGGTTGCCTACCCCTGTCAGAGAAAGGCAAAGGCAAAGCCCCTTGGAACAAATCTTGCCAAGAAAAACCCATGATAGGTTCAGCTTAGGGTCCCTATAGGTTGGAAATGACTTGAAGGCACACAACATCCATGTATGCCTTATTCATTTATGCTCTATCCCAGTGGTCCCCAACCCCCGGTCCGTGGCCCGGTACCGGTCCGCAGAACAAATGGTGCCGGGCTGCCCTGCTACTGCGTCTTCTGTGCAGCGGCAGCGGGTCCTGCGAGTCCCAATAATAAGCGCGGGGATGGGACTCCTGCGTCTGCTGGAGTTATTGACCGGTCCACGGCAATAAAAAGGTTGGGGACCACTGCTCTATCCCCCCTTCTCCCAGTACAGGACCCAAAGCAGCTCACAATTGGAGTTAAAACAAAATATAGTTAAAGCTATTGAAAATACAAAAATGAAAAACAATTAATCAATCATATGTATTAATTTTGATTTTTTTTTTTAAAAAAAAAAAGCCATATGTACAGATATTATGTTCCCTTGATTGTGTAGTCTAGGGCTTCTCAGGTTATTGATGTGGAGGACTGACAATTATTTTTTCCCAGTGTGCCAGCAACTACCACTAAATTTGTGCCCATTGTACAATCCGTTCTTTCTTTCTTGGAAATTTGCCAGGGACCAGCACAGGTCCACTTTGAGTACCACTGCTTTAGACTGTGGTCCAAAACACACTGCAGAAGTTATCCAGTCTGAGGCTGCTTTAACTGCCCTGGCTCAGTACTTCTGGTGCTACAAAAAACTACAATTCCCAGGATATCCTAGCACTGAGCCAGGGCAGTTAAAGCAGCCTCAAACTGAATTATTTCTGCAGTGTGTTTTGGACCAAACTTACATACAAATCTTCCTTTGCCATTTAGATTGTGCAAAGCCTTGTCTGAAAAATATTTTTATTAACTCCAAAAGAATAAGAAAAAATCAGTGGGCTCCCCTCCCCCCTATTTTTTCTCCAAGGCTTCCAGTTTTTCCACTAGAAAAAAGTCCAAAATTTCTCCATGGGAAAAAATAATGATGGGGGGAGGGGAGAGAATTCTGGGCCTTCACAGCACTCTTCATTGGCTACACACACTGCTACAAGGATTAAACAAGTTAAATCAGATTGCCCACTCATAAGTCCAGACTTATATCTAGAAGAGTCCATATTTCTTTTTGCTGAGGATCTGCCTTAAATTAGAGTAGTGAGTTCAGATAGATGACCTTGAGGTGACCTCCAGTTATAGGATTTCATTATTATCTATTGCTTTTCAAACAATTAATACCAAGCTCAGTTCATCAATTGTTCCTCTCCTCCTCCCACCACAGTACAAACAGGAGTAATTTCATCAACAGCAGTATCAGTACATCAATTCTTTTCACTGTCACCGCTGGCACTTTAATCAATTAATACAGGATTGATTCATTTGTTCTCATGCCATCACACATCCCTGGCCCCTGTTATTGAAAGGATAGCATTACCATTATTGCTAACATATTGTAATATGATATCAGACAGCATTTTTATATCCTTGAATTAGACTCAGAGGTAAAGAGGAAATAGCTAGGAAGCACTGCTGAAAATACTGGTGTTTGATAAATACTTAGTGTATTTTCATATGCTTTCTTCTCTTTAAACATTTTAGTGGAAATATTGTTTTAAAGGGAGAAAAAAGGAAACCTCTCATATAACTTGCATAAGGATTGATCTGAATGGAATTATTTCTCTACTGAAACATTTATAATCGTAGTGGAAATACAAGAAATCCTGTGTTAGCTCTGCCTCTAGAAAATGTCTTTTATGTTCTGCCCAGTGATGGGTTATTTACATGGCAAAACATAATGCTCCTCTGGAGTCCAGGCTTACTGCAATATGAATCCATTTTTACAGTTCACTTGTATTATTTGTCTTCTTCTCAGCTTTTGTATCGTCTTGGGTGGTGGCGATGTTTAGTTTGTGTGCTCCAGTCTGAATCAGCAAAGAGAGTTTGCAATGTAATACAGACTAGTCATGAAGGTAGAATTTATATATCTGTGTTGTTGTTGTTAATTGCCTTTGTGTCAGTCTTGACCCATGGCGACCCTATGGATGAGACGTCTCCAGGCCCCCTTGTCCTCTACTGCTCTGCCTAGCTCCTGCAAACTCATATTTGTGGTCTCTTTAATAAAGTCCATCCATCTAGCATGTGGCCTTCCTCTCTTTCTACTTCCCTCCACCTTTCCTAACATTATTGTCTTTTCCAACGATTCATGCCTTCTCATGATGTGTCCAAAGTACAACAGTCTAAGTCTTGTCATCTTGGCTTCTAGGGATATCTCTGGCTTGATCTGTTCTAGGACCCATTTCTTTGTCCTTTTGGCTGTCCATAAAATCCTCAGCACTCTTCGCCAGCATCACATTATCTCAAATGCATTGATTTTCCTCCTATCTTCTTTCTTGACTGTTCAGCTCTCACATCCATACATGGTAATAGGGAATATGATGGCTTGTATGGTTCTGACTTTTGCACTGAGTTGTATGTCATTGCATTTTAGGATCTTTTCTAGTTCTTTCATAGCCTCCCTCCCCATTCTTAATCTTCTCCTGATTTCCTGGCTGCAGTCCCCGTTCCGATCAATGTTTGATCCCAGATATGAGAACTCTTTCACTATTTCTATTTCCTCATTGTCTAGTTTGAATGTGTGTAAGTTCTATTTGGTTATTATTTTTTGTTTTCTTTATGTTCAACAGTAAGCCTGCCTTTGCACTTTCTTCTTTGATCTTCCTCAGTAGTTGTTCTAGGTCTGTGAGGTTCTCTGCTAGTATTATGGTCTTGTCAGCAGATTGTTTTATTTCTTCCTCCTATTTTCACACCTCCCTCTTCCATGTCCAAGCCTGCTTTCCTTACAATGTGTTCTGCATATAAGATAAATAGGTAGGGTGATGGGATGCAGCATTGTCTGACTCCTTGGCCAATTGGGAACCATTCTTTTTCTCCATGACAGTAGCCTCTTGTTCTAACTACAGATTCCTCATCAGGACTATCAGATGTGTTGGCATTCCTATGTCTTTAAGGGCATTACATAACCTTTCATGATCTATGCAGCCATGGCTCCATTAGCCATTGTATATTTGCAATGTGATTCCTGGTGCCTTTTCCTTTCCTGAACCCTGCTTGGACCTCTGGGATTTCTCTCTCCATGTATGGATGGAGTCTATGTTGCAGAGTTTTTAGCATGATTTTGCTTGCCTGGGAGATCAGTGCTATGGTCCTATGGTTGCTGCAGTCTCTTGTGTCTCCTTTTTTATGGATGGGGATGTATATCAATCGCTTCCAATCTGTTGGCCATCATTTTGTTTTCCATATCTGTTGTCATATGTTGGTTAGTGCTAGAGTTGACCTTGTCAATGTGGATTGCAACAGTTCTATTGGAATATCATCTGTTCCTGGAGGGTTTGGTTTTTTTTTTTTTTTTTTTTTTTGGCATTTCCTTTATTGCAGCTTCCACCTCTGTATCTGTACCAAACTGTATAATAGTGAACCTAGGCAATAATAACTAATCTTATAGAGCCATCCCTCTACATATGTGGGTTAAATAAACATTGACAGATTGGATTATTTTTAGATTACTGTATCTGCCACTGCTACTCTATGCTACTTTTAACAGGCTTCAATAACATTGGTGTCGCTGGGAGGAAATCAAACTACAGTTGGAGCTCCATATTCGCAGGGGATCCATTCTGGATCCATCCACCCTCCACCGATATGAAAATCTGTGCATGCTCAAGTCCCATTAAAATTGCAGTCCTGTGAAATTACCATTAACTAAAACGGCAGCTTGCCATCTGTAAATGGTTAAATTTGAAGATGGCAAGTCTGCTGATAAGGAGGGTGGATTTTAGTGGGGTAGCTGGACTACATGTTTGTTTCCTTGCTCACTCATGCATGCAAGTGAGTAGGGGGAAGGGAGTGGGATGAGGGAACACGAGGAGGGAGAGCATGCATGTTCCCTTGCTCACCCGTGTGGGTGGAAAGGGGATGGGTTGGAGGCGTACAAGGAGGGAGGGCACATGCATTCCCTTGATCACTCACATGAGCAGACAGGGGAAAGGAGATGGGACAGGGGAGCACAAAGAGGGAGGTTGCATGTGTTTCCTTGCTCATGCAGGTGATGAGTAGAGGATAGGCGATGGATAGGTGTCTCTTTCTCCCTCTTCCTGTCCCATCCCATCTCCTTTCCCCCTCCCACCAAAGCGAGTGAGTGAGTAAGTGAGGGAATGTGCTCGTGGCCAGGCCGTGTCACCTTACCAGTATAGGTAATATTTTGTATTTTAATCCGGGGGGGGGGGGGGTAGAGACATTTATTTCACTTGCACAGGGTCCTGTGTCACTAGCCCCCATGAAAGATGAGGGCCAACTGCATTTTATCCCACAATCTGGGAGCAGATGCTGAGAAGGTTCTCTCCCAGGTCCTCACAAAGAGTGTCTGAGATGGTGGTGCGACCAAGAGAAAGGCTTCTCCCAAAGATCTTAAAATGTGTGCAGGCTCATATAGGGAGATACGGGGCCAAATCAGACAGCCCAAATAGGCCTGATTGGGGCTGTCACAGAGCTGCACGCCACAGCAGCCCCGCACCACACCCCCATCCTGGCATTTTTCCAGTGCAAAAAGAAACGGCAGAATGCCGTTCCTTTTTGTGCCAGGAAAGACTCTTTTGCCACCATGGCAGTGGTTTTTTGGCGCTCCTGTGGCATTGGCATTACTGTTGTGTTTTGACACATATTTTGATAATACCCAGAACCCATTTCATGTGAAGCTTCTTAATGATCAGTCCTAAGGCTTCCCCAGACACCATTATCCCTACTCTCCCCCCCCCACCAGTTATTTTTATGCCACAGCTGAGATCAAGAACACATTTACTTATGAAATAAAAGGCTAAAATGTTTTTTACTTTTTTCATTAAAAACAGACTACTGTACAAATCAGAAATGTGAAGAAACCATTCCAGGTGCCCTTACATTGCCACTTCTATTGGAACCCAGTAACACTTTTAGACTCCACAAAAAAATCTATATCTGCATTGGCTAGACTAGAGCCTCCTTTCTTGTACTCATTCTTGCCTCAGATAATCAGATTGTTCCATTCCTTCTGATACATTTTTTACTTCTTTCTCCTATCCCAAAAACACACTTAGCAGGATTTAACTTCTGCTGTGACCTGCGTTTGAACCACACACTTATAAACCAGCTTTTCATAAATTAATCAAAATCCCTGAAATTGCCTAAAACTCTGGTATTCACAGATTTTGTGTACTTTTGCCTTAGTTTTAGCTTCCAGTGCCATTTTTAGTTTCCAATGTCATTTTGACATTTTTTTACATTTGACATTTTGATTGTTGCTTTTCTTTCAGTTGAGCCTTTAGAAATTAGGGATTGATATTACTGCTGCACTAGTAATATCCTCAAAATTCTTTAGTTTTTTTTATGAGCAAGGTTGTATTAAGTAAAGATGGCATATTCAATAACTAGTAATTTGTTTCATTTTCATTTTCATTAATTCCGAATCCACTCTCATTTGTGGTAAACATAGGGAACTACTAGAACTGTGTGCACTTAAACTGTTTTTAACCAAAGATGGTATTCTACTTGATACAACTAGTTGGTGACAAGATAGCTCATAGCAAAAGCTTGTCAAAAATGGACAACCATGTTCACCCTTTTAGCTATTAAGAACTGTGTAGGTGAGCTTCAGTTGCATGTAACATAAACAACATAACCCCATACATGCTTGCCTGGGAGTATATTCCAAATAATTTATTGTGTAGATATGCCTTGGAATTGCATCGCTATTGTTCCAGTGTCTTTTTTGTAAAAAAAAAAGCAAAAAAGCAGTATATCCTTTTGATCAGAGATGCTATTATTGTTATAATATGTTATGCAATTCTATGTCTACATTTACATAATGAAACAGATACTTATTTAACATACTGTATTAATAAACTGAATTGAAATCAATGAGATGAATGTCGAAGTAAATGTGTTTAGGAACAGGATGGAAGAAATATCTGATTTACTTGCAGTGATTCCATTAAAATAAAATGCCACTCAACTTACACATATTTTAAAATTTTATATAAATACCTGATTCCAAATCCTAGTCCCAACTGGACCCAGCAAATCAATTGAGCATGCATAAATGTTGACATCAAATTCCCATTGATTAAGTCAGCCTAGTCTAATTGGACCTAACAACAGGATTTAGGCCATATAGTTATTTTTGTTGTTGAAATTTAATATAAAAGATGATCTGAATGTTTAAAATGTTCTGAAATATATTTGAAGATGTGCTTTTGTGAATAAAGTGAATACAAAGAACTAAAGTTTATAAATCTTTTTTCACTGCTGCTGCTAATTTTAAAAATAACTAAGGGCCATTGCAGAGTGCCAGAAATAGTGGAAATTGAGTCCACTTTAAGGGTTAGGATTAGGGTTAGGGAATCATGGGAACTGTATTTTATTGTGGCACCAGAGCTCTCTGACAGAGAAGGCTCAATGTCTCAGAAAAAAACAAAAACACAATTCCCATGATTCCCTAGCACTAACCCTAACCCTTAAAGTGGACTCAATTTGCACTATTTCTGGCAGTCTGCAAAGGCCCTAAATGGGCCATTTTGAATTCAGACAAAAAAAAAATTATTCTTGGGCTGAAACACTGTTTTTCAGCTTGATTTTTTTTTAACAACCATCCTGGTAACTTTTTTTCTTTTAGGAAGGAGGGAGGGAAGTGGAGATTTCTGAAACCTATTCTCAACCTTTGGTAGGAAGACTATAGTAGTTCTCACATATTTATTAGGTTCCAATTGCTGTATCCGCTAATAGGATAAACAGCAAGCTGTGCCTACTATGCTGAAAACATATTTTGAAAGAAAGCATGTGTTAGCACAAGGAGCTCCTCCTTTTCTGTTTTTTTTAACAGTGCAATTAATTACTGAGTTCATTAATTAATGAACATATTAAAGAAAGACACCATTACTGACGAGTGGAGACCAGATATATTACTGAGTCAATAAAGTATTGAACACACAGAGAGACCTTTTGGTAGATTTTTTCCTCCCTTCATTTTGTAACCTACAATCACATATATTATTCTTGCCTAGTCAGCAGTTTTGTGGCTGCTCTTACATTTCATATTTCTAATTCCTTTAATCAGTGATAGGTACAACAGTGTTTTACAACCTTGCTAATGAACAGTTGGTCAGTTGGCACATTTAAATGTCAGGTGTAATACAGCAAATTCTTCTTCCCTCATTCCACAATGCTTTTTAGAGTCTAATATGAAACAGCAGCAGCTGGAGATTAAAAAAAAGACACAAGGTTTGTGCAGAAGACAGGAATCACCTGGGGAAAGAAAGACAGCCAACACTTATTAGAGTCTACAGAATAAAGGAAATAATATATAAAACATCATTTATGTTAATACTTGTAGAATTAGTCTGAATTCTCCGTATATGCTGAAAAAGATCACACCTATTTGATTGGGGCTGCTGCCACACTGCATAATTATTGCAGTTTGACACCACTTTAACTATCATGCCTCCATCCTATCGGGTTTGTAGTTCATTGTGACACACTCAAATCCAGGATGTATTTTTGTACTTAGTGGGTGCTGCCATCCGCATGAGAGGAAAATACTAGAAGACCTTTGCTACTGAAATGTTCAGTAACACTCATTTAAACTTAACATCCAAATATGTTGCTAGCCTAGTCCCCAAGACAAGGCTACCACCACACAGGAGAATTAATGCAGTTTGACAGCACTTTAACTGTCATGTCTCCAGCCTGTCAAGACCTGCAATTTGTAGTTTGTTGTGGCACTAGAGCTCTCTGACAAGAATGCTAAACTTCTCATAAAACTTCAAATCCATAGGCTGGAGCCATGATAATTAAAGCAGTGCAAACGGCAATAATTCTGCAGTGTAGATGCAGCCTGAGTTACCGGTATATTGAATATTGTAGTCCATCCCTAAGCTACAGGGGACTCTGCAGAGTAAACTTCAACTTACTCAGTGAGTAAAGTATGGAAAGCAAAACTGCTTCCCACACCCCTCTACTCTGAGCAAAAGAAACATCTATTGACACACAGCCTTTTTGTATTCAATTCTATAACACCATCTATAAACAACCTGATTTTATACATATTTACCTGGAAGTAGGTATCTCCAAGTTCAATTAGACTTCCATGCAAAAGTGTATTGGACTGTAGCCAAAATCACCCTTTTGAGACAAAGGTAGTTAGTTCCTATAATGTAAATTCACAATTATATAAATCAGTTGAGGCAGCATTCAGGAAATTCTGATGTTCTTGCTATTACAGGTATCAACCCCCTCCTCCTTGCCTTTGACCCTGAAGTAATCACTGGTTGCATCTAAATTGGTGGAGTGATCATTTCCTGGCATTTCGAGTAGTTACAGTACATTGTTAATGTGTGAATGATGAATATAATTCCCTCCATTTCAAAAATCGGTGTGCAAATTAAGTCTAAATGCATGTCATAAATTTACTAGTAGTAGCATAAGGAGCACAGGTCAGCTTTAGCACTATTTAAAAACTGAGGTGCTGGCCTAAAAAAAATCTGGCTCATTATTTATGTATTTGCTTTATAATATAAAGAAATTGTCTAATTTTCCTCTCCAAAGTAATTGTTCTATTTGTACATGATGACTTTCAGCCCCACTTGCTTAAATTCTGTTTTAAGATGAGGAGGTTGGTTGTAAAGGAAATGTATAACTTGCCAAAAGGTAAACATTTGGTGCCTTGTAAAAAAAACAGAAAGATGGAGGCTCATGAAAGTTGCTCAGTGTCTTTAGATTTAATTTAAATGTTAATCTCTTTTCTCTGTCATTGTACTGGTGTTTGGGAACAAACACACTCAGTCAGTTACCATTCTTGACTACATGTCTTACATGTTTCCAAAAGCGGGGAGGGAGCCCAAAACATTGCAACTTATTTTGAACAGAGTCAAGGGTAGCAAAAGAGACCTTTGCTCTGTATTTATGTATATTTGAGTACCTACTTCATTCTTGGTTATAATTAACATGGCATATTGCAGTGTGGAAACAACTTTTAAAAAAAAATTCCTTTGGGCATTTGAAAGTTAAACCAGAAGATTTATGTAACACATGTTTATTCCCCTGCATTTAAAACCCTAAGGGCGGGATAATAATAACATTATTATTATTGTTGTTGTTGTTATTATTATTATTATCATCATCATCACCACCATCATCATCATCATCATCATGGGATAATTTTATTTATTTATATTTTTAATTCAAGGATTTATATCTCACCCTTCTCCCACAATGGGATTCATTATGATGAGGAGGAGGATGACTTTGTGCATCCTCTAAGTGGAATTGCTCTGTGACTATGATAAAAGTACTTTTTAATGCCTCTTTCCAAGGTTTCATTTAAACAACAAGTTATTTAATTCCATGCCATGTTTTGTTTTAATATGTATTATATATGCAACAGGGCAATGAAAATGTCACCTATTCTGCAAGCAAATATTTCAAGAACAGCAAAATCCTTCTAGATATTTATATTTTATACCCTAGCTCCAAAGGGCTATCACGGCATTCTGCACATTCATTTTGTATTGCTATTCCTTGTCCTAAAAAATCAAGTCTAGAAGACAAGGGAGCCTTCCAGAGAAGTGTGTAACATAGCTGAAACAGAAGTAGATTCCAGGAAGAAGAATCAAATACCTGCTCTACCCTATAGACTTGGAAGCATTTTGGATCGTCATTTTGGATCGCATTCTGATTCTGTTATGATTCTGATTCTGATAAGAAGTTTAAAGACATTGGTTTCCTTTTTTTTCTTCTTCTTCTTCTAGGCCATTCGCTGTACATTGGTAAATTGCACATGTGAATGTTTCCAACCAGGGAAGATAAACCTGAGAACCTGTGATCAGTGTAAACATGGCTGGGTTGCACATGGTAAGAACAACCTTATTTTTCTCTCTCCTTGTTATGTTTCCCTTGAGGTATCTGTGTGAGCATGCATGCAATATAATTATGACATTATCTAACTCTGTGTGTGTCTGTGCATACATGTGCATCATTGCAGTGTGAAAACTTGTGCATTGTGGACTGTGTTTGGCATTTTGTCTTCTGAAAAAGAGTGTAGAGTGAGGCTGCTTTTGTTTCAACACAAGTAGCTTAAATGAGAGTGGAAATAATGAGTGTTCTGTTGTATACATTGCAAAGAATGTATTTTAGCCTCTACAAAGTAGTCCAGTGCTCACAATTACCCTTCTGATGAAATGTCTTTGTGTCTGAGGTAGACAGTTCACGCATGCACATTTCCCTCCACACAGTGGGCAGGGCAATGCACCTCTTATTGGGCAAAAGTGGATTATTTTTTTAAGATGCAATATGGTCACATACCCTGGTAAATCATGGCTCCAGCTGGTTTAAAGGGACATGTAACTGCTCCTGAAGAACCCAAATGTCATCCAAATGCTAATCCAGTGGAGGGAAACCTGTGCCTCCTTTCCCTCCTGGGCATACCATACTCAGCCTCCAATCCATAGCTATAGAAGGAGGGGAATCTCCACTTAATGGGGGGGAGATACCAGTGGAGATTCCTTTGCATACTACATCACACACACACACACACACACACACACCTCACACATACAATGATAAGCAGTAAACAAAGAAATCCCTGCTGTTATCTTATATGATTAATTATTATTTAAACAACTTCACAACTGATAGTCTGGCAATAGAAAGCTGTAGCTAATCAGAATCAAAAGTTTCCAAAATAATAACCATTTCAGAGAGTGAAGGATAGAGATAATGGGTTCAAGACTGTCTGTCCCTAATGTGATTTACTATGACATCTGAATCAAGCCATAGGAAATAAAGTGTACACTGGCTGTCCATTGTTTCATTAGTCAAAATAGTCAGTTAAATTGCTGCCAATAATACGTTTGTATTAGGTTAATCCTGTTTATAGTACCATTGTGCTGTGGAGCTCCCAATCCATGTAAGAAATAGCCAATAATGAATAAAGCGTGATATAAATTGAAAAACATTAGAGTCTGTCTTTCAGAACCTGGATAGCAGATGGAAGGTGGTATGTTCTATATGGGTTGAATAAAACCTTGGTGATGATTCACCCTCATAAATGGTGTCACAGTGGCCTAGATAATTTATAACACAGGGCACAAGCTGGAAGGTATGTCTTGTTTGAATCTCTACAACAACTGTAACTTGCATGTGTGCAGGACCATGTACATTCTTTGCCCACCACCACTAGAAATTCACTTTATAGTTAGTCCTCATGGTAACAGTGTTAACATAATGGTCCAGCATAATGGTCCAGGTACCCATGTGTTTCAGTGGTAGCAATTGTTATACTCCACTTTACCAAATCTCCAAGTTGCTTTGTAAAGACCTACAAATTTTAGCTAGTGTGGTGTAGTGGTTCGAGTGTTGGACTATGACTCTGGAGACTAAGGTTCAAATCCCTGCTCAGCTATGAACAAACCTTGCCGGGAGGATCCCATGATTTTAAACACCTATCACTAATAGAATTATATGTCCAACTGGTTTCAGTGGAAGAGAAACTCAGGGTGCTGTACATGATTTTACATCATAGTAAAGATAAACATTGGCCTTAGAGACAGTACTATAACATCCAAAATCCACAAAACAGTAATACCTTTATTGATCATTCATGCTGGCAGGCCTTTCCTCCTTCTGGCCATGTGGATACTCCAGGAGATAAAATTTAAGTTCCATTAGCACGACAAAAAGATATGTTTCTCTTGAGATCCAAGTTGCCCGCCCTGCCCCCCCCCCTCTTGTGAAGTTAGGTAGAGAGCACTGAATTTCTAAAGAAACCCTCCATGTTTTGGTATTACAGGAAACAGTTTTAGGATTAGTCCAAGGTTTCCCCACATTATTAATTATTAGACGTCTAAAGATGTCAGCTTTCACCTTCTTAATCTAAGGAAAACATTTTATCCTTAGTGTCACAATCCCCTTTTGAAAAAATGTATTTAAATTTTCATGGACAAATTCTAGTTTGCCTTGCTTGTATGTTACTAGCTATGTTTGTCAATAACAATAAGCTAGGAAACAGCAAAGACCCTGGTTTATTGATAGGAGTCACTAAACAGTGAAATAAAAGGTCCCTTTTGAAGTCCTAGCTGAAAATAAATACATTTGATTTGTATCACAATCCCAAAATGTGATTGAATAGAAAATAATTTATCATACCGACAACCTGCTGAACCTTTCGCTGTTCTTTTAAACAGAATGGACCCTAGTTTGTTTAAATTTTAGCTAGTTTCACTTTCCATTCATTACAATAGGGAGAAATCAGGCTTCTTAAAATTCAGCTTTTACAAAATGAAAATGTGGGAGGAGATAGATCATGACAGGGTAACTGCATCCACAATTGCTGAAGAGGATGTGAGATTTGCAGTGCCCACGTTTTGTTTTTTTTTAAAGGTTTTGGAAATATTCCAAAAAGCTGCTAGGGTCCATAGAAAAGTTAGGTGACCGAGGCAGGTTGTACTTTATATAATATTTTTTAACAAAAATATATATTTTAGGAACCAGGAAAGCAAACACAGACTCTAATCCAGATACTTTAGATGTTGTCTTAATCCTGGTCAGCAGACTTTGTTATGAAAGGTCATAGACTGTATTTTTAGATGTATTTCACGCTCAAAACAGTGTAAACAGTCACCTGAATCCTAGTAGTCATTGCTACTATAGTGGAGTCACTGAATCAGTTTTTAAATTGGGAGTCTCACTGATTCAATAGATCTCTCCCAGTTGAAACTACCAACAGAATTTGAGACAGTGAAGGCACAAAATTGTATCCTCAGTGCTCTCTAAATAATGCTAATGGCCAGGACTTGCTTGTTATTAATTTATTGTTGTTGCTGCATGCCTTTGAGTAATTTCTGATTTATGGCAACTCTAAGGCGAAACTATCACAGGGTTTTCTTGGCAAATTTCTTCAGAGGGAGTTTGCCATTGCCATCCACTGAGGCTGAGAGAATGTGACCTGCCTGAGGTCACCCAGTGGGGTTTAATGGCCGAGCTGACATTCAAACCCTGGTCTCCAGAATCATAGACCAAGCCTGAACCCACTGCACAATGTTTTGTGTCACATAATATTCACCAGTCGTTCATTAGTTATATTTCACTACTGACAGAAATAGCTTAATCAGATATTTAAGTTCATAGTATATAAAACTTGAAAGCTTTGTAACTGTTTGTACTATATAACCTTAGCATTAGTACATAAAATCTATTATAACTACAAGCCTTTCTGCAGTCAGGTGCCAATTGGCGTGTATTGGCTTAACCCAGTGCTTCTCAATTATTTTCTGTCATGCCCCCCCTAGGAAGAAGAAAACATTTCGCGCCCCCCGCGCGACTGTAAATAGTATCATTTGCTCCCTCTCTCCAGCCATAGAGTTGCTAGGCAACCCTTTACGGAGCCTCGCGCCCCCCCTTGGGGGCGCGCCCCACTATTTGAGAACCAATGGCTTAACCTAACCCTAACCTACCTCACAGGATTGTTGTAAGGATAATGGGGTGGATTAGGGAAGAAGAGTACACTTCATTGAGAATCTTGATGGAAGAACAGGCGGAAAATATGCAAACAAATACTTTTGGGCTTTTGGAATTATTTTTGGATAGGCTCCTTCTCCAATATATACTTTATTTCCATTAAGTTGCCAGTCTTTTATTGGGATTTTTGTTAAACTTGATCTCACTTTACCAGTGCAAGATGACTTTCCTCTCCACAAACAAGCTCTCTCAAGGCATGTGATGGATTCTATACAATGGGTAGCAGGAAAGGACTGTTGAAGACATATGGTTGTCTACTCATTTTGGTTGTTGTTTTTTTCCTTTCCTTTCCTGATTATAAGAAATGTTCCTAACACATCTCTTAGTTTCAGTACTTAAAACCCCTGTTCAGGAGATGGGTATATATGTATATGAACAGAAATTTACATTGGAGAATTGCATCCTGCCAACATGCTTAAATTTCTTGGTGCTCTTTGAATAAATCCAATCACTGTGTTTACATTTTGTGGCAAAACAAGGCTGGTGATATATACAGATATATTTTCCTCAGACACATTCCAAGCATATGTATATAAATTAGTACCTTAAGACTGTGGCAAGTCATCTTGACTTATTCAGTTTAGCTGCTCTCTAGAATCTTTAGAGGGATGTTCCTTGAAGGCTAATTAATGTTTTGCAGTTAGAGCACTGGATTTTGAAATTACAGAACAATAAAGGAGAGAAGAGAATTTGGTTCCATTCTCACAGCACTGTAAAAGTACAAAGTTTGCACTTTCCAAATCAAAGCACAGGGTGGAAAGCACTTATTTTTGGTATTCATACTTTTCAGAAGATAGAAACACATTCTTCTGGCGGGAAATTAGCTACAGTATATACACTATATTATACACTAATATGTGTTTTGGTGAAAGGATGCACAAAACAACATTACATTAAAGAAAGGTAAAAGTAAATGCATTCCCTATTGACAAGGTTGTCAAGTCATGTCTGACCATAGAAGGCGGTGCTCATCTCCATTACTAAGCCAAAGAGTCTGAGGACTGCTCCAGTGGTCATGTGGCCAACATGATTTTTAGTGTGTAAATTTTCATATACACATTTATGTACACCCACATTTTAACATTTTACAAGGAAATAGCATTGTTCAAATTGGAGCATTTTTATTTCCATAAATTCCTTCCCACCAAAGTGGTACCTATTTATCTACTTGCATTTCCATGCTTTCAAACTGCTATGTTGGCAAAAGGTTTCCTTTTTTGAGTGTGTGTGTGTATTTGCAAGCTGACAATGCTTGAATCCATGGATAAAGAATAAGGTATTAATAACCTTATGGGAAGAAGGTATTGCAATCCAATACAGCAGTGGTTTTCAAACAGTGGTGCACAACCCAAAAGGAGAGCTCAAGGAAAAATCTGGGATGTGTGTGCAAGAAGTATAGGCTCCGATTAAGTGACATCCAATCCGAGAGGCAACCCAATGCCTCACTGGATCCTGCTTGGGCAGAGAGGGCAAGAGGGAGAGGCTCAGGCCAAATATTTTGTGTTCTGCTCACTTGAAATTGAAGCGAGCTCTGCACCTCTGTCCAGCAGCCCTCCTCCCCTTCCTGTTCCTCTGGCGGGCAGGAGTGCAATGGCACCTCGGCTGCATGGAGGAAAGTCCTCCGACCCTCTCCCTTTCCCTCTCCCTTCCAGTCCTTCTCTCCCTGTCTCCACTTCAGTGGCTCTAAGTATTGTTCACAGGAGAGTTCGAGGGGTTTAAAATCTGGTGCAGGCTTCCTGGTGAGAAGGGAAAGGTCCAGAGGTTTAATATCTGGTGCAGGCTCCTGGTGGGAAGGGATATATGTAGGGGTTTAAAATCTGGTGCAAGCTTCCATCAGTCATGGGGAGGGGGAGTGGCCCCTTGCTCTCTCCCTTTCCACCACCCTGCTGTTGCCACCTTTGCTCCTGCCCTGGAATCACTCTTCTAGGCCTGCCTGAAGTTGATTACAGGTAAAAGTTTTTTTTAATGGTTTTTCTTTTCAATCTTGGTTGCCCAAATCCACAGATACCGAATCCACAGATACCAAGGGCCCACTGTACTCCTTGTTGTAATAACCTTTGTCCTCAGAAACAAGCACATAGCTCACATCAAGTATAAACATTGTGTTGAGCTGGGTATTGGATTTATGGAAATAAAAATGTTCCTATTTGAACAATGCCATTTCCTTATAAAAGTTAAAATGTGGGTGTACATAAATGTGTATATGAAAATTTGTACACTAAAAACAACAACATATGTTTATTCATATACTGGATTGAGTGGGGGGTGGGTGACATGTGCATGTACATATAAATGGGAGCCGGAGGGAGGATGGGGTTGAGAACCATTGCTATACAAAACTGGAAACCCAGTATAAATAAGAAATTTCTGAGGGATTTCTAAGAATGGGGGAAATGAAATTGATAGCTGTTCACAACACTGAAAGAAGCAACTAGCATAACATCCTAAGCTGGGTAAAGCTTCACCACCAAGTAGACCACCAAGTGAACATCAATTGAAAAATTGAACCCAGAAAGCCTAGATCTGACTGTTCAAGGGGAATATTATCCTATCCAAAATAGGTAAAATTCCTATTACAGATTTTGTCTCCTGCCCAACTAGGAGCAATTTTGTCTTGTTTGAATTTTGCCCATTAACAACACTATGGACCAATTCAGAACATCAACATTTTTTTGTGGAATTAGATGAAAAGGAGGAAATAGAAGCTGTGTTTCATTGGCATATTGATAACAATACACTCCAGTTATCTGGGAGATTTTTCTCAGGCTGCATTGGCACTGCAGAAGTAATCTATTTTGTCACCATTTTAACTGCCATGGCTCAATACTATGGAATTCTAGGAAGCGTAGTTTTGTGAGGCATTTAGCTTTTCTATCAGAGCTCTGGTGCCATGACAAACTACAATTCCTAGAATTCCATAGCATTGAGCCATGGCAGTTAAAGTGGTGTCAAACTGGATTATTTCTGCAGTGCAGATGCAGCCTCAGTTTCATACAGTTGTTAAAAAAACAGGGACTAAATTAAATCCAAGGGACATTATATAACATGACTTGGAGTCACTAAATTACAGTTGTTCAATATCACCTCCCAAAAGCAAAGAGGAATCATAGTAAAACATACCTTTTAGGTCCATTCCATCCAGGTTACTCAGAGTTGAATACTTTAGTTAACACTTATCAAATATCATAGAGGTCCAGAAGAATCAACCCAACAGGAAAATATTTCCATTTTTTAGCTTGTCTGCCATGGGAAAGAAAAACTGTGCTTGCAGTTGGATTAAAATGGTGACCCTTATAAGAATCTTTGAAACAGAAATGCACCAAGTGTTGAGATACTTAAAAATGGCAAATCTGAAAGCACAAGTATTTATTCAGTAAGTACTGTGGGACTCAATAGGTTCAGTCCCACTCCATGGGTTTTTCTACACAAGCCAATTAACACCAGTTTCCCTCCAATCTCACCATAACCTGTCTACACAATGTAGAGCCAAAGCCCTGATTCAAGTGTGGACTCTCAACAATTCCACCCTATCCCTGGCTAAACCAATGTCCAAAAAACAACAACAACAACCCTAACCTTTTGCTCTGGATCTTCTCAGAAAATCCAAGCACTCCATTGCAATGTCAGGCAGCTATTTACAACATGTCCCACAGTGCTGCCCGGTGCTGCCACTGCTGGTGCGAGTCACTCTGATGTTACAACAAGCACACCCAGCCAAGTGATTGATGCTTGGTGTCTCGTTTCTGATCTCAAAGGAAGCAACTCATGCCACTGGCAGTCCAGAGTATTCTGACTATTGTAGACAAGCAGCTGGGATTATTCTGGCCAGCGTAGATGAGCCCCATGTCTAAACACAGCCATTGGAAGGCTGAAAAGAATGATAGTTTCCTCTAGGGAGACATTAGGCTCCATCCTAACCAATTCAGCCAAAGCACAAATCATTTTTTATTTTATTTTATTTTATTCATTTATATGCTGTCTTTGTCCCCATGTAATACCCAAGGTGGCTTCCAGAAACAACAAATTAAAAAAAAACATTTACACAAATGTTTTAAAAACATTTTTAAAAATGACATTAAAACACTATAAAATCATCTAAAAGCATTCAAAAATTGAAAACTGATAAAACATACATATAAAAGAGAACTTTGCCTGCTTAACCATTAAACACTTACTCAATTAAAAATGTCTTTGCTTGAAAGGAAAGCCGGGAGGGGGCCAGCCTGATGGTGGTGGGACTGAGAGAAATCCTTCCCCTGATGAAATTAAAGCTCTGGCATTTTCAGATAGTAACATCACACTTCCAAGGATTTTCTCCTCATCCTTCAGCTAAACAAACTGAAACATATCCATCACAGCAGGACACATAGGTGCTCATAGTACATCTATAGACTCAGTGAGAGAGGTCATGGACGTGGGGTGATCCCATGGTCAGGTATACTAAAAGAGAAGGCAGTTCAGGACAGATTGGAGTTTCTCAAAAGGGAGATACTGAAGGCACAACTTCAAACTGTTCCAATGCAGAGGAAAAATGGGAGGTGTCTCAAGAAACCAGGATGGATGACTAAAGAAATTTCAATGGGGCTAAGTTTTAAATGGGACATGTATAAGAAATGGAAAACGGGGGAAATCACCAAAGAGGAATTCAAACAAATAGCGAGCACGTGTAGGGGTAAAGTCAGAAAAACTAAAGCTCAGAATGAGCTCAGGCTTGCTAGAGATGTTAAGAACAATAAAGGTAATGGTATTCCCCATTGACAAGGTTGTCAAGTTGTGTCCAACCATACGGGGCAATGCTCATCTCCATTACTAAGCCAAAGAGCCAGCATTCTCAGAGACTACTCTGTGATCATGTGGCCAGCATGATTGCACAGAACGCTGTTTACCTTCCCACCAAAGTGGTATCTATTTACTTGCATTTGCACGCTTTTGAACTGCTAGGTTGGCAGAAGCTGGGACTAGTGATGGGAGATCACTCCATCACGTGGCACCTGGGTCTCGAACTGCCAACCTACCAATCTTGCAATCGACAGAGTCAGCATCTTAACCACTTGAGCCACCACATCCCCTATTAAGAACAATACAAAGGGCTTTTGGGGGTATGTTCGCAGCAAAAAAAAAGGAAATGGGAGGGCCACTACGTGGAGAAGATGACAAAATGCTAACAGGGGACAGAGAAAAGCCAGAGTTACTCAATGCCTTCTCAGAAAAGGAAAAGGATGCTCAACCTGAGGGAAATGGAACAGAGGATACAATAGGGGAAACACAGCACAGAATAAGCAAAGAGGTAGTACAGGAATACCTGGTTAATCTAAATGAATTTAAATCTCCAGGACCAGATGACCTACATCCAAGGACATTAAAAGAATTAGCAAATGTAATCTCAGAGCCATTGCCAATCATCTTTGAGAGCTCGTAGAGATCAGAAGAAGTCCCACCAGACTGTAGGAGGGCAAACGTCCCCATCTTCAAAAAGGGGGAAAAAGAGGATCCCAACAATTATTGGCCAGTTAGTCTGACATCAATACCAGGAAAGATTCTAGAGCTGATCATTAAACAGAATCAGTGTACATTTAGAAGGGAGTGCCATAATCAGAAAAAGTTAACATGGGTTTCAGAGAAACAAGTCATGTCAGATTAATCTGATCCCCCCCCCCCTCTTTTTTTGGATAAAATTACCAGGGAGTGCATTAAATATAGCATATCTTGATTTCAGTAAGGCCTTTGACAAGGTTCCCCCATTATATTCTTGCAAACAAGATGGTAAAATGTGGGCTAGAGAATACAGCTGTTAGGTGGATTAGTAATTGGTTGACTGACCGAACCCAAAGGGTGCTCAGCAATAGCTCTTCTTCATCCTGGAGAGAAGTGACCAATGGGGTGCCACAGGGTTCTGTCTTGGTCCCAGTGCTATGCAATATTTTTATCAATGACTTGAATGAAAGAATAGGGGGCATGCTTATCAAATTTGCAGATAACACCACATTAGGGGGAGTAGCTAATACCACAAAGGAGAGGAATAAAATTCAAAATGACCTTAAGAGATTGTAAAGCTGACAAAATGAATTTCAATGCATAGAAATATAAGGTACTGCACTTAGGGCAAAAAATAAATAAAAATGAAATGCATAGATATAGGATGGGGGACACCTGGCTTAATGAGACTGTGTGAGAGAGATCTAGGAATCCTAATAGACCACAAGTTGAACATGAGTCAACAGTGTGATGCGGCAACTAAAAAGACCAATGTGATTATAGGCTGCATCAATAGAAGTATAGTGTCTAGATCAAGGGAAGTAATTATTCTGCTTTGGTCAGACCTCACTTGGAATACTGTGTCCAGTTCTGGGCACCACAATTCAAAAAGGATGTTGAAAAACTGGAGCGTGTCCAGAGGAGGGCGACTAAAATGGTGAAGGGGCTGGAAACCATGCCCTATGAGGAACGACTTAGGGAACTGGGTATGTTTAGCCTGGAGAAAAGACAGTTAAGAAGTGATATGATAGCCCTGTTTAAATATTTGAAGGGATGTCATATTTGAGGAGAACTAGCTTGTTTTCTGCTGTTCCAGAGAACAGGACCCAGAACAAGGGATGCAAGCTACAGGAAAAGAGATTCCACCTCAACATTAGGAGGAACTTCCTGACAGCGAGAGCTGTTTGATGGTGGAACACACTCCCTCGGAGAGTGGTGGAGTCTCCTTCTTTGGAGATCTTTATGGATAGTCATCTGTCGGGGATGCTCTGATTATGAGTTCCTGCATGACAGGGGGTTGGACTGGATGGCCCTTGTGGTCTCTTCCAACTTTATGATTCTATGATTTTATGATTCTGTGAATTTGCAGGACTTAAGTAGAGCAGTGGAGGACAGGGGATCATGGAGCCATTTCATCCATAGGGTTGCTATGAGTCAGGGTCAACTCAAGGGCAATTAACAAGAGGAGCAATAGCAACAGCAATAAGGATGTGCTGTTGGGAAACATCTATTAACCCAGGGGTAGGCAACCTTTCCCCTTTAAGGGCCGAGGGACTTCAGCTCCCAGAATCCCAGGAGCTATTGGCCAACATGGGACTATTGGCCAACATGGCTGAGGCTTCTAGGAGCTGAAGTCCCTCGGCCCTTAAAGGGGACAGGTTGCCTACCCCTGTATTAACCTCTCCCTTGACTTCTCAGTTTCTTGCTTTCAGAAGACCTCTTTCATGTTTTGGGAACCATGGGCTATTAAAGCACCTCAGGTTCCCCACCACCACCACCACTGTGATGAGATTTACTAATGGAAATTGTGACTGGAATGACCAGTTCTTTTTACTTGTCATTTTCTTCACCTAAGCTGCTTTGAAGTTGTTTGAAGAGGGAGGAAAATGTTTAAAGTTCAGAGGTCCTGTAATGTTTTGAGCATTGGACTATGACTCTGGAGATCAGAATTCAAATCCTGGCTTAGCTTCGAAGGATGCCAATGCCAATCCCCCTCTGAAGAAACATGCCTGGAAAACCCAATGAAAGGTTTGCCTTAAGGTCACCACAAATTGGAAATGACTTGAAGGCACACAACAACAAATAACTCCCCCATTCTTTAGAGGTGGCAATTGCAGCCTGTCAGCATAAGAATATATTCATCAGAATGTTCTTTCTGTGGCAGGATAAGTGTTTCTGCTGGTAAAAATGCACTTTATTGAGTTTTGACCTTTATACTGTAGTGGTAATCCTACCATCAGTGTTTTTTAATGCTCAGGCCAATAGTTCCATAGCTTGTAATGGCCTATGCTTACCATTGCTGCTCTTAAAGAGGAATTGGTTGTTTCTCGTGTGAATCTTTGGTGTTTAAAGGATTTAAAGAACTAGACTGTTTTAATTTGCTTCCAGCATAAACTTGGCCTATGTTTTTTCAGCTTGGAGGAAGATTTATTTATTTTTGAAATGGTTTAAATTGGCTAAACTATTTCCTAGTTGTCAGGCAAACAAGACTTTTTAAAAAGGGAGATTTTGAGACATGTTATAGGGTGGGTTTTTTAAAAAAAAAACAACGGTCAACACTGGCATTTTATAAGCATTTTGATTTAATGCAGATCAGTGCTACTGAGGATGGAAAAAGAAACTAAACTAAAAGAGTAACAGCTGAAAAGTTCTTTTTCAACTTTCTTAACAGCTACTTTTTGTGGCATTAGCAAAAAAAAATTAGCAGGTCTTCAAGACAATGTTAAGTCCTCTTTCTTTCAGTCAGGAAAATATACACATGCTTACATTTCTTCCATTGAAATAACTAGATTTGAGCCTGATCAACTCTGTTGGAATTGGTTTTTCTTTTCATGTGCGCATGCCTCAAATAAGATTTCCTAATTTCCACAATAATAAAAAATAACATTTTTTTCACTTTTGCTTCATATCTTTTTGCCACTGAGAGTACATCTGAACTGCATAAATTATCCAGTTTGACACCACATTAACTGCCAATGCTATGAAATTCTGGGAACTGTAATTTTATGAGACATTTAACCTTCTCTATCAGAGAGCTCTGGTACCACAACAAACCACAGTTCCCAGAATTCCATAGCCTTAAGTCATGGCAGTTAAAGTGGTATCAAACTGGATTATTTCTGCTGTATGGATGCAGCCTTTGTCATCTTTGACATCTCCACCTCTTTCCCTAGTGTTCATAATTATTTCCCACTAACTTTACTAATTCATATTTTATTATAAAATAAAAAATTCCTGTTTGTGAAATTCTAGGACTTTTTGTGGAAGGGCTCATAATTCCATTATCTTTCTTTCAATTGTCTTGTTAAGGACAGCATAAACTTTGCTTTCCTTTCTACTCTTAGTGCATCAAGACTACCTGAAGATCTTTTGCTTTACTGTAATCACATAGGAAAATTACTATGTTCCCCTTAACTTTCTGGCCTCTCACTTAATGAATCAATTGCATCTGTGCTCTGCATCACCATGGCTCCATCCTTCAGAATCCCAGGATTTGTAGTTTTGTGGGACAGAAGAGGCTCTGTTTTCTTTATTTCATCACTTCCCTAAATCAGATGTATTTTCTGCCAGGTCTACGGCCAGTGTTTCCAAATTGTGTGCTGATGTTTTGTTCTGTTGAATGTTGTAGGCTGCAATTCCTGGAATCTGCTATAGCTGAAAGACCATGGAACCTAGGCACCTGTTTCTTTGTGTACATATTAAGAAGACCTTAGACGTGTGTGTCTCTTAAGATATTTTTCTAGTAATGGTTTATTAATTTTTCTCAATTAGGTTTTATTCACAGCCTGCAGTACTATCTTGCATCACTTGATGACCATTCTCCCTAACCTTCCGAATAGATAAAGCTATGGTGAGCTAGCATAGTCGTTTCTCCAAAGAGCCTCTAGATAGCTCCATATGGTAGAACTTTTCAAACAGTAGAGAAAAGGGAATGGGAAGACAGTGAAACTCCAACTGGCCTTGGTTGGTAGGAGAGGGAATAGCAGAAAGAGCATTGGAGGGACAAATTTGTTTGTTTGTTTGTTTGTTTACAAAAGATATGGAGGGGAAAAAATATGGTAGGAAAATGGGAAGAGAAAGAGCAGAAGGAAAGAGAAAGAGAACTGGGATGGGGGCTTAAGGGTTCTTATCCCATGTCAGACTGGTATATCTGGTAGTGATTTAGTAAAAGAAGTTAATGAAGCTAGAACATTGTTCAAGACCATTCCTATAGCCAATTGAAAAAAACTCTGATGGTTACATGAGCAAACCAGTCGAAATAGTGATACAGGGTCCGAAGTGGTTGTGATATCCAAACAGAGATGCAAAGATGTTTAAGGATGTCCGTACATGCACTTCTGCATATGTGCAGCAAACAAAATATTCTACAAAAATTTGAAGCTAATAGAGAACATAAATCTTTCACACTCCCCTTTTATTGTACACATTAGAATGCCCAGAGCTTCTCTTGCAAGGAAGGAGGTACTAAGAAAAGGCATGGCCCTTGAAGAATATCATGCCCTTTTTATCAGATTCAATAGTTAATTAGTAGCAAACTCTGAAAATTAAAAATGAATATGGTATTCCTATTTTTCAAGCTGCTTCAAGCATTTGTAAAGGACTTTAGAAGCTTTGCAGAGAGCTATGCAGATTCCATTTCTGTTAAATATTATCTGTATGCATAATCATTGTATCATTAAAGTTTCTTTTACAATTTACATCTATGACTTGGAAGGGTTTTCCAGCTCTGTGAATGCAGAAATAGAGCACTCATATAAGTCTTAGATTGTCTTACTTATGAAAAGTGAGAAACCATTACAGATCAGAAATTTCATATTTTACAAAACATTTGAAGGCATTCTTGCACAAACTGTTGTGTCATAACATTTCTTGATCCTGAGCATATTTACTGATATAAGCATATGCTTTGGTTGGACATGTTCATTTGGATGGCACGCTACAATACTTTCAAACATCAACATCAGTATTTTCAGTAGTGAAAATATGTTTCCAGGTTAAGTGAGACAGCAAGATCAGGCTTTTATTGTTTAATCATCCTGCTTCATTCACTGATTTTTTGGGAAAGGAGCAGAGGAAGTTAACATTGTCCTTCATTTGTAATCCCTGTATTTTCCCAGAGAATATCCATTAATACTTATCCAAGAAATTTCTTTATAAACATGCATTCATTTATTTAACCTGGGGCATTTTCTGACCACAGTGAGAATTACATGTACTGCAGGGTAAGAAAAATAACCTCTTTCCACAGGTGTATGTATGGCTGCAGAAACAAGGGTGTCTCTGGAAATCCATGTGTCCATGGGGTGTAACATTTGTTTTCAGCAATGGTCATCTCTTTATTTTTTTTCCTCAAGGGAAAAAATGAAAATGACTGAATTTCTGTGTCTTTAAAATTCTGTTACTGATATGTGTTTAGAAAACAACAATTGTATATGGCTTCTGATTGAAATCCGGAGACATTGTTCACAAGTCTTCAGATGACAATGTCTTAAAATCCCCATTTTATAGATCTACTTCTGTGTGAATTTTACAATAAATTGTGATTCTGGGGGATTCAAATGTTCCATCTGCCTGGATGAGGGTTGAAGGTGGGGAGTGGCTGCAAACATGCTGATGATAATATTCAAATAATCTGTTCTTCAGAATTTCAGGCCATGTGTCTTGATTATCAGAATCAGTTGGATCAAACAGATCAGAGCTTTGAAAATATCTGGATTTTAGTAAAGGCAGCACTCTATTTGCCTTTAAGAACACCTTATGCTTCTTCACATGAAGTACTGTGACTTTATCATTTTATTGCACCTTATTACATCATAAAGTTTTATATCTCACTAATGATCCTAAGGAGGTTTAATTGTTTATAGGAACATCTTAATTAAGTAAAGTTCATCAGGTTAAACAGAATACAAATTGAAAGTGTTACAAGCGAAACAAACTTTCCACTATGTTGAAATGTAGCACTATGAAATTAAAACAGCTATTTGATGGCAAGAACAAAAATGTCATATTCCCTTCATGTGTTAACATTGACCTGGATAGCTTTGCCTCTGAACTAAAATACTCTGTGTCAGAAAACTGCTGGATGAGAGATAAAAACACTTTCTCTTCAGACCAGGGAATTTATTTAACTACATCTCTATTATTATTATTATTATTATTATTTAGTAAGTAAGGAATGTTCTTCAGATTAGTTTAGCAGCCCCCCAAGCTTTCTTAATTACTTTACTCCCATTCAGATTTCAGAAACAGGGAACGTATTCTGGATTGTACCCTTAGCAATGCTAAAGATTTCTCTAATTACAATCTAATTGACGGCAGTCAAATTTGCTGGAGTATATTTAATCTTGAGCTGAAATGTGAAATGGTCACAGTAGATGAACTTTATGACAATTGTGCACAAGTGTCCTGTTTAGTTGCAGGGCACAAAGGAAGGGTGATTAAAAAGGATAATCATGACCCAAGGATCGTCATATCTTATGGACCTTATAACAGCATGGCTAGTGTCAGTTATGAGGGGGTGCTTGTAAAACTACCTTAATTAACTTATATTCCTCTAATTACAATGCTTGAAATCACTATTGATTTATCCAGCAGTGCACACTGAATATATCAGTCTGCAAGTGTATTGCATACCCAGGCAGCATGAACAAAGGCAATCAACATTTGTTACTGCAATAGTAGAACTTTCAGGAGTGTGTGGATTACTTTTTCTTTTATGCTTTTCTGTACAGATTAATATCCTCCAAAGGAATCGACACTTGGTCCTTTGTATCCACAGATTCTTTATCCAGGGATTCCAGCATCTATGGCTTGAAAATATTTTTTAAAACCATATAAATTACAAATGGCAAACCTTGGTTTTGCTATTTTATTCCCCTACTGTATATGATGGAATTTGAACATCCACAGAGTTTGGTATCCATGGGGATTCTGGAACCAAACCACAGTGGATCCAAGGGCCCGCTATATAAAGTTTTTGGAGAAAGTTCTAGAATTTCTCTTTGTTTAATTTATAAAAGAGAATCATTGATTTTTGGTAGACCAAGACATCCTAGGAAGGATAGCTCTACTTGGGTTATATTCCCATGAAAAAACAGCAGAAGAGTACTGAAAAGAGCAATGTATAATATTAAAGATATAGGGCACATGATAATAAGCATCTAGTGAGGAGTATTTATGAGTTGCTGAACCTTTTCCAATGCTCTCCTAGCTAGCAGCACCAGTGCTATCAGTTATGGTGTGGAGAGCCTCTTCAAGTGGTATACAGAACCTAATATACACTGATAATGGGCCAGGGATGTTTTAGAAAATGGAGTCATAGCATCTTCCTCTCCAGTTTTCTAACCTAGATAACAGGGTCAACCCAAGGAGACATATTTCTTCATAGAAATACAGTGCTCAAGACTGGCTAGGCAAGCCACCTCATCAGATTGTTCTTGAGTAATGGGATGGGAGGCTGCTCTGTTAGTTCAGGTAGGGGTGAAAATCAGTCTTCTCCTTAAGTATTTAACAATGTGGAAAATCCCAAAAGTAAAAAGAGGCAGCTTTTGACTACTTTCTGTTCAGATTAAGCACAGTTTAACATCAATGTTGTGTGAAAATCTACCCACTTTTGCAACTTTTTCTATTTAAATCCCATTTCTGTACAGGATTTTCTCTGTGTGATAAAATCTTAAGATGCTATAGATCAGGGGTAGGCAACCTTTCCCCTTTAATCCCAGGAGCTATTGGCCAATATGGGACTATTGGCCAACATGGCTGAGGCTTCTGGGAGCTGAAGTCCCTCGGCCCTTAAAGGGGAAAGGTTGCCTACCCCTGCTATAGATGCTTTTGTGCAACCCAGTATTTATGCCATTTTAACCTCTCTCTCTATATATATATATTTTGGGAAGGACTCACTTCAGTTTTTTAAAACTTAATTTTAGATTTGTTTTTAAAGAATATCATTTATTGGGCACACAAACCCTTCAGGTAGTTTTTAAAACTAAAATTTGGAGCTGTTGTTTTTAAATAATATCCTTTATTGTGTATATAAAAAAATCAAAAGTAGTTTCTATTGCTTGTTTTGCAAGCATAATTTTAGGACAACGTTTTCCTGCCTCCTCCCCTTTGGTTCTCATGTTTTCCAGTCATTTTTGAAAAGAAAAAAATGAGGGAGGATATAAAAGAAAACACCTGTTTAGCTTGGAGGAGTTGGCGAAGAAGTCTGTTTTCCCAATAGGCCAAAGCGACCATCACAGAGCCCCTTAAAAAAAAAAAACACAACAGGGTGGATTTTTTTGTTATTTCATGCGAGCATTGGCAGAAACTCTGACAAGCATTTCTTCATATTTTATTATGTTCTTGTCTGGCAGAATCTCTGTCAGGCAAAAACCTTGTCAGCGGAAAACCTGTCGTAGGATCAGAGGAGACAAAAACAGGTGTCACACAGGCAGTCAAAACTGAAAAGAAAAAAAAGATTAGGCTAAAGAGAAAGAGGCAGACAATTACATTAATGCCATTGCTTTTATCTTATAGATGTGTGTTATTATCTCAGGGTGCTGAGTGCGCAATTGCCTCAAAGAAAAGTAGACAGGAGACATGGGGAAACTTGATAGTTATTAACTGAAGAGGCAGTGTGTCAAAGCTGGATGAGGTTCAAAGTTTTGCAGAGGGATGAAAAAAAATTGCAGACAGCAAGCATCATATGTGAACAAATGTGCTTCTGCTTTCGGCTACATAAACCCAGTAGCCATCTAAATTTTTCATCTTGGAATCAGATCACAGATGCCAAAATTAATGAAGAATTTTGTTGACTGTTTTTAAATAACCTTTTTATTCTATGTAAATTAAAAGGACTTACGAGCAAGGTTCCTTTTAGCACAATTAAAAGAAAAGACTGAAGCGTGACAGAGTCCCATTTGTCAGTCCTGCTGTAATTGAAACATGTTAATGTAGTTTTAATTTTGAAATGCTATCTATGTTCTTATTGTTTGTGCACATCTGTATGTGCAAGATTAAAAGATCACATAGGTGCTTTTAGAGCATAAAGGAATCTGAAAGCTGGCAAAAGTGGTTCATTGCCTCATGTTCTGTGTTAATGCTTCCTTTATTTTTAACAAATAGTGCAATGTTTTGAATTCAAGAAATACAAAGGTAAATTGAAATAATAAGGATGCAGTTTCATACCTACTGCCCTGACTCTTAAGATATTCCTCTAACACCTATAGTTCTTCCGTTTTTGAACTTAAAAGCAGATGGGGACAATTCTCCCTGCTTCTGAGAACACTTACTAGACAATAGTACATTAACCCATCATTGGATAATTTCTTCTCAATTAGGAATGAGCATGTTTTGAAGAGCACAAAATACCATCAATAGCAAGTAGCTTAAACTTTTGTGAGGCGTAAAATTATATCAACTGGAGTTTGTTTTCTGAATGCAACACCTTGCCAAAATGATTTACGGTGCTCCTACTCAAACATGATGTGTACTACCTGAAGAGTTTTTGATATGGAAAGAAATATAGATTTGTCTCCTTCTAAAGTCTAAAGTAATTATTGAGAGACATAACTTCATATCTCTCTGATAGAAAACAGATGTGACATTACTGGGAAAGTTTAAAATATATTGGATGGATAGGAAGACAGACAGTATAACTGGTGGCTTCCCTGTTAGTGGGACAATGAATCTACTGTGAGTTATAGTCTGAACTATTCCAGGTTCCTAAACCTATTTGATAGGATTCAGCAGACTGGATTGCTTCTGTAAAATTTCAGCTAAAACCCAGAGCAGATTCAGCACTTTATTCAACATGAAAGACACCAACCATTGCTGATTAAGGCCTTTGTTTTGGTTACTTATGCACACCCTTATATTATTCTGAGTAGAAAAATCTGTTTCCCAAGGCCTGGTTTTAGAGTTAGTTTCATTAGGCACTTGTGAAAGTTGGCCCTCTAACAGGGAGCCCTTTTGGCTGTGGTCTTCTTCCTAGAAGTTGATGTCTGTTCAGCAGCTCTCTCCAAGGCTTAATTTGGTTAAACAAAGCAGTATCAAGAACTGGAGAAACAGAATCTTCCACTTTTCTTTTCTTCATCCTCTTTGCAGTGGTACATATTTGGCCAGGTGAAGATATGAAGTAAATGACCAGAGGCAGCAGTGGAATGGGATGGTCACTTAGGACAAGGTGGAATGCTCTTGTTCAAGGGCCTTCCCAGTCCTGGAGCTGACTGGATTTCTCATTTCTGGATGTTCTGGAGTAATACACCTAGTCTCTTTTTCGGTTATTGAATGGCATATAATAACAGCTATTTAATGTGTCAGGCAGCAATTTTAAGTGCTTCTTGGGAGTGGTTTACAACCCAGCCCTGCATAAATGGAGTCCTTGGTGTTATGCATTGCTTATCTAATAATGAAAATGAAGATGAAAACAGACAAACAAAATGCCAAAACAAAACCCAGGACTTGTTTTTTCTTTTTGACAAGAGATTCTTAACTCCATTCCTTAATATTTATTCAGCCTTGGATCTTACACCAGGAAAAAGGTGGGAGATTTATAAATAAACATATAAATAAGTGTGTGCACAATGCAGATTCAGTTGCCAGCCAGATTGAATTGTCACCAAATTCTGTTGTAATCTATCATTTCTAAGGCTCTTGATGCTTGTGTGCAATTTTCAATTTAGCCTGCATACCTCAATTGCAAAGTTTCCCTCTAGAATATCATTAAACATTACTTGGCTCTAGAATTGCATCTCTACTGCAGGCTAGCATAATGTGTGTGTGTGTGCGCGCCATAATTAAATACACGTTCAGCTGAGGTAGAGGTTTTGAGGCACCCTGAACTCCTGCAGTGCCCATAGCTATGGCAAGAGTTCTGGGTCAGCAAAAGGTCTTGCATACCTATGTCTAACCTTAACTGGCTGAGCAACAGAAGAATCTAGCATTGCACTTTCTGGCACTTGATAAATTGAACAAACCACTTGCCATTACTTTAATGCACAGTGTGGATTTAATTTCCTTTGAATGTGCAGGGCCTCAAACCCCCCAATAAAATATAAATCGAAAACCCTTTCCTACCCCTTCATTTGAAAAAGAAATGTAATGTTAATCTTTGGTGTGTTATATTATGACTTAGTATGCCAAAGTGAGCTTTGGCATTATATCTTGAACACATGTTGTAGGGTAATCAATTAGTTTGAATTTGACGCCAAAGGTCTCCATTATGGTATGAATCATCTTGTACACAGGTCCTTTACAATCTGTAGGAGTTTTACATTATCTTTATCAGTATTACTTGACAGAAACACATGCAGCTTACTTTTTCAAATGATCATTAAAATCCTATTTCCATTTGTGTCATCAAGGTTTACACAAAAGTTCCATAGACTGTTGCCTATACTCTGACTTAATATTTTAAACCATTAAAGTTAGATTTTTCAACTTTAAAGTTCCTTTTGTTAGCTATCTCCAACAACAATCTCATACAGTCTTCTGTTATATGATAGATCAGGGGTAGGCAACCTTTCCCCTTTAAGGGCCGAGGGACTTCAGCTCCCAGAATCCCAGGAGCTATTGGCCAACATGGGACTATTGGCCAATATGGCTGAGGCTTCTGGGAGCTGAAGTCCCTTGGCCCTTAAAGGGGAAAGGTTGCCTACCCCTGTGATAGATGGAGGCAAGTATAGTTCTTTTTCTCAAATTTTGAAACGATTTTGCTACTTTTGTACCATCAGGAGCCATGAAGGTTTGGGTCTAGTGTTCATGAAGTCCTGCAAACACAGAAACACACATTATAGAAATCATGAGTCTACTTATAGGCTTTCAGTGTAGCAATAATAAATAGAACTATTTACACACTTACCTTTTTTTTTACAGGTTTTGGTTACATGTTTCACTAAATTCATCAGTACAGAAGAGTAACGCTGAGAGGAGTTTAAAATTCAAATACAAACTTTCTCTTTTTATTATATACAACAATCCAGCTTCATCTGTTCCATAATCCCACTAAACCTCCTCTAGTCTCTACTTTTGTGACCATAAGTCAGTCTACCTTTGTAGAAAATGAAATGTAAGTGCTTAAGTTTTACTCTGGATATTGTGATCACTTCCGATTCAAGTGTAGTGTTGATTTTTTAAAAAAGTAAATGGTGGAGGAAAGCGGTTGATAGTTATCAGCATCCTCCCCCTTATTTATAAAATGTTCAGGTATATCCAATATAAAAGGTAAAGTTTTCCCCTTGACATGAATGTCTAGTCGTAACCAACTGTACGGGGCAGTGCTCATCTCCATGCATGCTTTCGAACGGTTAGGTTGGCAGAAGCTGGAACTGGTGACAGGAGCTCACCCCATCATGCGACACTTGGGCCTCGAACTGCCAACCTTCTGGCCTTACAATAGTCAGAACTGGCATCTTAACCACTAAGCCACCACATACCATCCAGTATACTGGGCTAAAAATTAAATACTAAGAAACTGAAATGTAAAGAATATTTAAATAGTTGAGAAAGGGTGTGTTGATATGTCAAAACATCCCATCATAATAATAACGGTCAACCTCTGCAGGATTTTTTTTTTTTTTACCCTGAGAGAATGAAAACATTGCATAAAAACATTGCATTTTGCATTAAATGTTCTACTTGCTGCAAAACACAATATTTTGCACAACATATATTTTGTGTCAAAATATATTTTATGCAAAATCCAGTGCTTTTTTTGTGAGAAGGTCCATAAACATTTCACCAAAAAAATTTCAAAATGTAAAAATACAAGAAATGTGCAAAAAGTCACATGGTCTCACCCAGAGTTGAGAAAAGTTTTGAAAAGTTTCATTCTGGTATATGCAGATGAAATAGGCAAGAAACACAAGTCTTTTATTGGGGTTCTGGAAATTCTGCCTTCCAAACTATGAAAATAAACACTGCTGAGGTAAGTGGTATATTTAATCCCAGCACATTCAGTGTTTTATTGTAAGTCTATACTCCTAGCCAATCAAGTCAGTGGCACAGAAAAAAATTTCCAAAAGGGGGGAAGAACTCGTTTTAAATTTGAAATCATTCTGAATTTGATAATTTTTAATGCTAGGAATTCATTAACTGTTAAGGAAAAAGCAACATGGGATATACAGTAATAGAAATAAAAATATGTATGTGAATGTCAAAGTGACTAAGCAGGAGCAATCAGGAAGATACACAGGTGAAAAAGATAATATAATTAAGAAGCCTTGAGAGCCAAGGACAAAGAAGGTATATTGAGAACACCTGTGATAGATTGCAAACACCTGAGACTCATTAAGTGGTCAAGGTAAAGTGATGAAACACTTGGGTTGGTCTTAGGTATGGGATGATCTATGTGGACCAATCAAGATGTATGTACACACCCACTGGGTGGAAACTGACTGGTGGGTGGTGTCTAACAATGGCTATAAATTGCAATGTTTGCTAATGTACATTGTGGAGTAGTGTAGTTTTGGAGATATTGTGAAGTGTAGAGATTGTGATTTGTAGGGCATATAGTATTTAGGTATATAGTAGAATAAAGTAGATCTTTTATATAAGACTACTGAGTTGTCTGGTGTCTTGAGGGAAGATACAAGAACCAGAAGAATCCTGGAGAGGTTTGGAGACATCTCAGGAAGAAGAGTGAGAAGGCTTGGAGAGTTTGTCAGGGTCTTCAGCCTATTCTCTGAAACTCTGCTGCTTGGGAAAGAAGCATCAACCACTGATCAAAGCTGGTCAGCTCTGCTGCATAACAAGGTGGTGAGTTAGAGCCAGAGGTGAAGAGCTACAACTCCCATCATCCCTGACATTAAATGCATATGGAAATATGCATTTCCTATACAAAGAAAGTGTATAGTCAGCAATCAGAAAGAAAGTGAGACTTTTTTTCAGTTTAAAACTATAATGAAGGAGAGCACTTATCAGAATGTAATGTTCTGTTCAAGAAAATGCAGAGTGAATGAAACAAGCACACCTCTTTACCTTTTAAAATCATGCTCTTTAGAGTGACTTTGTGCACTCAAGACAATGGTTTCATGTTGTGTCTGAAACGTACAGAGGGTCTCTTGGGCTTACCAGCCCAAAGCATTAAAGTAGGCTCAGAAACATTTCTGAAGGAAAATATGACGCCACTTTTGGCATCTACCCAGAAAAATGTCTGAAATGAACTGCATTGTATGTGCCTGCCTCATAACTGGAATTTCCAAATGGACAAAAAACTAAGAATATTGTACCACTTTTCATATATTCCTATTCCTATCCCAAATCCCTTCATATTAATATAGCAACAATAGTTTGGAGAAATCAAATATAATGGATGCTTATATCAAATCCTGATACCGTGTTCTATGCAAGTCTGAAGTACTTTATTCCACTTATGAGCAATTTACAAAATATTAAGCTGGTGTTTTCACCATCCAATATTTTCTGTACTGCCACAGATAAGTTGCCTTTTGTGTCCTGTCTGCCTATATTGCAATTGATGGTGTAGCTAACATTTGTAATTCCTTAATCCAGAATACAAAATTTGACATCTTGTACAGCATATCTTCAATATCAGATAAACATTAGAGAACTAAATTATTGTGTATGTGTCAGATTTCCTAGTTACTCATCCATTAGCTGCTGCTGTCGTGGAAGCTGTAAGGAGAAAGAGGTGCATGCGTGTGTGCATGCGTGTGACCCACCTCACCACAGAATACAAGGAGCACAGGTCTGAGGACATGTGTTTTTCAAAGGTGACCATGAACATTAGGTGTATTGAGAAAATGTGAGTACCTGTTTTGAAAAATCCACTTCAGGATAAGATGACACAGTAGCAGCTATTTAGAATTTATATACTTTTGGTTATCCAGTATATACTCATCAACAGGTATTGCATAAACCAAAAGTATAAAGTTTTTGTTTTTTAAAAAAATTTCACACCCAGACCTTAAATCTCTTCACCTTCCCTAAAACACACCTTAGGCTTATGGTTGCACAAAAACATCTCTTGCTTTTTTTAAAAAAAAAATGTGCTGGCTAACAAATGCAGAATGAAGATAAACATGTGTTCAAGGAATTTTTCCAGCACCTACCACTTGCTGACACGAAACATTTTCCATGATTAAAGCCTGCTGCAGATACAGTGTTCTTTGGAAAGAGCCTGAGAGCATGTTTGCTGGCTCACTCCACACTTTCCCCCTCTCATTTCTAGGATTTTCTGAAGAGGTGATGTGGCTTTCTCTCTGCATTATGTGATACCCATTTGTGATGGATCCTTTGTCCAGGCTGACCCCTTGGGCTCCTGTCACTCACCTTGTTCCCTTTCCCTTCTCCATCCCTTCTTGAATTAGATAGTTAGGCCTCAAGTTGGCCCCCTACATGGACCAGTGGATGTGGTAAGCATCACCAGACTCTCTATCAAACGTAACAGAAACAGCCAGACACAAAGATTAATCAAGAAGAAGTTTATTAAGAAACATTTGGATCACACATGAATCCCTAACTACTTAATCATTTACAGGTCCCCAAATCCCTATTCAGTTCTTCCCCCTGCCTGCCTGACCTATCTCTATTACAGCATTCCCCTATCTCTAGGCCATCTTTCCCCATCTCACTTCAGTCTTATCCTTATCTGCATTCTATCACAGTCAAGCCTCAGTTTTCTATCTTTTTCTCCCACATAGCACCCCCCCCCCCTTTGCATCATTTCCTGAGCTGTGATTGATTGGCTCCAACCAGGCTTGCCAGGCTTCCCTTCACATCATGGTTAATGCTAACTAGGATTGCTCATGTAATTAATTGGTGACTCCTCCTCAACCCATTTCCTTTCACTTGACATCAGTTATTTGAGACATAGGGTGGCATTACATTTCTACTAAGCCTTAAGAAACTTCCTTGTAACTAGGCTTCCCAAAGTCTAGATTCCACAATAAACTATGAATATACTAACTATATATAATTAGATGACAAACCAGTATGGTGTAGTGCTTTGACAACTGGACAGTCTGGAGACAAGGGTTTGAATTCCCACTCAGGCATGGAATCCCACTGGGTGACCTTCGGCAAGTCACACTCTCTCAGCATCAGAGGAAGGCAAAAGCAACCCCTCTCTAAACAACACTTGCCAAGAAACCCCTGTGGTAGATTTGCCTGAGGGCCTCCATAAGTTGGAAATTACTTGAAGGCACACAACAATAAAATTTGGAAGATGGGGAAGTTTATGTCTTTATAGAATTTAGGATTTTTCATGTAGTCATCAAGTTTACAAATATGTGGAGTGATCCCATTGATATATCTATATATAACTGCAACATTACAATTTTTGCCTACATGGGAAATGTGGCTCTTAGCAATAGGGTTGTCTTTTACCTGACTTACTCAGTTAAATAAATAAAACAATTAATTGTGAGTGTATTTGGCAGAAGATTGCCTTTCATATTTCTGCAGTGTGAATGTTCTGCAGAGAGACAGAGGACTTCAATCCCCAAGCTTGCCAATCCCTTATCTTTTGTGAACTTTAAATTAATTTTTAAAAACCTATTTATTCAAGGTTGACTAAACTGCTAGAATAGGAAAGATCAGACAAATCAGTAGCAAGAAATGAAGTATGAGGAAACCAGAACTCTTTGACAAAGTATCCCCAGGGGCAAGTGTGCTGAATGAAGCCAGCAGGGAAATGATAAGGGCATTTACGCTGTGCATATAAGAAAGCAATTTATCAAGAGTACATGAACTCTCCAGTGACCACGAGCAAAGAAGATACCAAAGTACATGGGGAGGAAGAAGACCCCCTACAACATCATTTTAAAGGCTGACAAAAAAAAAGCCCATTAAAATATCTATAGTGCATAGGGCAAGCTCATTTTGCTTTAAACGATACAAAGCATTAAGGATTCTTGTTTCTTAAGAAATGAAGTTTTAACTTGTGTAGGAATGATGTTTGCACTTGTCCTTGGAACAGCATCAGTTGGCCTCTGGTGGTTTTTATTGTCCTCTGTCCCCCTTCCCTGTTTTTATCCTGTCAGTTTTCTCTTTAGAACTTGGCTGTGGTCTAATCTGCACTGCAGAAATAATGCAGTTTGACAGCATTTTTACTGCCATGGCTTAATGCTACAGAGTTGTGGGATATGTAGTTTTTTGTGGCACCTGAGCTCTCTGACAGAGAAAGCTAAATATCTGACAGAACTACAAATCCCAGAATTCCATGGCATTGAGCCATGGCAGTTAAAGTGCTGTCAAACTGCATTATTTCTGCAGTGTAGATTAGAACTGTGGACAAATGAGGATAGGCACAGAGCGTTTTCAATGATGTGAACATTCCTGGATGTCAGTGACTTGTTTCTAACAAATTGCATGAATGCCACAAGTTGTTTGTGTGATGATTGTACCTATGTCAATTGTGTTATGTTGTATACATTACAAAGTAGGAAGCTTGTATGTGCTGATATAGGTATGGATGCATTTTTGAGAAAAGATCAGCAGAGCATTACATAGAAGCTTAGGAAGAAGTGGCATTTAGGGAAGAAATTTCATTTTACATACTTTCAGGCTGTTTCAAGGTTGTGTTCATATGACAGAGTGAAAGAGGGATCGCAATGTGTGTATGTCTGAAATTAATGGGGACTGTTTGTTATGCTTTTTATGCAGCAGTGAAGTTATCCTCAACATGCCATCAGCAGAGTTCTTCTCAGGGGCAAGGCACCTATGGAGATCAGACTCTGGGGGGCTAGGAGTCGAACTTTCAATTGCTTGCTTTAGGAAACTTACAAGGAACTTAAAGAAGAAAGTCATTAATATTGGTTCAGAACCTGATGCCATGGTTATAACGGAGCCTAAGGAAGTGTCCAGTGTTCTATCTAATCAGCTTTCTTGATGATGTGGATGATATGTTTGAATCAGTTCATCCCACCTAGGGGTGCATTTTTTCTCCAATTTTCTTCTTGCAGAAAGCAATGAGTAATTATAGCAATTTTCTTCTTGCTGCAATTTTTGAAGGCTATTCACAGTTCAAGACTTATTTTGTGCAAAATTTGTCTATGTTTTTAATGCAGAAAACAGCATTTTCTGCAGAGAAGACACTATTTTTGGCACAGAAGAGATTTCTGTTTGGAAATACAATTTTCCACATAAGAAATGCTGTTTTCTCTGTTGAAAATCCACATGTGAATCTTGTGTGAACTGTATGCAGAATCAGTTGCCAGCTATAGCATTTTTTTTTGTGCAATACGGAAACAACCATGTGCAAATTTGAACTGAAAAGATTCTTATCAGTCCAAGATTCTTCTTGTCAGGGTTTGTTGACACTCAAGAAACATGTTTTTCAACATTTCAAATGTTTCCAAATATTCTTCCCATCCCTAATCCATCCATATTCAAATTAAATTGATCTTTTCTCTTGGCTGATAAGATTTTTCAGAGGAATAAAGGGTGTGGTAAATGGCTCACTATGGTCCCAAACATTGCAGAAATAATTCGGTTGAGACTGCTTTAACTACTCTGGCTCAATGCTAGGGAATTCTGGGAACTGTAGTTTTGTGAAACATTTAGCTTTCTCTGTCAGAGAGCTCTGGTGCCACAATAAACTACAACTCCCAGGATTTTCTAGGATTGAGCCATGGCAGTTAAAGCAGTCTCAAACTGGATTATTTTTGCAGTGTTTTGGACGTATGTCAGTGAGAAGTTCCTGCTGTCTTGAAGGAGGCTGTGGTGTGTCTTCTTCTAAAGAGGGCCTTCATCAGCCATGAGGCATGTGAGAACTACTACCCTGTTGCTAGTATCCCACTTGAGCATGTGAGGGCTGGGGTATTTCAGACATTCTTGGAAGAAATTGATTTTCTGGACCCATTCCTGTCTGGTTTCAGGCCTGTGTAGGGCACTAAATGTTTCCCTGACTAACAACTCTGATGAAAGACAGGGGGAATGTTGCCCTTTTGATCTTCCTGGATCTCTCAGTGGCTGTTATACCATTCATCATAGTATCCTACTGGACCAGATCTGTCAGACAGGAGTGAGAGGCACTATGCTACAGTGGTTTTGCTCCCATCTACATGGCTAGTTCCAGACAGTAGCATTTAGGGATTCCTGTTCAGTCTCATGATCATTAAACTGTGGGGTGCCACAAGGTTCTATCTTTTCTCATGTGCTATTCAATATCTGCATGAAGCTGCTAAGTCAGGTCATTGGGAATATGATGTTGACACTTTTGACATGTTGTTGGGGTCAGCTGAGGCTGCGCAGGTGATGGACCAGTGGCTGGATGTTGGAAAAGTCAGTAAATGGAAGCTGAATTTTGCTAAGACAAAGACTCTGTAGATTGGTAATTGTCAGGTTCAGGAATTGGGTAAGCAACCTGTCTTAGATGAGGTTGCAGTCTTGAGACAGTAAACCCAGATAATCTCTGTGGTTCAGAGAGTCTAGGGCAGGGGTAGGCAACCTTCCCCTTTAAGGGCCGAGGGACTTCAGCTCCCAGAATCCCAAGAGCTATTGGCCAACATGGGACTATTGGTCAACATGGCTGAGGCTTCTGGGAGCTGAAGTCCCTCGGCCCTTAAAGGGGAAAGGTTGCCTACCCCTGGTCTAGGGTCAGCTTTTACTGAACTGCCAACTACAGCCACAACTTAACCATAGTGGTTCATGCACTGGTTACTTCCCAGTTGGGCTACTGCAATGTGCTCTTGAAGATGATCCAAAGCTGCAGCTAATGTATCAGTTAGATTTCTGACTGGAATACCATATAGCAATCATATAGGACTTGTAGTGGCTGCCAGTGTGCTTTCAGTGTAAACTCAAGATGCTGGTGATAACATTTTAAAACCCTACATGGCTTGCAACCTCAATACTTGAAGGGCCATCTGTCCCTATATACCTGTTCACAGGTCCAGGTCTGTGCGAGGAGTCCACCTTCATGTCCCACCAATGGGGGTTTGGTGATACACTGGGATTACATTAGAGAGGACATTCATTGTTGTGGCATACCATCCCCTCAGAGGCCCAGTTGACATCAACACTGTGCCAGTACAGTGTCAAGTAAAAGCATGGCTTTTCACTAAAGCCTTTGAGACTAATATCTTTATTTTAATGTTACATACGTGCATGCTGTTAAATTGTCTTCAGCTGCTTTAACTGGTTTGAAACTGTCTTGTTATAACTTGTTAAATTGCTTAATATGCTTTCATGTGTTTAAAATTATTTCTAATTGATTCAAATTGTTTTGAACTACCGTATTTAAATAAAACTGTTTTTACTGTACTCTTTCTTGAGATTCTTGGATGCAGAGTAGGATATAAATCTTTTAATAAAATAAATGAATAAATCAATGTAAAACTAAAGTCAAACTGGTTTTGGAGTTGTGGGGGACAGGACAAAAGGAAAAATAGTTTCCTGGGCTGTTTTTGTAAAGCTGTGAGTTTGCATGTGAAAAATATTTTAAAGGTTTTAAAAAAAAAATATTAAAACTTTTTAAATGGCTAACATTCATTCATTTTATTGAATTTGCAATTTCTCCATTAATGTCACTGGTGTAGACACATTTCCTCTCTTTTAATTTTAGAGAATACAGTTATTAAGACTTCTTTTTAAAAGAGGTAACATTACACTCATTTCAAATATATATGTGACATGCCAGTATCTAGCAGTTATTACATTCCATGATGTAACACTCTCACATATATATTTTTAACAACTTCAGAATTATGTCTTGTTTTTAAATTGTAATTCACATGAGGCCATATCCCCAAAAATGTATGTGATACAATTTAAAGTTGGACTAAATTTAGATTGCCTCTTCTGACCATTCAATTCTCTTTCTTTCCCCTCTCTCTCAGCTTTGGACAAGCTTAGCACTCAGCATCTGTACCATCCAACACAAGTGGAGATTGTACAATCCAATGTTGTGTTTGACATCAGCAGCCTGATGCTCTATGGTACCCAGGCTGTACCAGTGAGACTGAAGATATTGCTGGACCGTCTCTTCAGTGTGCTGAAACAGGAAGAAGTACTGCACATCTTGCATGGTTTGGGCTGGACACTTCGGGACTATGTACGGGGCTACATCCTTCAGGTAGGAAACAGCCTAGTGCATGGAATAACTGGTCGATGACTTCTGATTCTGGGTATTTAAAAAGCATAACGTCTTCACATTGTCTCTTTCTTATATTGTAGGATGATTCAGTGTCTGTACTGGGAGTAGGAAAGGGGAAGTAATGCTGTTGAAAGTGGGATCATCCCAAGTGCTATGAAAAAAGCAACAGAAAATTCTTTGTGTATATCTCTACACTGCATTGTCTATAGCAAGGGTAGTCAACCTTTCCCCTTTAAGAGCCGAGGGACTTCAGCTTCCATAATCCCAGGAGCTATTGGCGAACATGGGACTATTGGCCAACATGGCTGAGGCTTCTGGGAGCTGAAGTCCCTCGGCCCTTAAAGGGGAAAGGTTGCCTACCCCTGGTCTATAGCATGGTAAACCTATGTGACTTGCAAACATTCAGTGCTCATATATTAAACAATTACATTTTCTAGACCATAGAAGGCCAAATTAATAGTTCTGAGTTTGAAATAAATATTAATAAGAATTAGAAACATGTGGGAGCCCAAATTAGATATCCCATGATTTATAAGTCTATTCAGCAGTATCGGACCTCCTGGAAAAAGAAAGTATACAGATATTCTTTTTTTAAAAAAAAAATAGCATGTTCATCAGCTGTAGTTTGGTATTTGTTAACTTAATGCAAATAATACCTAAATTCCGCTAAGCTATGGAGGTTACTTGCATCCGTTTGGCTAATGATGTAATTTTAGTGTGGTAACTGATGCCCAGAGCATGGAAATGTTACTAAAAAAATTGTGGCTTTTTACTTTTCTGCTGTCAAATTTGACAAGTAATGTATTACTCATTATTAACAAGTAATGAGTAATATAATATTTTGTAAGCACTTTACTGTAGATACTTTTAAATGTCCAAAAACGTCACTATACCCTCAACCTTTCCCCCTAATATTTATGCAGAAATGAGTAAATGGTACTCATTGTAATGTTGGCATCCCTAGAAAATGAAGAATTGCCTCTTTTCTGCTCACAAAGACCTATTTAAAACAAATGGGATGATTAATTTTGGCAGCCTTCGAATTACTTTGTTTAATCTCTCCCAAACACCTAAAACATCACCTATAGTGATTTCTGATCACTTCTGGATGAGGAAATTGACTGTTTTGCAGTCAATTTCAGAACACTGTAGCCTGTAAAGAGTGACACATGGTGAAATTTGAGCTAATTGAGATTATCTTGTAATATATTTGAATAATTGTATGAAACTGCAGTGAAATGAAATTGCAGCAGTCCTTATATAGGTATATAGACCAGATTTAGATTGCAGTCGTGTACATACCTGAGATTAAGTCTCATTGAACATCTAAGATTGCATCAAAACTGAACAACTGAGCACTCCACAGACTATGGAGAATGAGATGGCTACCTCAGACTGTAGATTTTGGGTTTCATATAATGACAGCAAATTATTCTTTTTGCACAGAATAAGTCCTGAGCTGTGAAGATTCTGATCAGTCCAGGTTTGTCCTCCTCAGAGTTCCCCAACATGCAAGAAACACTTTTTTGACCATGTCACAAATGTATCAAATATTCTTTTCATCTCTCAGCAAAAGCCCTGCTGTTTCCAAATTGTTAAGCCTAAATTGTTATAATAAAAATGTCATACATACAGTGGAATCCTTTATTCGTCAACCCACATTCAGTTCAGTGGGATGTAGTCACAGACCAGTTTATATCAGACTGCTGCAGAATAGGGGTAGTTAAGATAAAATATACAACATATATTTGTAACTAGACATAAGTGATTAAAAAACAAACCATAAAACCCTCCTGGGTTTACACAATTACTATATTTCAACATAATGCTAAATGAAGGATTAATGTTACGTGAAAGAATCAGCCTCCTCCTGAAGATCTGTGCTTCCTTTTCTCTTCCCTCTCTGACATGCAGTATGTACCCTGTACAAAAACACTGCAAAATCTGTTTTCATTTTAAACATGTTGCTAAACTCCATCTCCATCTCCTTATCATCCTCATCCTCCAGTAAAGGAAGTTTTTATGTTCAGTTTTTATTCAGATAGGGATTTAAAAGGAAGATGAAGAAGCAGCACATTGACATTTTGTGTTCACAGGCATGCTTTAACATGCTTGTGTGCTAGCATCAATAAGTATTGGCTTTGTGGACATACATGAGAGGGGGCCTGCAGATCTAGTGCATGTATAAACTCCATAAGAATAGTTTTTTAAAAGATGTGTTTCCAAAAAGGCAAAATGCAGACACTACGAACAATTTTAAGATGAAAGGATAACTTTTCTGTACTGCATCCATGGTGATGTGTGGAAGAAGCACAAAACCTTCAGGCTTTCATTTCCGATTGATGTCATGGTTGTTGTGACTTGTATAAGCTCTGGAACTCCATGACTGCAGTCTTCAATACAACTTCCACTGAAAGCAGTGGAATGTAAGCTTAAGGATCAGAGTGCTAGCTTCACCGTGAAGACCAAATGTTAGATTTGTTCTAATAATCTCTTGCTTTTCCTTTCTCTCCCCCCACCATCTATTTTTCAAATCCCATCTTTTAACTTTGGTCAAGTTTTGGACTATTACATAAAATCCTACAAGCAGATTTGGGTAGGGGTGGAGGGAGAAGGTTGCTAGAACTTTATTAATTTGCTTTTAGAAAGTTAAAGAGATGCAGGTGCCTAACTGTTAAATTTTAATCCAGTGTAAAGATTGTCACTGATTTCCCCCTCCTCTCTGAAAACATGGATATGTGCCTTCACATATGCTTTAGATTCATACATATGCCTTGTGCTCACAGATGTACATTTTTCTCTTAAACAATGCCATGTGTGCTTATGCATTAAAGTGTAAATTCCTAGGGTCTGAATAATGTTGTTTAAAAGGTGAGTAAAAAGGCTAGTATCCTGTTAAGTAGACTGGGTTTCTACACAGAGCTTAAAAATGCATTTGTTTTGAAGTGTCCAGTGAAAATCAGGAAGAAAAAGGAATTCACAGTCTAAGGCTAGATTCTGTAATGCTTTTGTGGTACAGAAGGCTTATTGTAGTGAGTAAGTGTCACAGAAATAGGCCAGTGTCTGGTTTTTAAATTATCTGCTGGGATGATTGTATACTAGGAGGAATGATTTGCAACAGGACCTGCTCCAGATGGGTAACCGTGTTAGGCTGTAGCAGCAAAAACAACCAAGATCTGTATGGCATCTTAAGGACTAGCAAAGCTATTGTGGCATAAGCTTTTGTGGGCTCTGGCTTACCGTACACTTAAAGAAGGCAGCTCTTAGATTTTTAGGTGCTACAAGACTCTAGTTCTGTTTTCTCTAGAGAGCTTAGAGGCACTGAAAGCTACTTCTTTAATTCATTCACCAGCAACAGTATCACTTTTAACATCCTCCATACATCATATGTCACATGAGACTTGGTCATGTAGGCCCTTTACCACTAGCCAGCATCAGGACCAACAATCAAATAGATGGTAAGGACCCAAGCAATTTGCTTTGCAAATGTATTGGCAAGCCTTTAAATGTTAACAGCTACACCACAGGATGGCTGCAAAGCTAAGCAGTTCCGTCAACACTGCAGTAAGGTCCAAACACGTCTTATATAAACAGGATTGTAAGCAATTACGCCACAAGAGCTACATAGCTGAATGGTGTAAAGCCCATAATACACCAGTAGGCTGGAGGTCAATTTATCTGGCTAAATTCAATAATACTCTAACCTTCAAGGCTTCAATATGATTATTATGCTAAAAGAGAGAGAGAGAGAGAGAAAAGAATCCCATAGTGTACTGACTATTTGCTCAGTCAAAGGAGAATAATTATCAAGGCAAGTTAGAACAGCTGTTGGAAGTCTTTACCACATATTGACCTGGTTAGCAGTTGGCCGTAAATTGTGTTGCTGAGCTTTTTTTTGGGGGGGGGGGGGAGATGGTAAGTGACCTAGGCAAGTATGCTTATTACTTGAGTTCCCTAATTCTATGCATATGTAATTTGAGAAGCTGGCTATTACTGGTCAAGGTGTGCAAGGAACATTAACAGTAAAAAAAAAAAAATTAAAGCAAATCTTTTACTAGCTAAATGTTGTTCCTCTTAATAAAATAAGAGTGTATTGTGCAGAGATAGAGGATGCTAATGAACAAACTACACCCTTCCCCAATTTTTACAGCAGTAAAAACCTGTACTTTTGATGAAGCCTGAGTACTACTTTCAATTGCATATTTTGATTTTCATTACCTCCTTTTTTGTGTAAAAGATCAGTACACATTGGGAAAAAATGAATCAGCTTTTCATAAGAACACAGATCAGCAAGGTTTCATCTAATCCAGTATCCTGTTTCAAACAGATACTAGCCAGATGCTTCCTAGGGCCCCACGTATGAACCTGCCAGCGTTAGCCTTTCCCTCTTGTTTGTAGCTTTGCACATGCTATCCTTCATATAGAGATTTTCGAGTTTGGAAACATAGGTTTTTGGACTGAAATTCTTAGATTCTCCCAGTCAGCATAACCAGTGGCAATGCTGGCCAACGGAAGCCATGCTGGCTGGGGAATTCTGCATAGTCCAAAATCTAACTCCCAAGTTCTTCTTCGTCCCCATGACTATTAGCTCTTGAAACGCCATGGAGACAATGAACATCGCTTTTGTGCAAGGCATTGCATGTAAATAATTATATATTTTGCAACCAAGTACTTTTTGTCCTGAATTTACCACAGTGAGTCACTTTCATTGAGTGACTGTGTTCACATATTTTGAAGATGTAACTGTGTGGGAATTTGTGATACAGGCAAACTGCTAAGTTACTTTCCCTATTAGGTTTTGAGAAATTGCTGAGGCAGAAGCTGAGGACACAATAGACTCCATTAGGCTTAGGTGTTTAATAGTTTCTCTTTTCATAGGGCTAAGACACTAGATGCCAGGGAAAAGGGGACAAAATTTGAACCTCTGATAAATAGCTTAAAGAGAAATTTTAAAGGAGATGAAAAGAGCTACCAAAGGAGAAATGAATTTATAATAGTTGGAGAAAAAACTTCAGGAGTGCTGGAGAAGTTTCACATGTATTTCAAACAGCTAATGGGGTTCACAACTTCACTGGTGTGGGAGAGTTTTTAAAAAAAACAAACTAAAGCTCTTCTCATGCCAAGATTTGAGTCCATGTATTCACATTTGTTTTACAGTCCTGGTTGAAAAATCACAAACCACAGAATAAAACAAAGGAGCATTTTGCTTTCCTTTGTTTTTCCACTCTAGGCCTGATTGAGATCATAAGAGTGACACAGGGCCTTTGCAGACTGCCAGAAATAGTGCAAATTGAGTCCACTTTAACTGCCCTGACTCAGTGCTAGGGAATCATGGGAACTGTAGTTTATTGTGGCACCAGAGCTCTCTGACAGAGAAGGCTCAATGTCTCAGAAAAAAATACAATTCCCATGATTCCCTAGCACTGAGCCAGGACAGTTAAAGTGGTCTCAAGCTGCATTATTTCTGGCAGTCTATAAAGGCCCAAAGAGTTCCAAAAGAACCCGAACCATAAACCTGTATATGCAAGGGCAGCTTTGAGTTTAAACCTTTTACTATATCAAACATTAGTAATTTTAAGCCTAAGAATGCTTAAACGTTCATATCTGCAGGAAGGATTTATTATTGGACTTCTGCTGACAGAACAGCACAATCTCCATCATTGCCCCCATGCCACCCCCAAAACTGCTCTAGTGGGCTGGACTATCCAAATTCTGCAAGTGGTTTGTTAGGTTAACAAATAAGTATTCCACTAGCAGGCTATTATAGGGAAGAAATACCAATTCTCCCCATGTCTCTTAGCCATAGGAGAATCAGCGGTTCTCCTTGGCATATGAAATAACATTTGTATCACAAGTTGCTTCATTGTAAAAGAACATATATAATATGCTCATCTTTAAAATCCAAGGTACAGAGGACTTCATGTGCGTACTGATTGTTTGCTGGCTTCCTGTGTGTTTTACACCATTGCTTCTTAAGCTATTTGATGTCCAGATTGGTAGGCTTTCTCCCCACATACACACACACTATGCCAGGGAACTACACCATATTTGTGCCCATATACTCAACTAGTTCTTGCTTTCCTAGTAACCTCTAATGGATTGGCAGCCAACGGCAAATGAACAGGCACTGATCAATGGACCACCACTTTGTGTATCACCATTCTACATCATGTGCTTGGTACATTATGGAAAACAGCCACCTGGACATGCTCTAAGGAAATTACTTTCAATTTATTAGGTGGGAGGTAGAACTTAAAGACAATATGAAAAGACGACCTATTAAAGCTTTGATAGTACAAAGCAAAAGGATAATTTCATAACCCATTCAATGTAGGGCTTAGGGAGAATTGTTTGGCCATTTTTAAATGAACCTACCTAGTTTGCCTTCTTAGACAAATGTACAAATCAGAGCACAGTCATCCTTTGGATTGTGAACTTCTCCTGCAGTTTGCAATATAGTTATAACCTTGAAAAAGAGTTTATGAAGAAAAGCTGCCTACAAATTTGGTGAATTAGTGGAAATTGTGTGCAAAAATAGGTCTTCATTTAAAAGGTCTTTAGAAAGGAGATGGTCCAGAAATTGACAGATTTGTTCACCTCTGGTTAAAACTACATGTTATTTCATTCCTGAATGTTTGATCTTATATGATATGGCATCAGGACTTTTTAAGCCTGGTTGGGTTGACTATGTACCAACTTGAGAAAATAGGAACTACTTGTTATGTTTATTTTATTTTCTCATCGCAGTGACACTGGGTTTCAGTAGACGTGAAATCATAGAGATGGGGAGGCTGGAGGGCCCTAAAAATTGAACTTGCCATCTGTCTAACACCCATTGATTTAATGCTTTAAAATAGGAGGGGGTCCTTGCAGCACTGAGATCCTAGTACCTGTCTTATTTAATAAAAAGAAATAACAGTGAAGTATGAATGACTCTTATTAGAAGGGGTAGATGTCATTAACACTTATTGTTGCCTTGAAGGCAGCCAGAAGTACAGTGCTGAGGACAGCGAGAAATGGAACTCTGGCTTTTAATGTTGAATACATTAAAAACCTCTAAGGCTATATATATTTTTTTTTTAAAATATTAAAATGCATAGTTGTGGAAAGATACCACTCCCAAAAACTATATAATTATTTCTAGTAATTAATAATTTGACATCATGAGGCTGTAATCACCCAACATTTGCAGTACGCTCAGGTTTTTGTGCTTTTTTTAAAAAAAGTATGGATTTTAAAAATAATATTTAAGGTGTAAAATCATTGTGCTATTCCAAAATCACTGGGGCGGGGGTGGGGGTTCTTCCCAGTTATATAACAGACAGAAAATATATGTTTCATATGATCTTAATATTGTTTCCACAGGAAGTGTTTGTGCGTGTGCGCATGTGTGTGTTTTAATGGTGCTTTGAATGGTGTTATGTTTGTTTATTGGTTTAATCATTTTTGAATGCTTTAAATTCTATTGATTGTTTACTTGCATTTTAAAATTACACACACACACACACACACACACACAGATGTTTCGGCATGTTTTTAATCTGTATTGATTTAATATGTTGTAAGCTGTCTTGAGTCATAGTGGGGTGGGTGGGTGGAATACTAAAGATCTTCTTCTTCTTCTTCTTCTTCGTACTGTAACTAACTAAAATTTCCCAACATGAACTCTCTACATTACAAACATAATATTAAGGCAGCAGATGCACAGGCTAGTGTTGTGGTAATTCATATATACACATGGGCATATTGATTATTTACTCAGAAATTATATAGGCTTTTCAGTATTTAGTGCAACAAAAGTCTGCAACTTCACTGGGTCCATTGGTACTGGGACTCTGCTAGTGCCAGGTGTACTGCCAAAAATTCAAAAAAGAAGAGGAGAAAAACAAAGCAGAATTGTAAATGACAGGAAGTCCTCTTCTGGGGTTGTGTGTGTGTGTGAAAGGAATATAATTATGGTATTTTTTCATGTTGGTATTATTTTATGAATTTTTTTCAGGGGTTGAGGTCTACTGGTGTCTTTAGTGTATTACTGGGGGTGGGATGGGGTGGGCAGACTTTTTTTTCTCTTACAGGTGGCCAGGAACCCCCATCTGGGATGTCCCTGTTGCCAGAGTGGACATTCCTTGGTCCTTTACTGGGAGAGCTATAGAGGAATAGGGCTATAAATCACAAGAAAATAAAACTTGCTAAGAAAATACAAGCTGGAAGCCTGCACTTAAGGGAGAGTTGATAGCAAGGTTTGAATTTTCATATCTATCCTTGTGAGGCCTAAACACCCTAAAGTCACCAGATCCTATCTGATCTTGGAAGCTAAGCGGGGTCAGCCTTGGTTAGTTCTTGGATGGAAGATGGTAAATGAATACTAGGTGCTGTGAGTGATATCTCAGGAATGAACTGGCAAAACCATGTCTTAGTATTCCTTGCCCTAGAAAACCCTGTGAAATTTATGAGATCACCATAAGTTGACAGGCAACTTAAAGGTACATAAACACATACCGTATATGTTCCACTACCCTGATCCTAACCAGCAGTCCAGCCACTGTATTTTGTGCAAGCTGAAACCTGTGGGCTAAATATTGCTGTTAATCTAAAACAGGGTATTACCAGACTGTAAATAACTGGCCAGGCACTCTCTGTACTAGAAGGACTAAAGCCTGTGAACTGTCTTCAATGGCAGAAGGTGTGCCATGCTACAGGACCACGTGGGCTCCCAGAGATCTGATTGAACACCATCAGCCAAGTCAGGCGAACATATCCAATAGTTGGCATTATATTTTTGTTGCAAATCTGGTCTCAAATGTATTCAAAGGAATAGAACAACAACATCCAGGGATCAAACTGTGAATATGTGTACATCAAAATACCATATATCCCTGCGGATCTGACTATACCCTACTGTAATTGAAGCAAAGGAAGCCAATTTATAGAGATGGCAATATGTGCTGAACTAGTCCCCTAGGGTGATCAGACAGAATGCAGACAAAACAGGTTCAATGCAGCGCTTCTGAATTTACATACATTTTCATCCCACAGCAGTTCCTGAAGTGTGCACCTTGTGACATGGACAAAATGTTGGTGACACAATACCAGCAGAGACACCAGTCGCATTTTAACCAACAGCTCCATAGATTAGACCAGGAACAGTGACAGAACTGGGGGGATTTCCTTCAGTGGAACTCAAATCCTAATAGTGCAGACTATGCTTTCACTACTGAAACTCCAATAAGCCTCCTCACACGTGTCAAGGAACAAAGTGAGACACCACACATTCTTGTACATGTGACTTGGACTTTAGCATTGTATCAAAAGCAACAAAGTCCCTATTAGAAAATCCAGCTTAGATTCCCCCCAAGTTAGTCTCTATTCTTGCATTTGTATCTCATGGATAGAGTGGAGCAAAGAAAGGGGGTCCTAGAAGAAATCTATTGCTTGTCCCCCCCCCTCCCCAACTCCCTGAGGTACAGTCCCATAAGTTAGGCACTATCCTTCTTAATACATCTGTCTGAATATTAAGCCAACTTAATAACAAACTCCTAAAATGAGTTTCTACTCCCTTTCAAATGTCTCTGGAAATATTTGACTCTAATTATAACCTCTGTGAGAAATAAAAGGACAAGAGATTTGCACACAGCTCTTCTTGAGCTGTAAGCATACACAACCAACCAGGTTAATGTGAAGAGCACAGGACAGCCTAAGAATCAGATACGAGCAGAAGCCCTTTGAAATGTTGTTTGCACCTAAGCTTGGTTCAGTTTTTTTAAAATTGCCTTCCTCAAAGTAACATGGCTTTTATTGCTCTTGTAAATGTCTAGGGTTTGTCACTCAAGAATTCATAATGAATGCATTTGTTCACTCCTCCCCCCCCCCATTGCATTTTGTTTACAGAAAACAAGAGATGTCCACTTAGGAAAATTTATTTACATGAGTCGACAACATTATTCTGGTGTGTATGGTTAGAAGGTTGGGAGAAAGCTGGCCATATTTTGTGTATAGTTCTTTGAGAATTAATTGTTACCAGATTACACTGTAAATAAAGTTAACTGTCACAAAATAAACACAGCCGTGGTGCACACCATATGTTATATAATAATTTTATGGCTTCTTTTTTGTTTGTTTGTTTGTTCCTGCTGCATGCAAACATTCTGATAGTTCTGCAATGAAGTTTACATCTTAAAGAAGTAAGTTAAACTTAAACAATCAGTTGGCTAGACTTGTGGGGTTAAGTGTATTTCTCTGCTTTAAAAAAAACCTTCTAAACACATAAAACTGTCTACAACTTTTTCAGAAAGTCTTTTCCCTCTGAGATTTCTAGTCACTGCTGTCCTGTCCTTTTGATAAAGTAACTTTTCTTGGCATTGAGGGTTAGCTCATTCATACACAAAGTATGTCATTTTTAAAATGAGTTCGAGATCACTATTGATATGTTAGAGGCAGAAGCAAATAAAGCTTGCTGCTAACAAGAAAGAATGCTTTTATTAATAGAACTGCCATTTCCCTCTACACAGTAGCCTTCCAGCGCTATGTGTAGGGAAACCTAGTTTTAAAACAGAGTGCATGTTTAAATAAATTCAGCTGATATGGTGGGATTTGCCATGAGAGAACACTGAAGAATAAAATTGGGGCATTTTTAAAGTTGAAAGGGAATTGAGTTTGGGTATTGCAAGAGTGTAGCAGAGGCTGTGACCAATCTCAGGGTCATTTGAGATAAAATCCAGGCACACAGGTATAAAGGGCATGTTGAAATTTCTATTCTTTCCAATGAAAGTAGCAGCTGGGAAAGAAATGGGCTCCTGCTTTTTGAGCATTTCTTTTTTCTTTAGAAACACAGCAGCTTAAATGTGTGTGTGCCATACTGTCATAACAGGCACTTGGCATATTTATTAAAGTTTTGTAAGAAGTGGCCTGGGGAAAGGGACCCATAATGTTCAGTTAGGCAAGTCGCAGCAGGTATGTGTGGAGGTGTTGTTGCTGTTGGTGTGTGTTCTTCCCCAAGGCATATATAGCAAGTGTTCTTCATCGCTCCCTATGTTGTAACTATTGGACTGGCTGCAGCCATCTCTGATCATTCAAGCACCAAGCTGGTCAATGTCCTTCCTACCAAACCCAGTCTTTTTTCTGTTCCTAATTCTCTCCTTGCCGCCTGGTAAACCCATTTACTTTCTTCATTCACATTTCACTCTGCTATATATCATCACTTCCTCTCTTTTTTTGTACCTCTTCCTCAGCAAAATAAAAATGCGGATGTTTCTGAGGATAGCAGTGGTTAGGAAAAGTACAGTGCAATTGGCTGTTTCACACCTCTCTGGATATGGGAGGTCACAAAATGTGCAATTTATTAAATCAATTACAGAGTGTGGTTTAGGTTTGTCCACTGTCCTCTGAATAAAATGGCCAGAGCAGAAAGTATCAATCTTTTTGGAGGCTGTGTTTAAAGTTTCCAGTCCATTGATAGGCATCAAAAGTACAGACCTAGAAGCTGAATGCAGCAGAACCCAATGTATAGCACCTGTTTTGCATGCGGGTTGTCAGTCTAAAGGAGACAAGCAAAAATTGACTTCTCGTGTTTAAAAGAGCATTCACAAGGTATATTAATATAAATGTTTTGGATGACCATTTTATAAATCACTTAAAATGCCTTCAGTCTGTATTGCACTCTGGTTTAAGCTTTCAGCCCAAATTTTTGGAACTAAAAGTGAAATCCAGGGGCATGAGTGGCAATGAGTGTAGTAGCTTCTGTTTGTTTAATAAAACCCTTTCTCATTTGAATAATATCTCAGTGTTTATAACAACTGAGTGGTATTTGAGAATCCAAAGCTGCAAGTATTACTTTCCTGAGATTCTAAAGTACTTAGAATTACATCTCTTCTTTTAGAAAGAGTTAGGGATATGCTGGCAAAAAGATGGGCACAGTTAAGTTCCTTTTATGTCAAAGTGAGAGTAAAGGAAATACCTGCCTTTCACCCATTTAAAGCAATAAAACCTTAAAAAAATAACTCTGGCTGGATCACGTCAAAAGTTAAGCCCAACCCCACATCCACTCACAACAAATATTTGATACTCTGCTAACTATGTAGCATAGTGCTTAGTTTCCTACTTGCAAAATAAAAAATGAAAAAAGGTGGGTCAGGTGTAAAATATCTTGAAGGAGGCCGAGGACATGGCTGATACGCTGGAAATCTGAACAGAAGCATTATTGTTTGACAGAGGATTTCAGACCTTGGAAAAGATACCTTCTGGACTTCAGATTTCCAAAACGTTCAAGACAAGGAACTTTTTCAAGCTCTGCACTGTGTTGAAGACAACAGAGAAAATGAAACTCTGCTGTTATTTGTACAGAGTCTTTTTAGTTTGCCTTTCTGGGAAGGAAAGTCTAGTGTGATATAAGAAGGGTGAGGTATGGTATGAAATGGCTAGTAGGCACAATTTGCCCCCCCCCCCCCCGACAGGATCATACTTATATAGCATCATAGAATCATAGAGTTGGATGAGAGCCCAAGGGCCATCCAGTCCAACCCCCTGCCATGCAGAAACTTTCAATCAAAGCATCCCTGACAGATGGCCATCCAGCCTCTAAGAGCAGTTTATCACAGTGAGCAAATTCAGTCATTTGTGTGACCAGTCATACTGTTGAAACAAATCTAGAATAGAATTTTGGCAAAGTTAATCACAGATAACAGCAGTGGATGTAGTGTTGGTATAGCTACTCACTGTTGTTTCTCAAAGATTTCGCAAACCAGCAATTACACTGGTGGTAAAATATGTAAACTCTTATTTTAAAAAATCATTTTTTTCTTTGGCTTTATTTTGATTTTCTCTTCATTTATTTTTGTCAACACTGGATCCATTCAGCATCTGTTCTCCTATGAAAAGCCCTCAGGAAAAAATTAAAAAGCTGTTGTTGCCAATTCATGGTTATTATCAAGAATCATAATTCACCTCGTAGTTATCTTGCCTCTTTCTTATCTCTGCCTCCATGATGATATTGCCTTCCTGATCGAGGCGTCGCTCCAGCCTCGTCTCATCTCTCCCACCTTAATTTGTTGCGATGCACTGCAAGTTTGGTGACAGGCATTTGTTCGTGCTTGAATAACCCGCTATTTGAATTCTACAGTTTGTGGCATCCATGTAATGCTTAGCAGTAGGTACAGCTGTTAACTATTCGCTTATAAATAATCTTCTTCCCCTCTCAACTTGTCTCCCAGGTAGTGTACCTGTCACCATTAATAACTCATCGGTAGCTCCCCTGTGATTTGGCCCATCACTTGTCATTCACACTAGAGCAATGCTCTGGCCTGCTTCTGAAGCTCACACAAGCTCCATCAGCTATTCACTCGTTGCAGCAGCTGTATTGTTTCAAGTTTTTGACTTATGGGAAATTACATTGACGCATTTCACAGCAAGGTACCAGGCTCGTACCAACCTTATTCCCATGCATATGAACACAAACAGAACTAAGCCTTCACAAAGTTCTGCCTTGCCTTTTAAGAAATGCTATATCGACCACCAGTGTGAGCAATAAGCTACATAGAGTTCTTTCTGGAGTGAGCTATATTGATCTCAGTGATGTTACCCCAGTGGTTTGTATTGCCCATAATATAGCATAATGAAGTTTATGTAATACTGTATGATATACCACATTGATTGTGATGCTGTGGTGATTGCCCAATAGGAGTTACAAGGAAAGTTTGTCTCACCTTCTAAAGAGCTTTGATAGTGACATTTACCATCACCTGATCTGAGCTTTTTAGGAGAAAGAAAAAGCTATCATTGAGAGTTTATTGCAGGGGTTGTGAATTGTAATAAGGTCAAAGTTCCAAAGATAGGATATTGAAAAGGCACCATAGGGTGGAATGATAAGTGAATTGCAGTTGCATTGATCACTCAGATGATCTTCAGGTTAACCCATGAACAAGTATGGACAAAATGTGTGTGTTTTGGAGATCATCATTGACTTTCTCAGTCAGTTATTGCTCTGAGCAAGTGTGCATTTGTTCCCATGGTTAGTTCTATGTCCATCCTTTGTGGAAGAGGGTGGGAAATTGTTATTAATGAAAATATTTGCATAAAATATTTCTCCCATAAATGGCATTCTGTCTCTGCTTTGTCTTCAGGTTGCTTGTCAGCTTAGAGTGACCCCATGAATTTCATAGGTTTCTCTTAGGCAAGGAATATTCAGAGTTAGTTTTGCCAGTTCCTTCCTCTGAAATATAACCTATGGCATCTGATACTCATTGGGGTTCTCTCATAAGTACTAATCAGAGCTGACTTGCTTAGCAAGATCAGATGGGTCTGCTGCCTTTTGGGTATTTGAGCAATTTAAATGGCTTTCAGAGTGACCTAATAGTAATTTAAAATATCACAGTATAAGCCTGAAATCTGTCTCAGCTATACAGGGAAAAATATTTTCTGCTTTGGGCAAGGGTGGTGAATATGTTTGGTAGATGGTAATAAGGAAGTGGGGAATTTATATGTTACAGTCCCTCTTGGTAGGTATTTGCTAAATAATACATGCTATACACATGGCAAAATAAGACATATGAGACCTAGTTGATGAATGTATTACTTGACTGAGGAGAACTGTCCACTCAGAGAATTCGTGGACCATTCATCTAGGGTTAGTCATGTTATGGTTTCCTCCATTTATCTGAAATAGAAACATGATCCAAGCTCCAGGTATGAGCTGCACAGAGCAGAAATTTATCTTTATAAAAATGCTCAAAGAGATAATCATGAATATATCACAGCAGAACCTAGGCTCAATTTCTTTCCAATGCCATTGGGTTACAACCTTTTCCAATTTGTGAAGCATTCTTATTGCCCTCAACTCATCATAATTGTTTGAGTAGTGTCAAAGAAAGCGACCAAGTATGCTGATAGCTGTAGTCACAAGACAAAAGTGTGCAGAGCTAAGGCAGTCAAGAGTTCTGTGCACACAACCAGTCATAAAGCAAAAGTCTTGTAGGAACAAAGCAAGGGTATAACTAGGCAAAGTTCAGGGTTCCAGAAAGAGACGACTCATGTACCCAATCCAAGGTCAAGGAGTCCAGAGAGACAAGACAAACCAGAAATCTGAGCGTCAAGGTTTCCAGCCGAGAAGACAAGGAGAGTCAGGATCAAGCATGCTTTCACTAGGAAGCTCATGTAGTCTCTGACAACTATGCTGGCATCCGGCACCTGTTTAAATTATCAGACTGCAGGTGCTCAGCTGTTGTTGATTGCTCGGCGTTTTTCATAAAGCCTTCTCAAGCGCTAGAGGTCCTCCTTTTCTGCTTGCCAGTGGCTGAAGGTAGGTACTGTGTCCTCCACACCTAAAGGCTCTGCTGCCAGAAGCCTCCTGGGAGGCCACAGACTGCTGGAGCTGGCCGAGGCATACTAGGGTCAGGGTCATGCTCCATTGCAGCTTCAGACACAGGTCCCATTTGAGGCTCTGGCTCAGCCTTCTCCTCAGCCGCCAAGGCCTCCAGTTGGCTGGGCACGACAAGTAGTCACATACTTTTCTACTTAGTGGACTGAAGGCATCCATGTTTTAACCAAACAGCTAAAAGAGTATAGGGTCAAACTGGAAATATTTCACCTGGAAGAGCATTCTACAAAGTGGGAGACCTCAGGGGAAAGATTGATCCTAGTTGTAGTTCATATATCCTATAAATCTGGGACAAGGTCTTAGATGTTGATTGGAGTATGCAGGATAGAATATCTGAAAACCTGTGGTCATTACTGTAACCAGGTTTCAAACTGGGTAGGATATTTTAAAAATAAAGCCAGTACTTTGGCCCTGCAAATTGTTAACCAGTTACAGTCTAGGTAGGTGTAATGTGTTGTTGAGATAGGTAAGTGAAAATCTCATTTTAGGGACAGTTTCAGAAGAAAGGTAATGGTGTTATTGTTAGCTTCCCCTTCTTACAGTTCAGTACGTTGGCCTGTTCAATTATCTGTTGTACTCTATTAAGTATCTCACAACTTTAAAAAAACAACAACTTACTGTTAAAATCACAAGTAATCTACACTGGACCAACAGCTGTTTATGTAGTCTATTGTATGAAGATACTTCACTGCATTAGGAGTAGGAGTCCAGATTTATTCAGTTACAACAGAATAGAATTTCTCATCTACAGAAAATTACTGCAGACATAAATACCTAAACCAAAAGGACGTAAGATCATAAGATTCACATGACTTTTGAAAAAAAGAAAAAGAAAAACCATACGCAGAAAAGGAAGAAATTTGTTTCTAATTGTGAAATTTATGTAGGCATTTTAGCATGTTGTGTTCTTCAAAGGGCATTTATTTAAGGGAATCAGTATTTAGAATTATACAATTTAGGCTTTCACAGTTTCAATGACACATAGATTTTATGGTGTCTTTCCTGCATAGGAGGGCCTATATAAAAAAAACAGACATTTCTGGAAATCATTAAGTGAGACCACATGCCATTATCTCTGTGACTGAACATAGATGATGGGAAGTTCATGGTGGCATTTTCTTGTTTGTTAAATAAAAGCTTCTTTTATTCTAATTAATAATTAAACATTTTAAGGCTCTATTATAAATTTATGCATTTCTCTGGAGCAGCTCTCACTAGCTGTCTTTTCTCACTAGTTCTCTCCTGCTTGTGTGTATATGTGTATTATAATGTCATTTTGATTGCTGTTCACTCGCTTGGCTTCGCCCTGTCAGGTTTGTGGCCCTTTCTCTCAAATGAAATGACATTCTAATGCAAAGGAATTCCACTGACCCAGAAGCAGAGGGTGAGTTGGAGCATACAAATAAACAGAAGTTACAGTTGGGTATGAAATACGCATCTGATTGTATCTACGATACAATAATATCATATTATACAGTGTGTGTGTGTGTGTGTGTGTGTGTGTGTGTGTATAGTGGAATTGTGATACCACCACACCACACCACCCCCGCATTATTTTGTGGTCTTTCTGTGATTGTCTTCTTTGCATGTCTCATAAACTGATAGATGGTTCAGTCTTAGGCCGGGCTTAGGAAAATTACTTTTGGGGGTCACATATTCTAGATTTCCCCACCCAGCATATTAGATGCTGGTTCCCACCCAGCATATAAAAATTCTTGGATGTCCAAATTCCATTCATTATAATGGGTAGTTAAATGGTTTCCCTTATATAAAATGGCAAAATCAAGGTTTGCTTTATGCAGTTTATATATTTTTTCAATATTTTCAAGCCATGAATGCTTGAATCTGTGGATATAGAGAGCCTACTGTATTTCTAGCAGCTATAGCTGAAAAGAATTGTTTTAAAACATTTAAATACTAATGGTGTTATTTAGATGTTAGCTCTTCTATCTCCTTAGTCTAACTCAGCAATCTTGCCAGACATAGTGGGGTTAATAGAGAGTTAGTTTGTTCTGGTCTTTTGGCATTTCCCAGCTGTTCTTCAAGAGAATCTAAAGTACTTTGGGAGCAGATCCAAAATGATTTTTTGGTGGGAGGGGGAAGCAGGGGGTCAGCTGACAAGTCATATTCTTTACAATAAAATCTTATTGAGTTAATGGAGCATGTTTCCCTAGGTAAGTTTGTAGTTTTAGTTACCTTTTGTTCCACTAACAAAAATTCTGGTGCTGCTCAGTTTGCAACTCATGTAGACACACACACAGACACACAGAGAGACACACTTTGAAAGACCAAATGACCTCCAGGCCTCTTGGCTCCCTGAGAGCAGTTTATCAAGTCTCCTCCGCCTTTTCCCCTGTAAAAATCCAGAGTGAAGTGTGAAAAGCATCAGAAAGTCTCTCTTGTGCCAGTGCAGCCTTTTAGTCGCTTGCCAGCACCTTCATCTCTTCATATGTTTCTAGCTAAGGTCTAACATGGAACAAAACCCCGACAGCAATAGAGACCAGATGCTGGTATTTCTTCTCTGTCACTTGGCTGCTGAGCAGATGGAATTTATATCAGTCGGGCATGCTTGGAGGAAGAGGCCATGGCAGCCAACATGTGGAACTGGGGCTGAGTGACATTTTTGCTAATGTTTTGTCCTTGTAGAACATTATGCTTCCTCTTTGCTTATGAGCTGTGGTTTTCCTGACTCAAACAGGGATCCAAGCCCAGCTGGAATGGCTGTCCCCCTCCCTCCCTTCCTAAAGGAGCGCTGGGAGCTATGGAGGAGTAAGAGAGGCCCTGAACAATGGAGCTCTTTATTAAAATACCTGACATCTGCATGCAATGCACCCAAATCATTTTAGCCAAGCATTAGGAATTCACTGGGCATTACCAGTCACTTTCTGTCCATTTCTGTATGCTTCTTTGATTTATATAATGAACAAATGCCTTTGGCCAAGGGCTATTTTTAGTTTCCTTATTTTATGTGGGCAGGAGCTTCTCTTCTAAGAGGAATTGTCATGGATTGTCTCAGAAAAACAGAATTAAGACAGGGAAGGTGGGTGGGCTAAAAAAAAAGTGTCTTTTTTTTTTAAACTATGGTCTTTCATCACCTTTTAAAACAAATTTAAAAAATGAAGAAGCAAAAATTCTTGCAACCCTGAAAATTTTTAACATTAGTGGATTTTTGAAAAGCTGATGCTATATATACTGTCCATAAAGTAGTTTAAAGGACAAACTTGGGAGAAAATATTTTTAAAATAAAAGAGTTATAAGAAAGAGGCAAAACATTTTTTAAAAAACAAAATAAAACAAAAACCTTTTGCTGGAATTTGTGGAGCCCCCAATAGCCACATTGGAGTGAGAGACTTTTTAGGAGCCACCAAGGTTTTATTTTTCCCCTAGGCCCCCTTTTTTCATCTTCTGTGGTGAAACAAATTATGTCATACATTCACATCCCACCTTTCCTCCAAGGGCTTCAAGGTGCTTAATAAAGCTAGAGGCCATTTTATACTCACAGCAACCTTTTGAGATAGTTCACTGTGAGCGGCTGGCTCAAGGAGTTCCAATGAGTTTTGTGACCAACTAGAGATCTGAACCTCGGTATCCTCTACTCTAATCCAACACTACGTATTATCTGCAGACTACCTAACAAATCTTTTGCTATACATTCTGAGTTCCACATAGTGAATATTGCTAGAAAAGGGATGCCACTGGTAGATAATTATTGGGAAAGAGCACTAGAATCAAATAAAGTCTGCTTAGAATTGGTGTTTCCAGGAGTTTACCCATTAGGTACAGCATTCTTAAGAAACAAATCGATCTTTGACTTTCATATTGGTTCAGAAAAGAACATACACATTCGGAGTGTCCATTTCTTCTTATTCATTGTTTCCACAGATGGGAGGAAAATTAAAAAATGATTTAGTAACAAAATGCTTTCTGAATTACCCTCCTCCTCACTTTTGTATATGAGTATGCTTCTATATATAACATAGTATTCAAAATTCATAGAGGAATACAATTTTAGCAATTTGGATGTAAAGAAGAAGCTCTCTCAGTATCATATATTAAAGAGCGGCCTATGGACACATGCACTCCCTTGCCTTTTTTGATTATTTGGTCCCTGCTCAGCTTAGCCATAGTTAAACTTCAAATCAGAGCCACTGTTAAGCATGGTTAAGACATACCAGGTTTTACTGCTAACCAGGATTTGACTCCAGTTTTAAATTCTGATTAAACTTGACCTGCTGTTAGCATTAATGTTGGTAACATTTAAATATTGTTCTTAACTAAAGATGTAATTCTTGTAATTTAAGCAGTTTTCTTCCCATTGCATGCAAGTCTTCAAAAAAAAACAAAAAAAAAAAAAAACAACACAATTTTCAAAGACTATTTCCAAGTCAGGACTTATTCTGTGCAAAATTTGCATGTAGTTGTTTTGCACAGGAAACAACATTTTCTGCACGGAAAAAAGTATTTTAATATAGAAATAACAATTTCAGTGATTTCTGTGCAGAAAATGCTATTTCCTATGCAAATCAACCATATGTGATTTTACACAGGATAAATCCCCAATTGCAGCATTTTTGTTTCACAGAAAACTGCATTTCTTGTGCAGGAATTCATATTTCTATATTGAAATATATTTTCCACACAGAAAATACTGTTTTCTGCACAAAACAACCATGTGCAAATTTTGCACAGAATAAGTCCCAAACTGGGAAATTCTTGCCAGTCCAGGATTTTTCTTGACAGGGTTTCTCAGCTTGAAAAACATCCTTTTCAACCTTTAAAAATATTTTTGCACATTATTTCCACCCCTATTAACCACAGTGGAAACAGATATGGGAAGGAAATACAAAAATGGGTTTGGGATCATGGATGTCTTTTCCTGACCTGCAGTAGTTTGTAGAGTCCCAGAGCATTTCATATGCCTGAATTAGTTCATTGTAGGTATACCCTATGTGATAAATGATCTCCAGAATGGATGGTAGTGCTTTGGGATATTCCAATGTTAGCACAACTTTGCAGTTGTTGTTGTTGTTGTTGTTATTTTGCATCTTGAAGTCATTTTTTCACTTACAGCAACCCTAGGGTGAACCTATTATGGGATTGTCTTGGCAAGATTTGTTCAGAGGTTTGCCACTGCCTTCTCATGAGACTGAGAGCATGTGACATGCCCAAGGCCTATATATCTATTTGACATAAAGGATACACTAAAGATTGGAGTAATTACAGATCCATTGCACTGATTTCCCATGCAAGCAAGGTCTTGCTCAAAATTCCATAACAATGACTCCTACTATATATGCAGTGAGAAATCCCAGAGGTACATACTGGATTCAGAAAAGGAAGAGCCACCAGGGATCACATTGCAAACATGCAATTGATAATGGAGTACACCAGGGAATTTAGGAGAAAATCTGCATGTGCTTTATTGACTACAGCAAAGCCTTTGATTGTATAGATCAGGGGTAGGCAACCTTTCCCCTTTAAGGGCCAAGGGACTTCAGCTCCCAGAATCCCAGGAGCTATTGTCCAACATGGGACTATTGGCCAACATGGCTGAGACTTCTGGGAGCTGAAGTCCCTTGGCCCTTAAAGGGGAAAGGTTGCCTACCCCTGATATAGATCCATGTTGGCAAACCCATGGCACGTGTGCCAGAGATGGCATGCAAAACCATTTTCCCTGGCATACAGAGCAGGGAAGAGGAGGAAAAGGTGTGCACCTATTCCTTCTCCTCCCAGCTGCCCCAGGCCTTCAGCTTCCTTTGGAGAGGCAGCTGAAAGCCCAGGAAGGTGTGGGGGAGAAGAAGCCCCACCCCAGAAGTCCTGCCCCCATAGGGAGGAAGTCCCACCCCAGAAGTCCCATTCCCCCCAGAAGTTCCACATCCAGCATGGGGTAACACCCAGTACCAGAAGGCCGTTTAGTTTGGGCACTCGGTGCCTGAAAGGTTTGCCATCACTGGCATAGATCATGAAAAGCTATGGCTTGCTATTAGAGGAACAGGAGTTCCACAATATCTGATCATCCTGATGATAACCTGTACTCAGGATAAGAGTTCCATTAGAACAGAATATGGAGAAACAGAATGGTTTCCAATCAGCAAAGGCAGGGGTAGGCAACCTTTCCCCTTTAAGGGCTGAGGGACTTCAGCTCCCAGAATCCTAGGAGCTATTGGCCAACATGGGACTATTGGCCAACATGGCTGAGGCTTCTGGGAGGTGAAGTCCCTCGGCCCTTAAAGGGGAAAGGTTGCCTACCCCTGAGCAAAGGGGTCAGACAAAGCTGCATAATATTACCCTATTTATTCAACTTGTATGCAGAAAAGTAGTATGCAGAAAGTGAAAATTAAAATATTTTTATTATTAAAAAATATAAAGAACAACAACAAAATAAAAACAAAAGACATAAAAAAGCATTACATTAAACATAAGAAACATATATAACAGGGTAGGTAACCTTTCCCCTTTAAGGGCCGAGGGACTTCAGCTCCCAGAATCCCAGGAGCTATTGGCCAACATGGGACTATTGGCCAACCTGGCTCGGGCTTCTGGGAGCTGAAGTCCCTCAGCCCTTAAAGGGGAAAGGTTGCCTACCCCTGATATATAACCAACAACTCATTAATCTTCTCATTCTTCTTTTCTATAGCATAATATTTTTACATACATAACTTCCATGTTAGTGATACTTAGTGTTTTATCAATGTTATCAAACCGTTCTTAAATATATAGATAATTGTATTAATCCCATCTTTTGTCAATGGATTATTGCCACCATAGCAGCTACGACAAAAATATTTTTTATCTCCATTAATTGTTAATTAATTAATCAATCCGTACATCCCCCATCATATTACCCCACTGTTTACTTATATATTTCATAACCTGTTTCCAACTTTGTACAAATTTTCCTAGTTTTCCATCTTTCATAAGTCATTTTGTCCAATTCTGTCATTTCTACTAATTTTATCCAGTTTGAATTGTTGGTGTATAGCTTTCTTTGAATTTTTGCGCAAACAACATTCTGGCTGCTGCAATCATGTAATATAATATTCTGACTTTTTGTTTGTTCATTTCCTCCTCTGTCATACCTAGTAGGTAGATTTCTAGGTTCATTTTGTATCTTAAATTTAATATTTTTTCAATTGTCTGATTATTATTAATTTTTTTGACTTTTTACATGTCCACCACTGATGAAATAGGATCCCTTTTTCTCTCCTACATTTCCAACATTTGTCATTCAATTGCTTATACATTATCTATAGTTTTTCTGGGGTTAGCTACCACCTATGGTGCATCTTTTATACACTTTCTCTTATATTTTGAGCTAAGGGAAAAAAATTCATATTTCCCCCCCATCTTCTCTATACTGTGACCAATATTCCTAGCCTAATTTATCATAGAGCCCTTAATAAATTCATCCTCTGTTTCCTATTTAAGTAGAACTTTGTATATTTTTGATAGTACCTTTTTATTCTCATTGATTAATATTTTTTCCAATTCCATCATTTTTTTTTCTTCCAACCGATAATTCTTAATCTCAACCCTCAAATTTCCCTTGATTGTCTGTATAATAGCCAATGGTCCCTTTTCTTTAAGTTCTTCTTGTGATATTATCTTGAGTTATTCATTTTGAAAACTAATTAAATTTCCAAATCGTATCCATTTATCATTGAAGATATTCTCATGTGGCGATATCCATATTGGTGTATGAGGACAGCATCTTGTATACCTTCCAGACTTTATACCTTCCAGACTTTAAATAAGACTCTTCTTATAAAATGGTTATTAAAGTCCTTATTATTATTTTTTCTTTCCAAAACCAAAGATAAGCATGCCATCCGAGTTTCAAGTCTTCCCCTTCTCAATTTAATAAACTAATATTTTCTAGAGTTGCCCACTCTTTTCATCTACATCAAGCATGAAGCTCTATAATTTAATTTCAGATTAGGTGTCATGCCCTGCCTGGAGGACGATTCAGAGGACTCAGGGGATGAGCTGGAGCCCCTGGGACCTGAACCTGTAAGGGAGGAGCCAGGGCCCCTGGGACTTGAACCTGTAGTGGAAGAGCCAGAGGCTGGCCCTAGTTCTGCTGTAGCAGAGGCTGTGGGCCCTCCAGAAGTTCAGCAGTCAGGGCTGCCTAATGCTGTAGTCAGGGAGGAGGATCTGGGCAGTGTGCCTACCTTTAAGGAGCTTCGAGCAGAAAGAGAGGGCTTGCGAAGATCACGGAGGCTTCAGCAGAAGCGTGTTAATAATCAGACACAGCTGAAGGCCAGCTCCTTGCCTTCTTAAGAACTTGGAGCATGGGTGGTGCTTTGCCAGTGGATATCTGACTCTTCTACGGGAAAGACTTAGTCTCTGGCTCCGTGTCTCCTAGATCACCTTGACTATCCGGAAACCTTGACCTTGGACTGTTTATCGATCTGCCTATCTGATACCTCAAACCTCGGACCGTCTGACAATTCTTTTGGTAAACCCTATGGTAGAGTTACTGTGTAGTAACACTGACTTGCTGTGCTGGGGATTTTGTTTGTTTGAAGCCAGCTGTCTTATCAGCCCTTTGGTTGCTTTCCCGGACATTAGGAAGGACAAAATCACCCCTTTCTTCAACCTCCTGTACTATTTCCATTATTATTCTTGGTTTCCTTCCTGACCATATATATTTTGAAATCTTAGATTGCCAATTATAAAATACTTTTTCATTATGAATTATTGGATTCATTTGGAATAGAAAAAACTTAGTTAGTATATTCATTTTTATTGTAGCTATTTTCCCTAGAAAATATAATTTTAGGTCTTTCAGTTTCATTAGGTCTTTTTTAATTTCACTCCAAGTTTTCTCATAATTATTTTTAAATCAATTTGAATTATTTTTAGATATTGTTATTCTCAAATACTTTACTTTTTCCCAATCAATTCTTTCTCCTCAAGTTTGGTCATATTTTTAGTAATCATCGTTGTTTTATCTTTATTAATCTTTAAGCCTGAAACCTTCTTGAAATTTGCTAGTTGTTTAGATAGTTTTTCTACACTCTCCTCTGGTTTTTTGAGAGATACAGCCATATCTTCAGCAAATGCCTGATCTTGAATTCTTTCTTCTTAATTTTTATACCTTTAATTTCCTTATTTCTTAGATTATCAATAAGCATCTCAATAATATATAAAAATAATAAGGGGGACAGCAGGCAACCTTGTCTGGTGCCTCACTGTATATTAATTGTATTTGTTTTTTCCCCATTGATTATAATTTTTGCCTGTTTTGTGTTATATATCGCCTTAATCCAATAGATGAATTTTCCCCCACATTCATTTTTTCCACTGCTTCTTCCATAAAATTCCAATTGACACAAGTCTTCTGAATATCCAAAAAAATCAAAACTAACTTTCTGTCAGGATGTCTTTCCACATATCTATTAGATCAAGAATTACTCTTAAATGTCTTTTAAAAATCTATTTGGTAAGAATCCACATTGTTCATTCCCAATCCAATCTTGTAATAAGTTTGAATCTTGTGGCCAAAGTGGAAGAGAAAATTTTGTAATCTATATTTAATAGTGAAATTGGTCTGTAGTTTTTTGGATTTAATTTTCTCTGTCTTCTTTTGGAATTAAACAAATAATTGCCTCTTTCCATGTCTGTGGGAATGATGTTTCTATGATCTAATTAATATTTGTTCCATGAAGTTTTTATAATACAGTGATGTAAATCTATCTGGGCCTGGAGCTTTATTTAGTTTTTTTATTGCTTCTTTATTACCAGTTTTGTAATAAGACAGTTTAGTTTTTCCCTTTGTCCATCTGAGATTTCCTTAAAGGTTTATGAAGCGATAAACTTCTTAATTTCTTCTGTAGTGACTGTCTTTTCCTCATATAGTTTGCTTAAACTGCGCAGTCTGGGGGTACTCCTTGACCCGTCGCTTCACATGACTAGTCAGGTGAGTGCGACAGTCAGGAGTGCCTGCTATCAGCTTCGACTGATACGCCAGCTGCGCCCATACCTGGAGAGGAAAGACCTGGAAACCGTTGTGCACGCACTGGTAACCTCACGTCTAGATTACTGCAATGCACTCTACATGGGGCTACCCTTGTGCCTAACCCGGAAACTTCAGCTGGTGCAAAATATGGCAGCCAGATTAATCACCGGAACATCGAGGAGCCCTCCACTGGCTGCCAATTAGTTTCCAGGCGCAGTACAAGGTGTTGGTTTTGACCTTTAAAGCCCTACATGGCTTGGGTCCAACTTACCTCAGGGACCGCCTCTCCCCGTATGAGCCCCCCCGTGTCCTTCAGTCAGCCGGAAAGAACCTTCTTCAACAACCAAAGACGAAGTCTACACAGACCTCGCAGAGGGCATTTTCCGCCATTGCCCCTAAACTATGGAATGGCCTGCCGGATGAGATCCGTCTTATTACAACACTTACTGCTTTTAAGAAAGCAGTTAAGACGGATCTCTTCCGGCAGGCCTTCCCAGAATAACTCTCCTTAGAGAATGAATACTGGATTTCTCCTCCCCAAGCTCTTATTGATTGTAATTTTAATATTGTTATGTATCATTTGTTTTAATTTTTTCAAGTTTAATTTTGTCTTAAGGGGTGAGGGAGGGATGTGGGGGGAGGGATTGGGTTACTGGATTGTCTTTTAGCCATTGTATTTTAATTGTTGTAAGCTGCCCCAATTGCCATGCAGAGGGGCGGGTTAAAAATGAAACTTATTATTATTATTATTATTATTATTATTAAATATTTATAAAAAAAAGGTTTTTAACTTCTTTCTGGTTTGTTATTATATTCTCTCCCCCCCATCTCTGTAATCAATGCCTTCTTGTTCTTTTTCCTTCACTTGTATGCCAACCATCTTCCTTTTTTGTTTGCTTGTTCAAAATGGATTTGTAATTTCTTTTGAATTTCTACCACCATGTCTAATTATTTTTCTAAGCAATTTTATTTCTCTTTGTATTTCTTTATTTTTATGATTTCCTTTTGCCAATTCTTTTTCTTTTTTAGCAATTTCAGTATTTATCATCTTAATTTCTGCATTTGGCTTTCTTTTTAGTTCACTATTTTGTTTTATATTTTTTTAAAAAAGCTTCGTAAAACAGCCTTACTTGCTTCCCAAATCATTTCCATCTTTGTTTCCCCTACCATATTTTCCTTTAAATATAATTCCAATTCTTTTCTGGTTTTTTCAACCAATTGCTCATCTTGTAAAAGTCTGTAACTTAGATGCCATTGGAATTCTTGTTTATTACTTTTTATTTTTTAATACAATTGATTTGTGGTCCGTCTAGTTTCTTGGATGGGAGTCCATGCTTATTATATTTTTACATAACGATTTTGAAATGATAAACATATTGATACATGAAAAGGAATCATGTCTAGTTGAATAAAAGGTAAACTCTTTGGCCAATCCATATTTATATCTTCATGCATTACACAAAGATTTTTTTTAATAATTCAAAAAACCTTTTTGGTAATTTCCCTTGCTTTTTTCTTATTTTCTTCTCTGACTTTCTATCAATCTCTGGTACTACTACCACATTCCTGTCACCCTACATTAACACCTTGTCATAGTAATATTTTGTTACATACATTTTCAATTTTCTATAGAACTTATTATTATTGTTTTTTTACAGTGAAGCATAAACTCCAACTAAAAGTAATTTTTGCTCCTAGGCCTCTATTTCTACCCCTGTATAATGCTTGTTTCCATCCTTAAAATTTTCCTTTGCATAAATTTTAGCTTTGACATATAATATCACTCCTTTTTTCTCTTTTTTGTGCTCCTAACACAAATTCTCTTTCAAATTTTTTGTTTCTTAATCTTTCTTCTCCCTTCTTTATTTTTGTTTCCTGTAAACAAACTATTTCATATTTATTTTTTTCTAAATAATAAAAGATTTTATTTCATTTCTGTGCAGAGTTTAATCCTTTGACATTCCAGGATATAATTTTCATTATTACTTAATATTTAGTTTCAGAGTCCAAAAATATCTTTATTCTCTTCCCCCCTCCCTACCTCCACCCCCAATCTTATTTTTATTCCTTTAACGGTATCTACTTTTTAGTTTTTATTCTCCTTCTTCTTCATTGATTCAAATATTGATCAAAAGGAGACTGCAGTCAAGTACCCAGAAGAAGACTGGGATTGGGATTAGCAGATATTAAAGAACTGGGCAAATCCTAAAGTGCAAAGTTATAACTCTGAACTCTAAAGTGAGGATAGTCTAAGCCATTGTATTCCCCCATCACAATGAATGGATGTGAGGCCTACACAGTGAAGAAAGCTGATAGAAAAAGCTGATAGAAAAAAATCAACTCATTTGAGATGTGCTGGAGAAGGGTGCTGAGGATACCGGAGACAGCCAGGAAGACAAATAAATAGGTTCTAGACAGAAGGTTGAACTCCTGGAGGCCAGGATGGTTAAGTTGAGACTGTCATACTTTCGCCATATCATAAGAAGCCATTATTCATTAGGAAAGACAATGATGCTGGCTAAGGTAGAGGGCAGCAGAAAGTGAGCAAAATGGCACACCAGATGATTAGACTCAATCATGGAGGCCACAGGCCTAAGCCTGCAGGATCTGAACAGAGCAGTTGAAGACAGGGGATCTTGGAGATGTTTCATCCATAGGGTTGCCATGAGGGCAGTTAACAACAAACATAAAGTATAACCTTAAATAAATGATTCTCAAACTTTGATCCTTCAGGTTCTTTGGACAGGTTGACCAAAGGTCAGGGATTTGGAGATCTGAAGTCTAAAATATCTGGAGGTCCAGAGATGGAGACTCCACTGCTTTAGAGCATTATTTTGATATTATTGTAGAATACTCAGTATCCCAACAGTTGTTTGTAATTTTCAGGCCATGCTAGAAAGCTAAGATGATTTGGGGATTACCCTAAATTTGCTTAACTTGACGTCAGTAAGGGGTTTTGCCACTGAGTCATCTAATTGCCCTAACAGTGGTGAGGAATTGCATATAATTTAAAATAGTTGCAAAGTATTATGTATGTCCATACAGTCCAATACCTGCACGATCTCCTAGGCATTGCCGTTTACTGTATGCCCTCAACTTCTGCTGATGATAGTTGGATCTGAAAGGACTGAGAGAAAAACTAAGTGTTACATGTAAATCCCCAGCCAGTTTTTTTAAAATGAACAGCAGCCTCAGGCAACTGCAATTTAGAGTGGTGAGTGGCAGCAGCAGGTGGGCATGTTGTTTAATTCTTTCTCTGCCAGCTGTCTTTCTGCTCAGTATTGCCCATCACCCCTATTTCTTTTTCTCCATAAGATTCCAAATGTGTGGTTTACAAGGGTAAATACACATCTGGAACCCCATGGAAGAAAAGTCAGTGGGAAAAGTCACTATCCTTTTGAATAGGATAATGGCAGGCATAAAAGAGTTAGGTATCTTTCGTCCTTTCCACACATACTTTTCTGCTCAAATTTATAGTCTTTCAAGGCTGCTGAGAATTCCAACACCAGTAACCCCAACTGTTTGGGCGTTACTATATACTTTTATGAATAAATCTGTTTTGTCCCTAAAGCTGACACTCTTCCTTGCTCATGACCAAACTAGATGTGATGGGAGAGATCTAGCTCAGATCTCCTATTTTCTAAATATTTTGAAAAAGCATCTGAATCTCCTCTCCTTCTCTCCAGTGTAGATAGAAATGAATTGAAAGGGTGACTATCTTCTATGTAACATAGCATAGGGCTGCTTCCCTTCCCCATGCTATTTTATCCCATTGCATTGGGGAAATGGCACAGGTAAAAAGGGTTAGGGTTTGATAGAAATAAACATTGGGAAAATACAGTAGTTTCTAAAGGAACCTGGCCTTTGTACTAGTGAACCCAGAAGACAAGTTGGCAGTTTTTACTATAAATGCAGAAAAAGATACAGCCCAATTGAGTTATATTAATTCAGCATAACTACAGAGTTTTCCCACTAGTTTCCTGCTCTGCTTTTCCATGAGCTTCAGTGCATGTTTTCCAGTGTCTGAGAACCATTTTCAGACAGAATATTCCAATTTAAAAAGAAATGAAAACAAAACACCAGCATAAATAATCCTCCAGAATGTGAACTTTACCATTTCAAAATTTTCTAAAGCATTCAATTAAGCACATTTCTATAAATTTGTCATATTTCTACAATTTCTCATTCTACAATCCATGATCATTACAGGATTTAGTTTCTGAATGCAGTGTCTGTGTCAAGATTTTAGTTTAAAATTGGGGGATTGTTCATTTGATTAGTTTTATCTTGAATAACTAAGCTCATACATTTCAGTGATCAGAATGCATGCTGGATATAAGCCACGTTTGCTTCATGGAACTTCGTAGCTTCTTTTCTGGGAGAAGGAAGCATATGTTTCTTGGAGCAGACAAGGTAACAAGGGTGGTTTCTTGATTTGCTTTTTTTCTGATGTTTCCTGCTGTCTTCTCTCTGAATAAACCACACCCTAATTGCTTCCTTAAAATACAAATCTCAAGCAAGTGTTTCAGGGCGCATGCTTCTCGTAGAAAGCACAATTCTAGTTAATCGCTCTGGTCTACTTTTCCTGCAATTAAGAGGTGTGAGATGATACTTCCTTTAGGGAAAATGCTTATCATTTCATGTGACTTGATAGGATTCAGCATGCGGCTTGGTCAACAGTTGGTATTCCACCGCTCTAGGAATATTAGATGCCTTTTAAATCTTCCTCCTTTGATATAAGCAGATGTAACTGCCAGTGTGCGTTTCCTACTGTCTGTGTATTTCTAAAAGACCTGTGGAAGATTCTGAGGGTTCTGTAGGAAATACAGGTGACCTCTGGCAAGAATTAAGAACTTGGAATGGTGATATAGAGTTTGTCCCCTCAAAGACAAATAAACATTTTTTTTTTAAAAAAATCTCCCAATTATTTTTGGGTATGTGTGTATGTCCATACTATTGTGCAAGAAGGATGATAATAAAAGTAATGATAATAAAAGTAATATTTTAAAACCATTAAGGGTTGCCTTTTGGAAAGCAAAAGTATAGCATATATATATATATATAATCCATGAGTACAGCTTCTTGAAGAAGAAATAATACTATGTGTATCACACATACAGATATGTCTTCAAGTTAAAGAGTAAAAAATAAGACAAAACCCTAAGGTCTAAATGTACCTGCTAGTCCCAACTAGACCAGATCAAATTTATTTAAGTGTTTGATTTGTGTGTCTGTGTCTGCCTTCAAGTCATCTGTTTTCAACTTAAGATGAGCCCAAGAATTTTCATAGGTTTTTTTTTTTTAGGCAAGGAATACTAACAGGTGATTTTGCCAGTTCCTTTTTCTGAAATATAGCCTACAGCACCTGGTATTTGTTGGTGATCTCCCATCCAATTACTGACCAAGGCTGACCATGCTTAACAACTGAGATAGACAGGATCGGGTGTCTTTAGGCTATTTAGGCAGGCAAGTGTTTGATTTACCATGAAGCAATTGATTCAGCTCGGAGCGGCAATTTGATAGTTTTTTTTGTTCATTTTTAATTGCTCACACACATAACATGTCGTGCTAAATAAACATCTCCTGAAAAATTACACATTTCTATACTAATTTCTTATGCTTCAGTTCAGTAAATATCCAATAAATCATAAGTCTCAAATCTAGGAGGGAATCCAGTGATGAGGGTTCTTAGGAAAAACAGTGTTAGAAAAAAATGATTTTATCATCAAATTGATCAAGTTCCATCTATTTTCTGTTGTCTGTTTGAAACTTCACCATGCCAGTACTCATGACAGATGTGTTTGCTGCTGACACGTGAAACTGCCCTTCACAATCTACTTTGTAAAGTCTGGTTATAAAACTGATAGGCAGCTAGCCCACATCAAACAAATGTGACCCAAATGCCTGCATGGTACCTAGATCAGTATCAATTCTTGGGTGCCCCAAGATCTTCTCTTCCATGCCTAGAAAGCACCGTCATCCTAGCCTGGTCAAAGCTGTTCCCAGATCTTTAAAAAAAATCCCACCCACAAATGCAATAAGTCTATTAAAATGTTTTCCTGTCTTTGAAGTGTTGGGTTCTGCCATGAACTGTAACTGAATGCTTGTGGAATAGTGCCATGTTCTTTTGTTGGGGAAAGGGAAGTAGGGTGGTTAGAACTTAAGCACAGAAAAGATGTGTACTTCTGTATACCTAGCTTCCATATCATTTTGGGATGGTGGTGAAATGAATGAGTTAACAAGATCCATCCTGTAACATTTTGTGTCTGTTATTCAATTATATCTTGAAACTCAGTCAGAGAGAAATTGCCATATAGGGGTATATAAACCTCTCTTTCACAACCTCACTGTGTTCACCTCCCCCAGCAGCGACATACATATGCACTGTCTCTTGGTACAAGTGTGCATAAACTTAATAAATCTGAATCTTATCTGAATCTGCAGCCTTCAGTGGGATCTCGGGGAATGCTTGTCAGTCCAAATAGCCTGCAAAATCTCAGATAGGTTTGGAACAGCAGCTCCCAAATTTTCCAGCCGTGACATGGTAGGGTGATTTACTCTCCCTTGTGCTCTTCACTGTGTTTCATTTACAGCGTGTCACTTCTCCTTTGCTTCAGTTGTGTCAAGATGACACTGACCAATTTGAAGCAGTGTAACTTGATCTCCTGCACATTAATACCTAGTCTAATCAAAACACACACTGCACTGTGTTTCTCTTTTTGGAACGGCTGCCTCCCAGCTGCTTACATCCTTTCTGGGGCTGTATTAGACTAAAAGTTAACTTTATTTTATTGATTTTTAAATCAGAACCTCAAGATCCATCAAGTTACATAATAATCATCAGAACTTATGTTTTGATGAGATGGTACAACTTTGGGAAGAGAAATTTCAGAGTGAAAAAGTAATAGTTGCAATATTGTAATATTTGTATTCATTCCTATTAAATTCCTAAATGCATGCTAATGTATTAACACTGAACATGTTTCACATTTCCAAGTACTGTGGAGCCAAAAGGAAACTCTTGTATGAAGAGATGCATTAAGTGTACTTATGGACAGTAATGTCTTTCAAAATAATTAACAACAGGCTTTGTCTTTTTTATTTTTTGCGAAAATGTGTACATGTGTAGATCTGTCCAGCCAGTTTCCCTTCACCTGGGAGTGTTTGCTGCCTGCCTGCCAGGATCCCAGGAGTTGGTGATGTTGCTCCCCACAACATCTGACTGGTGTTTCCTCTGGCCTTTGACACCAGCCACGCTGGACGATGGGGCACTCAGTGTTTCCACATACCTGGCTGTCCCCTTGCCTTTCCATTCTCCTTGTCTATTCCAGTCTATTCCTCCTCCTCCTCCTTTTTGTACTCCTGGCTCCTCCTTAATCTCCCTAGCCTCTGTGTCTTTTTTAAAAAATAATAACAGGTTCGGGTGAATCAGTGGGAACCAGCTGAATGATGACATCACTGCTTATGGGCCAAGATGGAATGCGAAAGAATACAGTGTTTAGTGACCAGGTCCATAGGAAGAAAAAAATAACCCCAGACCCTCATCCATGCTTTCAACATCCATTCCAAACCAAAAAATAAAATAAAATTGCAGGAACACATGTCGCAAAGTGGTCATTGCCAATGAATCAGACACTTCTCCCCCAACCCCTAGCTTTCAAAATTACATAGTTTGTAGTTGGTGGTAAAAGTGAGAAGGAGGCACAAAATAACAGAAGTCCTTTGCTCCTATTTTTCCTGCCCACCGTTGGTAATAGCTAAGGGAGAGTATTGAAGAAGCATAGGAGGAGAGATCACTGTACTTCTTAAGTAACCACTAACTCGTTGAGTGTGCACCTCTTAGTTCTCTCTTCTTTGTAGCCTGCTGGGCCTTTTGGCAGCTGCACACGTTGCTCTCTAGTCTGATGAGGAGGGCTTGCTGTGGCCTAATAAATGAGCAAAAGCTCAGACAGTTATGCGCATGGCTGCCTGCTCAGCTGACTAGGCTGGATTCTGCTTTGTGCTGCTCTGTAGAGCCAAAAATGAACTGTGGAGAAGTTGCTGCCCGTGTGAGGAATGAATGTTAGGTGGTGGGTCTAAAGCAGAGGTAGGCAACCTTTCCCCTTTAAGGGCCGAGGGACTTCAGCTCCCAGAATGCCAGGAGCTATTGGCCAACATGGGACTATTGGCCAACATGGCTGAGACTTCTGGGAGCTGAAGTCCCTCGGCCCTTAAAGGGGAAAGGTTGCCTACCCCTGGTCTCAAGGAACTAGACCCTTCCACTATTATTTCATACCCTCTAATTGTCCTAATTTGGCAGGGACGTCTCCAAATTAATCCATAACCAACCCACTTTTGCAGACTGCTAAAATGTCCATTTCCCTCTCCTCCTCTGCTTTGTCTTCAAATTATTTGTTGCTGCAAACTGAGTTCAAAGTGCAAAAGTAGTTTGCAATCAATTATTTGAAAAGAAGGTAGAGGAGAGGAGTGGACACAACCTTGCTTTGCCCTGTTGATTCAGGCAAAAATAAACTGTTGCAGCCTCTCCTAGCTTGTGTGTTCTTCCTCATTAATACCCATTTGCCATCTTGATCACATTCCAACATTTTCATCAGTAAAATGTTTCAGGGTGAGCTATTTCCCTAGGACTAATCATATCCTGTATCTACATAGGATGGGGAGAAAAAAAGGAAAGCAATGTGACTTGAAATTATTTCTTGTATTTTCTTTATTTTCTTTTAATTTCTTTACATAAGTTTACATAACACTGTGATGTGTATGTATGCCTATGACAGTCATGAGATTCTGTTGGAATAGCACCCGTGATAAGTAACACATTTCTCACATCTTTAGTGCCAGGGAACTTTTAGAGCTCTGATGATGTTCACTTGTTTTGTTTCTCTTTTCTAGCATGGTTTTTTGGCAGATGGCTACTCATCAGTATATCCAGAAATGCAATCCTCATCCCCTTACAGCACAATTTTCCTTAGAAGTTGACTAGACCATAAACGTACAATTTGGTCTAATCAATTTAATACACCATTGACTAACATAGAACCTGGAAAGACATTGCAACTGAGGAAATGGAGTGACAAGTTTCAGCATGCCTCCATTTCCTCTCTTGTGCATGTATATTTCTACTACTAATGCTGAATTAGAACTGGTAACAGAAAAGCAGATATTCTTATTACTCCACAGAAGTAATACTCTGTGAATATTTAAATAAGTGACAGAGTATTGATCAAAACACTTTTTAAAATATATATTATTTGCTATGTTTTCTTTAAAAAGAGGGTGAAAGGTATTTACAAAGAGTAGTTGAGTGCAAACTGTGTTGCATGTGGATTGGAATCCTTTCTCCACTCCTGAATCAGCTACAGCCTCTTGCTTAAGGCCACCATAGTTAGTAGTCTTTGGCAGGAGAGTTCTTCCATTTTTGGTAGTGACCGTCTGAATTCTTTTTTGGACATATTTTCTTCTGGATCTGCCATTATCTCTCAAACCTGTTTCATGTTATCATTGTCAGATTCTTCTTCTCTCAGTTTCTCAGAACAAAATATTTAATCGGAGAAGGAGGAGGAGGAGGAGAAGCCAGGCATGGAACCAGGAGTCATATGGTTATGATTTGAGAATGTCAAGAAGGTTGGGTATTTTTTTATTATTATTAGTGTATGTGTGCACGCATGTGTGTGCGTTTTCTTTTCTTTTTTTAAAAAATAACCTGTACCATTTACTTTGGGCAAAGGACTTGCTGCAGATACATCAAAGGGGATGTGTGTGATGGATCAAGGTGATCTCCCCCCACCACCACATCCTTGCCAGCTGTAGTGTTTATGATTAGAGGCAGACATTCCAGACACCTCAGAGTCCTCAGTAAGCATCAGATCTTTAACAGGATCTATCCCAACTGAGTGACACTAAACAGACAGCCAGAGGGGAGATGGTGGGGTGGGAGGGGATCCTTTGGCTCTCCACACACTCAAAAGCCAGGCTTTATAACAAACCTCTGCTAATACTAGTTTTTACGTTGCCCAGAGGCCCTTGTCTTTTGGCTTCAAGGATGGCTTTCATTAGCAGGAGGAATGCCTAGAGCTCAGCAAATGCTGTCATTGATCCGCTTGTAAGGACTTCACGATTTGTACAGCATTCAGGTCACAGCCCGCTCAGCTTTGAAGCAGCTCCTCTTCACGCTCCTGTCAGATGCGTACTGCCAGCTTCCTGAGGCTGACACAATTCCCCTCTCCTATCTGATTCCTCTCTCTCTGCAACTAACTATGTTCAATTCCCTTTGGATGACCCCAACAGCAGAAAATATTAACACTTGTTTACTGATCCTGTTGACATAAGAATTCTGCAAATGGCAAATCATACTGATAGTGGTGTGCCATTGCAAGCAGGGCCACTCTCCCTGCTTCGGCCTTCTCTCTGTGCTGCTGGAATTGTTTTAAATGCATCTCTGCTCAGTCGCCTTGGGCTGGAAACAGACAAAATGTTATAAGAGCACTGTTTCTTGTAGTATATATGTGTAGCCCCCATTGTTGAGTTATGAAGACATAAAATCCTGTTGAACAGAGGCAAGTGTGTGTGTGTGTGTGTGATTGGCACCAATGTCTGTCATAAAACTGTGTATTAAATGTGGGCTTGTCAGGTCAGCAGTATCCATTACCCTGAGATTTCAGGGCTGAACCCTGAGCCCAGTTAGTAGCCCTTTTCATATTATGAGGTGGGTCTTTATGACATCACAAAGGGAAAGTAGGCAGGGGTTAGAAGCAGGGCTGAAAGCACTCAGCCAGCTGATTGCAAGAAGCCAGTTGGTGGCTTATTTATTATTTCATTTTTATGCCACCTTTGTCCCAGAAAGGGACCCAAGCCAGCTCACAAGATAAAGACGCTTTAAAAACTTTACAACAAAATTTTAAAAACAATTACAGTACTCCTGTTAAAACAGTATAAAATTAACATTAAAACATACAAAAGTTAAAAACATAACTAAAATGCACACTCCATATAAAAGCCATCCTGTCATGATTTTAAAAAGCCTGCCTCAATAAAAACATTTTTACGTGCCAACAAAAGGGGAGGGGAGGCAACCAGCCTCCTGTGGAAGGGCGTTCCAGAGGGTGGGAGAAGCTGCCAAGAAGGCTCTCTCTCTCATGTTCTCACAAAGCGAGCCTGTGATGATGGCAGGACTGAGAGATAGCCTTCTCCTACAGATCTTAGGGGTTTTTGAGGAAAATAGGATTAAATAGGCGCAGAGCTTGGTAAAACCCAGCTGAATAAGTAGTGTTGTTGTTGTGTGCCCTTAAGTTGTTTCTGACTAATGGCAGCCCTAAGGGGAGATAATCATGGGATTTTCTGGGGCTGGGAGCGTATGACTTGCCCAAGGTTACCGGGTGGGTTTCCATGGCTGAGTGAGGAATTGAACCATGGTCTCCAGAGTCATGATCCTAGAGCTAAAACCATTACACCATGCTAACTCTCACAGTAATGTTGTTGTGTGCCTTCAAGTCATTTTTGACTCAACAATGACCCTTGGCAAAAGTTGTTCAAAGCAGCAAAGCAGCTTCATTTATATACCGCTTCATACCACACTATGCAGTGTCTAAGCAGTTTACAACTGTAAGCTAATTGCCCCCTAACAGCTGGGTTTTAGCGACCTCGGAAGGATGCAGGCCTGAGTCAGGCCTGAACCCTGGCTAGTATTGAACTCGCAACCTTGTGGTTTATGAGTGAGTGGCTGCCGTACAGGCATTTAACCACTGTGCCACCATTGGTTTGCCATTGCCTTTTGCTGAGGCTTTCCCTGAGGTTGAGAGCATGTGTCACCCTGTGGATTTCATGGCCAAGTGGGAAATTGAACCCTGGTCTTCAGAGTCATAGTCCAACACAAACCACTATGCCATACTGGTTCAGCAACACAAAGCTGGAAGGGAAGCACCTTTTTATGTCTGGGCAGATGGCACCCAGTAACTGCAGCAGATGCTTCCATTGCTGTTAGGACTTGCATCCAATGCAGCCTTACCTACATACTGAGAATTTTTCAGCCCCCTGCTGCTACTGCTACTGCTGCTGCTGCTGCTGGGGCTTGTGGAAGGCTCAATGCTAGGCTGCAGGAAGGTTTTTCAAGACCTGCTCTGCTACTGCAAATGCTTAGGTAACAGAAAGTTTTATGAGTCAAGATAATGGATTTCCATTCCTTGCCTTGATCTAAATGGCATATGTACCAGCCTTCTCCATCACCCCTGGCTTTTTGGTACACAATTTTATACATATCTCTTATGTGTGCACATATTTATACATATAAATATATCCCAAGCCACTTAGATGGGAATGGGTAGAGATATGTGCCCAAACTTTAAAGCCACCTCACATGCAGAAATCAGAAGTATTTCTGCTCCAGCACTGTTGGTCCTCACATTTGGCTTCCTGCCTAGAGACCTGGAGAAGCACAGCCATTCATTCCCTGAGATTTTGACCAGCCCCCTGAGACCTGGCAACCCAACTCAGTGTCCTGTGCCCTTGAGAACCTGAAATGTACACTGCCTAAGCATGTATAAATAAGAAAAGAATTTATTCCAGTGTCTATCCAACTTAAGTCTATCTATCTATCTCCATGTGGTACTTTGAATACAAAATAGCAGTTCAGAAGGACTTACCGTATTTTCTATGGTACATTTGAGCTTGGCAAGGATAATTTGTTTTTATGTAGTTGCATTGCCAGTGTAACAGTCAAACCCCAAGGAAATAAGTCAATTCACAATTTGGAGCTTAACCACATTACTTGGAAGTATGTTCTACTGAAATCAATGGGACAAACTTCCATCCAAATTTATTTTCTTTATTTGAGAATCTGTAGGCTTTGGTGATATTTTACTGAGTCTATTGTGAGGAGAAAAAAGCACTTTGTCTTAACAAAGGAATGGGACTTGCATGACCATGAGCTGCATGAAGCCCTGGGGGGTCCTGTATGAATCTTGGCATCCCGACTGATACTCTAAAATCTCTGGCAAACACATCCCCACCGTACTATTTTTTCTGATGAAAAAATAGTGAAGTTTGAAAGATGTCAAGAACATCCAAAACCTTTTTGCAAGTCTACAGAATGCTGGGGGGGGGGGGGAATCCCCACCCAAAAGAGGGGAAAATGCAGAATGACCCAAAAGACAACCAGAAGTGACCCAAAAGGCAACATGTCATCATTTCAGTTGCCCAAAATGACAGTTGTAAGGACAATTGCAGCTTTCTCAAGGGGCTGAAAATTGATTATTGAAGCCCTCTGGACTTGGGAAAATGCCCATGTCAACAGAGAGCACTGGCTATGTTCTAGTGCGTTAGAAGCCACATTAGAGTTGTGCACTGATTTAAAGTGGATCACACCAAGGTGACCACCACTATTGAGTGGCTTCCCATCTAATAAAGTTGGCCCTCCTTATCTCTGCATTGATGGATTCAGCCAACCACGATTCAAAAATATTCTCTAAAAAACTCCTCTAAAAGCAAATCTTGATTTTGCCATTTTATATTACGTGCACCATTTTACTAACTAAACCCTAGAAGATACTGAAGATCCACTGAATTTTTTTTTTTTGATCATTTCAAATCTGGAAAATAAAATGTTCCTTGACAACACAACATTCCCTAATTCAGGACAGTTGCATTTCTGAGTTACTAAGAAGATGTTTTACCAGGCAAGAATAAATTCAGTTTCCCCCTTCCTTTGTCTTGTCTAGGGGTAGGCAACCTTTCCCCTTTAAGGGCCGAGGGACTTCAGCTCCCAGAATCCCAGGAGCTATTGGCCAACATGGGACTATTGGCCAACATGGCTGAGGCTTCTGGGAGCTGAAAAGACCAGGGAAAGGTTGCCTACCCCTGGTCTTGTCACTCAGGAGGCCATACACCTGAAGGAGAATATTGCACACATGCTCAGCTTGCTTCCACAACTGCTCTTGTGTCAGCAAGACTGAGCTATTTGCGTATGCGACCTCAGCCACTCCCTTGCTCAGGGGCTAAGCATGCTTTTCTTTTAGAACTCTTAACACTAGTAGGTCTGAAAACAAGGGACCTAAATTAGAGGTGCAGATTTACTTAGATCGAAATCTTTTAATTAAGAAAAAAGAGGACCCAAAATGTATTCTGTGCTTCAGGGCAATAGTTTTAAGTGAAGGCCTCTTTTTAGTGTTTCCATCCTACTTATTATCTTCTGTTAAATATATATTGTATGTCATTAATAATGCTAGAACAAGTTGGATTGACAACTTAATTTTTTAAAAAAAAATTAGCATGCTGTTCATAGGAATCTGTAATACGATTCTTCTTGACTTACTCTGAACTTCAAAATAAATACTACCACAAGATTAATACAACATACATGATTATACTACTACTACCACCAAACTACCTGCACTGTATATCTTTAGCCACAATTAAATGGTCTGAAATGGAGGGGAGGGGAAGTTGGGGCCATTCAGATATTATTGGGTGGCAACTACCATTATCCTTAGCCAACATAGTAAGGGGTGATGTAGGTTGCAGCCCAACAGCACATCTGGATGGCTCACCCCCACCCTACAAGACAGAAGGATAAATGAATCAATATATTTCAATGAAAAGAGAAAATCACAGCTTTCCCCTTTATGATAGTGGTTCCCAAATTTTAGACCTCCAGATGTTTTAGACCTCAGATCCAAGAATTCCTGACTGTTGATCAAGTCAGCAAGGGCTTCTGGGAGCTGAAGTCCAAAACACCTGGAGGACCAAAGTTTCAGACTCACTGCTCTATTCTTGGACTGTGTAAAATATTCTGTTTCAAATTTCATGTCAAACGCAGTGATGAGGAAGGATAGAAATATGTTCTACAAGCTACTTTACATGAAGGTTTACAACCCCAAGCCTCTACTTTAGCCACATCAAGTAGCAGGTATTGAACAGGGGATGCAGTGGCTTAGTGGTTAAGATGCCATTACATGCAATGGCTGTTGATTCATACCTGCAGTGTTTGCCAATATCACCTGTGTGGCACATCCACCTTCACCAGTGGTCTGTCAGATTAACAAGACACAAATCTCAATGTTGGCAGTGGCATCACTAAGATTGGCATCATCCAGTGTGGTAACTCATAGTGCCATCCCCCCATTGACCTCCTCCCATAACACACCATACAGAATCCTTATGTTTTTTGTATTAACGTTACTCATAAATCGTAATTCCCATATATCACTGAATGCAATGTTAATAGTTGTGACATAAACAAATAAAATTATATCTTTAAATTACACTATCATATGCACAGCCTAAATGTGTTTACATGTACACAGTTTGATGCGATTAAAGTAAAAAATTGGTAAGACAGATGTTTGGATAGCAGTGGTGCCACACCTCCTTCAGGTGTCACCTGGTGTGGGCTGCACTCCCTGCACCCCCATAGTGATGTCCCTGCCTATTGGCTCTCCCTGCTGCTGCTGCTCTTGTAGCAGTGTACCCAACAATGAGAAATCTGTACTGGATGAGGTTATCCCATTTCCTACCTGCAGCTGATTCTTCAATCTTTTGCTAAATTTTCTGAGACAGAGCAAGCAAAGGAACAGCAGCTGGAAATAGTGGGCGAATAAGGAAGCCAAATGGGGATGGGGGAAAGATAAAGTCTTGAAATAGCAGCTTTGCATATCTAGCAGGTATGTTATAAAAGCAGATTTGGAGCAATGAGGCCTCCCCAATATGTTGTCTTTCTTTAGTCTTGATAAGACTAAAGTCTTGGATAGAAACATTAAAAAAATTCCAGAAATTTTGAAGCCTTTCAGAAAAACTAGGGGGTCCCCCCCCCAATTTTTCATAGAAAAGCAGATATTTCCTGAAGCATATTAAAATGACAATATTATCACACTGTACTGATTGAAAGTAACTGCATTATGTTATGCAAATAAAATCTCTTGTGTGTAATTTTGTTTGGCATAAAATTATGATTTGGTATATCAAACATATCATTTAGTTGTTCTCAAATTATTGCTCTACTTTCTCTAGAGAAACTAAACTTTGGGGATAAATTTCTAAAATGGATTAAATCCATATATACGGAACAAAAAGCCAAACTGATAATAAATGGGGGGAAATCAAGAGAATTTGCTGTTTAATGTGGGGTCAGACAAGGATGCCCCATCTCACCATTATTATTTCTGGTTATTTTGGAGCTTCTTAATAACAATATTAGACAAGATGATAACATAAAAGGGACAAAAATAAGAGGGTCCAAATTTAAACTTAGAGCATATGCGGATGATTCAATAATCTTCTTAGATAACCCGCTAGAAAGTATTGGAAAACTAATGCCAACACTAAATAAGTTTGGAACACTTACTAATTCAAATTAAATAGGCATAAGTCAGTAATTATCACCAAAAATATGACACCAATGGAAGAACAAACTATTTATGGAAAAACCCAATGTAAAATTGTGAAAAAAAGCCAAATATTTGGGCATTACTATTTCCAACAGGAATGCTGACTCATTTGAAAACAACTATGGGCCTTTACAGACTGCCAGAAATAATGCAGCTTGAGACCACTTTAACTATCCTGGTTCAATGCTAGGGAATTATGGGAATTGTAGTTTTTTTCTGAGACATTGAGCGTTCTCTGTCAGAGAGCTCTGGTGTTACAATAAATTATAATTCTTAGGAATTTCTAGCACTGAGCCAGCGTACTTAAAGTGGTCTCAAGCTGCATTATTTCTGGCAATCTGTAAAGGCCCTAAGTGAATTTATGGAAAGAAATTAAAATACACTTATTAGACTGGTCAAGGCTCAAACTTTCCCTATATGGGAGAATCTGCAATCAAAATGGTTGTCTTGCCCAGATTAATCTTCTTATTTTCTAATCTTTCCATTATTCACAACAATAATACATTCTTTACATGGAATAGAGAACTTAAAAGATTTATCTGGGAGGGGAAGAAGCCTCATACAAGTTAGAAAATTATAATTGACAGAAAGGAGAATGGTGGTTGCGGACTTCCTGAATTAGAGCTTTATTAACAAGCTAGTGCATTAACATGGCTACAAGATTGGGTTAAACTCAGGAATAGGAGACTATTAGATTTGGAGGGCTTTAATCTCAGATTTGGGTGGCATGCATATCTATGGTACAATAAAACAAAAAATGATCAAGATTTCAATCACCACATAGTGAGAAGAGCCCTGTTGTAATTCTGATTTAAAATAAGAACAACCTTTTATTGAGGGATACCAGGTTGGATGTCTCCTCAGGAAGCCATGTTAAGCAGATTTAAATCAACCAAAAATTGGTTAAGAATAAGAAAAGAACAGCATGAGGGAAATTTAGAATTAAAAGATCTAGGATCTATTCAAAGTTTGGATCAGAAGGTAAACTGTTTTTTATATTATCAGTTACAAGATATATTTAAGATTGACCAAAAAACGACAACGAGGGCTTTACCTTATAAAAAATGAGATAGACAATATATTATTAACTGAGAAACCCAAACAAATAGCTAATCTATATAGAGTCCTTCTAGAAAGAAAATTAGAAGATGAAATCGTGAAGGACCATATGATAAAATGGGCTAGGAATATTGGGAAAGAAATTCATATAGAAAAATGGACACAAGCCAGACAAGTGACATATAAGTTCACAAAAAAAATCAGAATTTGTGTGGAATTTTTTTCAAAATGGAGACAAGACTGCACTTGACTCTGGCTAGGTTGGCTAAGATCTTTAAAATCAACAGCCCTATCTGTTGGAAATGTCAAAAAAGTTATGGATCTTGATTCCACATGTGGTGGCCATGCCCTGTAACAGCAAATTTTTGGCAAAACCTTCATGCTACAATTTGTGAAATGTTAACTATTTCTTTTGAATGTACACCAGATTTATATATCTTAAATATGTTACAAAATATACAAACCACAGATCAAAAAGATTGTGGAAATTAATTTTATACATGATTACATGTGCAAAATGCTGCTGTCACAAATGTGGAAAATAGCTGAAGTTCCCTCTATAGATAATTGATTATATAAACTGATTGAAGCAGCTGAATTGGATAAAATATCTGGTAGTATAGATGGGGAATCTTATTGTAAAAATAAGGAAAGATGGAATATCCTTCATGTATATTGTGACAGATTATGGAGTAAATAATCTCAGAAGAAGAATATAAGTAGTAGATAATTAAGATAATATATTTCTTTAGGAATTTCATCAAGATAAAATTTGGGAGTTAACATTTATTTGTAAAGTAAAATGAAGTTGTTAATGATAAAGAATAAGCATACATCATAAAGACAGGACATATGGAAGAAGTGAATTCAAATCTATGTCAGATCCTGGGGGGAGAGAATATGAGCATATATTTATAGTTTGGGGGTAGGGGAGTAGGAATTGTAGATTAAAATTATTTGTAGTGCGTATGATTTTTCTTTTGTAATATTACTTTTACATCTTTCTGTAATAATAACCAGTAAAAAAAAACCTATTGGGTGAGACCGCCCAGAGGGGGCTTACTCAATGGGGGTAACAGACTTGGAGTCTCCAATACTCTGTTTCCCAAATGTTTTTTCACCTCTTGAATGGGAAGAGAAAGGAAAGTAGGGTGCTTGGAACCTCTGCCTGAGGGAGGAGAACAAATAGGAGGAGACCTATGAATAGACATAGATGTATGAACAAAATACACACACTAAACAAACACAATATTTTATTCATATACTACATATAATACTGTAAATATGCATAGTATTGAACATCCACATGTAGATGTAAAGAAGGTCACAAGGGTAAAAAGTTTGAGAACCACTGGTATAGCATATTTGCATAATTATTACAGATTGAATTATCTTCTTTGCTTGTTTGTTACTGTGAGATCCTGAACTGTAAGGAACTTGTTTGGTTGTTGCCAGATTATTATGACCAGTCAGAACCCCCCTCCATAAAAACAGAATAAACCATCAACATTATTAAAACAGTGTGTGTGTGTGTGTGCGTGTGTGTGCGCGCGCATGCTTCTTCTTCTTTATAGTTTCAGGCTGACATTAAAAGTAACTTACCGTATTTTCCAGCGTATAAGACGACTGGGTGTATAAGACGATTCCCAACTTTTCAAGTTAAATTATAGAGTTTGGGATATACTCGCCGTATAAGACTACCCCTCTTCTAACGCACAGCAAATAATTTTTTTAAAAAAATCAGATTTGATTTCAATATGGTAATTTTAATTCAAATGCTTATGACATGCAGGTACTTAGCAAGAAAACTGTCACTTATAAACACAACAAACTACAGCTCCCATGTTCCCTAGCAATAATAATAATAATAATAATTTATTTATACCCCGCCTTTAGCCGAAGATATCAAGGCGGCTTACATTAAAAGTACACTCCCACAGCTTATAACAATCATATAACACCCCCCCCCCTTAAAATTACAATTAAATCAAGCAGTTTAAAATCTAATATTTTAAACAGTAATCAATGACAGGCGCAACTAATAAAACAAAAAGCACTGAAACACCCCCAGTTTATCGCTGGGGCAAAATTAGCCCCTCAGAGACACATGTAAAAAAGGGAAAGGGTACTTAATGGGGGAGGGTCAGATCTAATTAATTCTCTTCTGGATAAGCCCGCCGGAAGAGATCCATCTTGATAGCTTTCTTAAAGCCATTTAAGCTAGATATCTGACGGATCTCTTCTGACAAGGCATTCCAGAGTCTGGGAGCAGTAGCAGAAAAAATCATCTGGGAGGTTGCCGTCAATCTAGTTCTTGTTGATTGAAGAAGCTGCCTCCCGAAGGACCTGAGGGAACGGGGCAGATTATATGGGACGAGGCGGTCCTTTAGGTAAGTTGGGCCCATGCCATGTAGGGCTTTTAAAGGTCATTACCAACACCTTATACTGTGCTTGGAAACCAATAGGCAGCCAGTGAAGAGATTTTAAGATCAGAGTAATATGATCACTCCTAGATCTTCCAGTGATCAACCTGGCTGCCATGTTCTGTACCAATTGCAGTTTCTGAGTTAGGTATAAGGGTAGCCCCATGTAGAGTACATTACAGAAGTCGAGTCGTGAGGTTACCAGTGCATGTACTACAGTTTCTAGGTCCCTAGGTCCAGGAATGGGTGCAGCTGGCGTATCAGCTGAAGCTGATAACAAGCACTCCTGACTGTCGCGTTCACCTGATCAGTCATGTGAAGCGGCAAGTCTAGGAGCTCCCCCAGACTGCGGACATAGTCCTTGGTGGAGAGCATGACTCCATCCAAGACTGGCAGTCGCAACCCAATCTCTGGTTTAGGGGCCCCTATCGTAAGTACCTCCGTTTTGTCTGGATTCATCTTGAGTCGGTTTTTCCTCATCCAGTCCATTACCGCTCCAAGGCATTGATTGAGGGGAGAACTGCCATCTGCCGTCATGGCAGCCGACTGAGACATGGAGCATAATATTTGAGTGTCATCCGCATATTGATAACATCCTGCTCTATGTCTCCTGATGATCTCTTCCAGCGGCTTCATGTAAATATTAAACAAATATTTCTGCAGTGTGTTTTGGACCTTACTTTTAAAAAAAATAGTCCAGATTTAAATGCTGCTTTAAAAATTATTTCCATCTCCCAGCTATGAGATGGTTGGGGGGAAATGAGAAAGTGTTGGGGGGAAGGACTGCCAATATACTAGGTGATGCATTCTGGAGTATGTACAATTTACGGCCAAGTAAGTGACCCTGGGCATGTCATGCACTCTCAGCTTCAGAGGATGGTAATGGCAACCCCCATTTGAAGAAACATGCCAAGAAAACCCCGTGATAAGTTTGCCTTAGGGTTGCCATAAGTCGGAAAGGACTTGAAGACACACAAGAACTACAAAAAAAGTCTGCAATTGTTTCATAGGTAGTACGTGGGAATAGGAGCCAGCATAGTGTAGTGGTCTGGGTGTTGGACTATCACTCTGGAGACCTGGATTTGATTCCCCACTCTGCCATGAAATCCACTGGGTGAACTTGGACAAGTCACAAACTCTCAGCCTCAGGAGAAGGCAATGGCAAACCTCCTTTGAGCGAATCTTGCCAAGAAAGAAAGCCCCATGATCACCATAAGTCAGGAACAATTTGAAGGCACACAATATACACATATAACCTCCAAGTTAAGGAACTTGGTTCTTCTTTAGATAAATCTTCAAGGGTACTCTCTCTCTCTCTCTCTCTCTCTCATTGTGCAGAATTATTTGTTAAAGAAGCCATGTCCAAGCAACACATCAACATTGCAGAAATTTATTAAAGCAGTTTGACACTCAAGGCTGAAGGCTATGGAATTCTGGGATTTGCAGTTTTGTGAGATATTTAGCCTTTTCTGTCAGAGAGGTCTGGTACCACAAAGCAAACTGCAGACCCTAGGAGTCCATAGGATGGAGCCATGGTAGTTAAAGCAGTGTCAATCTGCATTATTTCTGCAGTGCAGATTCAGGCTGTATCCATACTGTAGAACTGGCTTCCTTTTCTTTCTCCCCTCATTCTCATCCTCCTCCTCCTCTCTCCTGGCTCTCTTCTCTTTCTCCCTTCATTCTCATTCTCCTCCTCCCCTCTCCTCGGACCTTATCACACGGGGTCTAAAGCAGTCCCATCCCCGTCCCATTGCGCTTCTAGCAGCATCATCCCAGTATCATTCCGGTCGCGGGAAATGTAATTTCCATTTAGACCAGGAATTCAAAAGAACGGGGATGATGCCGGATAATGCAGCATGATGCCGCATTGGGACGGGGATACAAGGGGGATGCGACGGGGTTTCTCTGCGACGTCGTTTGATCACCCGGGGAAAGGAAGTGCGATGGGATGGGGATGCGACCGGGGTGCGACGGGGATGGGCGGGGTTTCTCTGTGACGTCATTTAATCACCCGTGGAAAGGAAGTGCGATGGGATGGGAATGCGACCGGGGTGCGACGGGGATGGGCGGGGTTTCTCTGCGACGTCATTTGATCACCCGGGGAAAGGAAGTGCGATGGGACGGGGATGCCGCGGGAATGGGACTGCTTCAGACCCCCGTGTGATAAGGTCCCTAGCTCCCTCCTCTTTTTCCCTTCGTTCTCATCCTCCTCCATTCTCATCTCCTCCTCCTCTCTTCTGGCTTCGTTATCCTCCTCCATTCTCATCTCCTCCTCCTCCCTTCTGGCTCTCTTCTATTTCTCCCCTCATTCTCATCCCCCTCCTCCTGGCTCTCTTCTCTTTCTCCCTTCGTTCTCATCCTCTTCCTCCTCTTCTTCCTCTCCCCTGGCTCTCTTCTCATCCTCCTCCATTCTCATCATCCTCTCTCCTGGCTCCCTTCTCTTTCTCCCTCCATTCTCATCTTCCTCCTCCTCTCTCCTGGCTCCTTTCTCTTTCTCCCTTCGTTCTCATCCTCCTCCTCCTTTCTCCTGGCTCTTCTATTTCTCCCCTCATTCTCATCCTCCTCCTCCTCCTCCTTTCTCCTGGCTCTCTTCTCTTTCTCCCCATGTTCTCATCCTCCTCCTCCTCTCTCCTGCCTCTATTCTCTTTCTCCCCTCGTCCTCGTCCTCCTCTCTCCTCTCTCCTGGCTCCTTTATCTTTCTCCCTTTGTTCTCATCCTCCTCCTCCTCCTCTCTCCTGGCTCTCTTCTGTTTCTCCCTTTATTCTCCTCCTCCTCCACCACCACCTCCTCCTCCTCCTCCTCCTCCTTTCTCCTGGCTCTTTTCTCTTTCTCCCTTTCTTCTTCTCCTCCTCCTCCTCTCTCCTGGCTCTCTTCTCTTTCTCCGTTCTTATCCTCCTCCATTCTCATCCTCCTCCTCCTCTCTCCTGGCTCCCTTCTCTTTCTCGCTTCGTTCTTATCCTCCTCCATTCTCATCCTCCTCTCTCCTGGCTCCCTTCTCTTTCTCCCTTTGTTCTTATCCTCCTCCATTCTCATCTTCCTCCTCCTCTCTCCTGGCTCTCTTCTCTTTCTCCCTTCGTTCTCAACCTCCTCCTCCTCTCTCCTGGCTCTCTTCTCATCCTCCTCCATTCTCCTCTTCCTCCTCCTCCTCCTCTCTCCTGGCTTCCTTCTCTTTCTCCCTTCATTCTCCTCCTCCTCCTCCTCCTCCTCCTCCTCCTCCTCTTCCCTCCTGGCTTCCTTCTCTTTCTCCCTTCGTTCTCATCCTTCTCCTCCTCCTCCTCTCTCCTGGCTCTCTTCTCTTTCTCCCTTTGTTCTTATCCTCCTCCATTCTCATCCTCCTCCTCCTCTCTCCTGGCTCCCTTCTCTTTGTCCCTTCGTTCTCCTCCTCCTCCTCTCTCCTGGCTCCTTTCTCTTTCTTCCTTTGTTCTCCTCCTCCTCCTCCTCCTCCTCCTCTCTCCTGGCTCTCTTCTATTTCTCCCCTCATTCTCATTTTCCTCCTCCTCCTCTCTCCTGCCTCTATTCTCTTTCTCCCCTCATCCTTGTCCTCCTCTTCCTCCTCCTCTCTCCTGGCTCCTTTCTCTTTCTCCCTTTCTCCTCCTCCTCCTCCTCCTCCTCCTCCTCCTTTCTCCTGGCTCTCTTCTATTTCTCCCCTCGTTCTCCTCCTCCTTCTTTCTCCTGGCTCCCTTCTCTTTCTCCCTTTGTTCTCCTCCTCCTCCGCCTCCTCCTCTCTCCTGGCTCCCTTCTCTTTCTCCATTCGTTCTCATCCTCTCTCCTGGCTCTCTTCTCTTTCTCCCTTCGTTCTCATCCTCTTCCTCCTCTCTCCTGGCTCTCTTCTCATCCTCCTCCATTCTCGTCCTCCTCTCTCCTGGCTCTCTTCTCATCCTCCTCCATTCTCCTCCTCTTCCCTCCTGGCTCCTTTCTCTTTCACCTTTCATTCTCCTCCTCCTCTCTCCTGGCTCCCTTCTCTTTCTCCCTTTGTTCTCCTCCTCCTAATCCTCCTCTCTCCTGGCTCTCTTCTCTTTCTCCCTTCATTCTCATCCTCCTCCTCCTCCTCTGTCCTGGCTCTCCTCTCTTTTTCTCCTCATTCTCATCCTCTTCCTCCTCTCTCCTGGCTTCCTTCTCTTTCTCCCCTCATTCTCATCCTCCTCCTTCTCTCTCCTGGCTCCCTTCTCTTTCTCCTTTTGTTCTCATCCTCCTCCTCCTCTTTCCTGGCTCTCTTTTCTTTCTCCCTTCGTTCTCATCCTCCTCCTCCTCTCTCCTGGCTCTCTTCTCTTTCGCCCCTCATTCTCGTCCTCCTCCTCCTCTCTCCTGGCTTCCTTCTCTTTCTCCCCTCGTCCTCGTCCTCCTCCTCCTCTACCTGGTGTATAAGACAACTCCCAACTTTTGAGACCCTTTTCCAGGGTTAAAATGTCATCTTATATGCCGGAAAATACGGTATTTCCATAAAAAGAATTGAGAAGAAGAAACCAGGTCAAAGAATTGTGATGGCATGATACCATACATACTCTTACATCCTGTTAAAGATTTTAGAAATAATTTAGATATACGAATACCTTCTTTTAAACATTTTATTCATCATTCTAAAATAACGTATTCCATATTCTATTTTTTATAATTTTCATTTTTTCCCCAATTTTTCTGGAAAAAGATTGAAAAGAATATTTCCCCCTATTTTGCCCCTTTTCTCCCATTCCAGGCTTTCACATCACTCATGGTGGTTCCTACAGACATTATATACCAGGCCTTTTTTAGGATGGGGTACCCAGGAGGCAATCATCCCAGACCTACCTTATGAAGGGGAACTGGCACATACAGGGGGCTACATGCTGCCAACTCTTTCAGAATCCCATTAACTTCAGCTCCCTATGCATAATGGACAAGGAAGCAGCGGGAGAGAGCCTCAAATTAACTCAAGCCTATCAGTGTCTTAAAAGGACCTTGATGATATATACTTTGCTGCTATCACAGAGAACAGGTACACAGACAGCCCCAGCTACTATTACTTCACTTTCTACGGATGTTACTGCTTTCATATGCAGCCTGCTTTGGTTTATCTGGCTATAAGAGGTCTTTTTGACCTTGGCATCTTTACTTTCATACTTTCTCATATGGAGGAACTGTTCCTAACAGATTTTTGCCCTAGTACTTGCAGGACTTCCATTTATTTTAAGTCAGACCGTTTATATTAGTTTTATTTGACATATTTGCAGATGGCAACCATGCATGTGATCCTTCACATCAGAATTCCTGGAACATTTTTTTTTACTGCAGTAATGTTGAGGATTGTAACATCCAATGATATGTGCCATTATCCGACAATGATACTATCTCTTCTTGAGAATAAACACTTTTCAAGTTATGTGCAGGGTGTGTGGGCATGTTTGCATTTCTCTTGCTGTGGCTTATTGCTATAATTCACAAGGAAATTGAATACAAGCCTGTGGTGAATCATAATATCCTTCTGCTTCCCTTTTTTAGTGCAGAGGATATAGTGTTAAGCCTACACTGTCCTTAAGGTTGCAGTACGTTTACAACAGAAAGCTTAATATGAGAACATTCCCCTTCCTTTTCTTAACTTGAACTATATTTCACATGATATATGTCTCCTGTGTGTGTGGTCTTCTCTTTTTTGCTTCTTTTTTTCTGGAAAGTGCATGCATAATTGGATAAGGTATTGTGGAGATACAAATGTTCTGAAAATACTGATGTGGTTTCCCCACCACTCTTTGATAAATCAGCTATAGGTGTGTATGGAGGGAGGAAAGGATCTTGAGGGGTTTTTGGAACAGATTTTTTAGCAACCTGGCAAAGTCCAAATCTATTTTATTAATCTTCTTTACACAAGGGATCTTAATGCCTTTGAAGATTTTGGAGAGTATTCAGTACTTAAATTTGGAATCTTCTGCCATGGACTTTTGAACCTTTCAGTAGTTTGGAAAGGGATAAGAAATGATTTCTCAAAGCTGCCGTGGTGCTGTTATTCTGATCATTCCCAGTATTTAAATACCCACCTGCCACTGTATAATAGATAGTATAGTTCCTTCAGTCTATAAAGATCATCAGTGTCTCACCCTCATATATATTTTTTCTCTGTCCCTGCCCCTAATCTTTCTCTACCTTTGTACTTTTTGGAAGTGGGGAAAATAGAATCAATTGTGTGAAAAAAGCATATATAGTTCTACAGTCAGACCAAAGGGTGTAGCTAGGAAAATTAATCTCACTGGTGAGGGTCTGAAACAAATCCCTCCTTCCCAGCCTATTTTTAAATGAGGCAAAATAGGTTTTCCAGTTATCATTTAAGTTAAAATCGAATTTAGGGATGTGAAATAATATGAAAGTTCTTCACAAACCCTCTTATGGAGTTCTTTCTATGGGTATGCAAAAATCATTCATTTAAATTAAATTAATTTAAATTGTTTGTACAAACAGCTTGGAATTCATTTTCAGATGAATGGGGACTCATTTGGTAATTTGTGTTACTGGCTTTATTGGCTCTATCTACAAACAGTTTGTAGCTGGTAATAATATATCAGGGAATTTCACCCAAGATGACCTGGCTTTTCATTATCTCAAGAGGGTATCAGCTTTATCTTTTACATGTCTGCTTCTTTAGTTGATGATATCATTAACACTGAAAGCAAGCTTTTATGTTCTTCACTTATGTCTTTGCCACAAGATAGAAGGAAATGAATTTCTGCTGGATAAGTGAATGTGACACTGAAGTTTAAATGATGGTTAGTTTGCAATCTTTATCTCAAATGCACATTCCATCACTGTTTGAGAATTAAGAAACCAAACTGGTAAATTCACCTTCAATAGAATAATTGACTTAAGGTACCAGAATTAACATCTAAGGCACACCTCCTTTCTTTCTTCAGAATGTTGGATCTCTTGGAATTCAAGAAGGACGAAACAAGGTGCATTTTATAGATTAGAAGGCAGTTCCACTTACCCAGACCACTGTTTTTACTAATCCATTAAACTACTGGTTCTGTTGTCAGTGCCAGGCTCTTATCAAGTAATCATTCCAAAAATGTACTTTGGATTTTTACTTCTAGCATAAACAAAGATAAAAGGAGGAAAACCATTAACCACAGGTTCAAAAATTATTAAATTGGACGTAGGAATATCAGAATAACTGGCTATTTAGGGGATGATCTCTTATGTTTCCCTACATTTGGTTACAAGTATATATAGTGGAGTTCAGAATAAAAATAGTGAGGGATGTGTCATAGACTTCTCTTATCGTGTTGTTCCTAACCTGTGAAGAAACTGCACACTGCTTTATAAAAATGCTCTCCATAATGATGCAAGAATCTCATGAATTTGGCGAAAAATTCATAAATTCTTTGGAGGGATGGGTGAAACATTATTTTGTTTTCATTTAAAATGTATGTGCAGGCCGTTGATAAGAGTATTAGTCTTTCACCTGGAAGTCCATCTGAGACTTCTGCCTAGAACTATTAAGAGTACAGTTCTATTCCTTACAAAGATCACAAACTCTGGCATGCAGCAAAAGAATAATATATATTGAAAACTCTAACCACAAAGTTAACAAAAGTAATAACAAATCATACTGTTGTGACACCTTTTGCTATGAATATAATTAGTTGGCCATGAAAATCCTACTAATATGGTTGCATCAAGTACCTAAAGTTATTCCTGCACCCTTCTCTACTGATTCTGCCCACAAATGGCCACCATTTCAGATAAAGGTACTATCATCCACTGAGAACAGAGGCATGCAAGAAATGTTAACAGCCCCAAATCAGAAGATAAACAACTGACCCTTTCTACAACAATGCTGTTTTCCCATAGAAGGACTAGTCCTACTCATGTACAATACAAACAATGAACTTTGTATTCCATTAGAACAGGCCTGGGGATGGTGCAGCTGTCTAAATGTTATTGGGCTGCAACTCCCATCAGCCCTAATCAGCAAAGGCAATTGTGAGGAATGCTGGGGGTTGCAGTCCAACATCTGGAAGGCTGCATGACTCTCACACCTGTGCAGTAGAATCAAGAATATGCTGCTTAGTGCCTTCTATAAGTTCCACAATTTTTTCTTAATGGTAATCTAGAACAGTCCTTCTTGGGCTATCTGGTGAGGCTATCTGATGAGGGCAAGACAAGCACTGTATTTGTGCTCATTGACTACAATTGTTCCTTTCCTTACAGGGACTGCCAGCCAGTGGCTTGAGGGCCTGCAGCAGTCCAGGGACCACCATTATGAGTAGCTCTGATCTACAGTAAATTAATTTTACCCATAAATATATTTAAGGGAGGGAATGATATGCCACAGTTGGTCATCACAGAGGGGTTGTTTTGACTTATTAAATAATTATACTTAAAATATTTATAAAGGGATTATTGATTAGATGTGTCTTTTTCTTTATATGTATAATGTACTAATACTAAAACAGCAGTAATTAATCACAATGTACTCAAGACATGGAGATGACATGGAGATAACAGTATTTATTTACCTATTTGTAGCAGGACAAAACAAAACGGCAAGAGTTTTTCTAGCAGGGACTAGTAAATTAGCTAACAGCTGTGCTATGCTAGAGTTTTGAGATTTCATGCAGATGTTAGCAAATGTCATCAAATGCAATTGAATGGATGGCTTCTGGCATAATAGCAACCAACATACCTCAATCTGATGATTAACAGACAGGGCATATTGCTGCAAAGGCACATTTAGTAGGCCAGCAACTGGATGTATGAGAATTTAGTAGGAAAACAATATTTTAGATAGATGCCTTGAAACATTTCTGCAGTAACAGTGGCCACAATCCAGCACAGAGTTAAGTGCATTTAATTCTGTGTTGGATTATGTCCAGTCTTTTTGAGAGATCTGAGAAATCTACTTCAGGCATGAATCCACTCAAACCTCTGGCAAGATATTAAAAACATGCAGCATGAGTCACTAGGGAATGGCACCAAACATGACTTCTCCATGGCAAACAATTCATCCTCCAAGTTATAATGTTTTCAGGCTTTTTCCTTGTGGCTCATTCCAATTACTCTAGTTGTTTCTATGCTTTCTGTGCTGTATTGGAAGGCTTTGATACTCAACATACTGAGGAAAGTCACCTGGAGACTACATTCAAATAGTATCATTATCACAATTTTGAAAGGTCTGCAAAAATAACTTTTATGCTTGTGAAAAGACTGTGTTGAACATATAATTTTCAGGATCTCACACATGCACACACACACCATTCCTCAAAAGGCAGAACAAGGAAAATGGATCCTTATTCAGTTAACAACCTCACATTTAAAACAAAACAAAACATAGCTGTGTGATCCACAAATAGAAACAAAATCCAAGATGGAGCAATACCTTCATTAGGCTACTAACATGTTACAAACAAGATAACCTTTCAAGTTAAATAGAAAGGGTTTTTTTTTTAGGCTTGGATGATACCAAATCTAAAGGGCTAGAGTAGGGGGGACGAAAAAATAAAGACTTCAGACATTGCAATAGCTGTTGATGGGAAAACACCATATTTATTGTTAAGGAGGTAAAAATAAATTCACCATAAATCAGAAAACTGTACCAGTGGAAATGGAGTACAGTGACAATTTTCTTAGGTGAGATTTACACTTGGTTACTTAAAATGGATATGAAAACTTCTTACCAAATTGCAGAGTCTGCCCTCCTTTACTGCAGTAGCTCTTTAAATACAAAGGATCAATATACCTGTCCCTCCACATTTGTGGCTTTGACTTTTACGAATTTTATTATTTATGGATTTTATTAATATGTTTTCTAGGTATATCTAGGTCCTCCAGTGCAACTCTATGGTCAACTTTAACCAAAGGTCCCCCTGAAGGACCTAGAGATTCCTAAAGAGAACACTCCACTAGGCATGTGTAGCCCCTCCAGTGCAATTCTGTGGTCAGATGTTTACCACAGCGTTGCACTGGAGGACCTAGTGATTCCTAGAGAGGTGTTCTCTCAGGTAAAAAACGTGTTTTTGTTATTTGCAGTTTTTCCACATTCACGAGGGTCCTGTACCCCTAACCCCAGCGAATGTGGAGGGATGAGTGTATATCCAAGACAGCTACACTTTAGCAAGCAAAAGGCTCTTACGTGAGGTAACCTTGAGCAGAACAAACACACAAAATGCTTTGAGAAGAATTCTGCTCCTTCCCTCCTTTCATGAGGGAAAAGAGGGAGTTGTTTCCATAGTTCTTTTATCATCTGGTGATGCAAAGTGGCAAGGAGCGAACTGGTAATATTCTGAGGGAGCATTGTAAAACTGTCATTTATTACTAGAATTTTAAATCTTATTTCTATTTATAAATGCCATACAGAACATTTATAGTTTTATGTTGTTATTTGCCTTCAAGTTGACTTCAGTTTATGGTGACCCAATGAATGAGAGACCTCCAAGAACCCTGGTCATCAACTGCCCTGCTCAGGTATTGCAAACTCAGGGCCACAACGTCATTGTTGCTCCTGAAAATGCTGCATTGAGTATCAAGAGACCCTGATGAAAGGGAAGAGCTGTGGCGCAAAGAGTAGGGGGGATTCCTGGGGGGGAACATCTGAACGCACCATTTATGCTCAGAACTCTTCTGTTAACAGAAGGCAAATCCTGGCACCAGCCCACTCTACTGGATCATTTCTTATGGCAGTTGTAAGTTGATTTGTGCTGTTCATCTGAAAAAGGGCCTAAGCAGACTGCCAGAAATAGTGCACATTAAATTGAGGCACTACCCTGGCTCAGTGCTAGGGAATCATGGGAACTGTAATTTATTGTGGCACCAGAGCTCTCTGACAGAGAAGGCTCAATGTCTCAGAAAAAAATACAGTTCCCATGACTCCCTAGCACTGAGCCAGAGCAGTGCCTCAATTTAATGTGCACTATTTCTGGCAGTCTGCTTAGGCCTAAAGTGCTCTATAAATGTACAAAGTCAGACAAATATTACCTTAAAAAGAAAACTACTGTAGAAGCAGAAGACTGTAGAGTCGGAAGAAGGTGAATTTTCATTGTTTCACATAGCTTATGGGAACAAAAATAGTTGTTGCTGTTAACTGCCCTCAAGTTGACCTTGTTTCAAGGTGACCCCATGGATGAGACATCTCCAAAGTTCCCTGTCTTCCACTAATCTACTTAGGTTCTGCAGTCTCAGGCCCATGACTTCTCTGATTGAGTCCAGCCATCTGGCATGCAATCTTCCTCTCTTTTTACTGAACTCTATCTTTCCTAGCATTATTGTCTTTTGTAATGAGTTGTGCCATCTCATTATGTGGCCAAAGTAGTGTTACCCAAAATGCTAGGGTCTGGGGATTCATATGTTTTAGGAGAATTTAGTACTTAGCTCAAAGGAGAGATATAGCACGGCTTGGATAACAGCAGCCTTGGGATGGCAACCCAACTATACCAGGTCTGAATCATACAGAACTCCAGAGGCAACTTCAAATAGGGTTTGTATTTTTATTAGGGAATAATCACAACATATGCAACACATACACTCACACACATACAAGAGCTAGAGGAACAAAGGTGGGAGCAGCAGTATAGAATTAAGTCCTCGCTAATGGTGATACGCTACTGACATGGATCTTGATTCCATCAGTGGAAGTCCAGAATGGAGAAGAATTCAATAGCCGCTATGGTAAAAAGTGGGGTTAGCTGACATATTGAGGAGCCTAGTCTAGTAAAACTGACAGAGTGCCTGCCTGCTTGCAAACTAGACCAAGACTATTTGTTTTTCTAGCTGTATATATAACTCAAAGTGTGTTTTAGGGACAAAAACCAAGGCTGAAAGGATTAGAAACTATGCTAAATGGCTTCCCAGGGGGGAAACAATAGTTCGGACTAGAAGCGGATATTTGGTAAACATGTTTGACAAAGGGATTTTCTAGTACTCCCTTGTCTCAGGTAGTTTTGAGCAATCACCTTTGGCCATGATCCTCTCACTGCCCTCTGCCTTATACTGGAGCCTTGGGAAATCCCATCATGGTGGGTGCCTTCTAGACTCTGGCTAGCCCTAACTGGTTTTCCACATGTGAGCAGGTCAGGTGTCCACAGCAGGAGTCCATATCACCTCCCATTAAGATGATATAAAAATATGAGGGACAATTGGAGGCCTGGTCCCAGGGTAACAGTAGGACAGGCTCAATTTAGTCATCCTGGCTTCCATTGAGACTTTGGGCTTAATCTGCTCTAGAATCCATTTGTTCGTCTTCTTGGCTGCCCATGGTATTTTCAGGACTCTTTTCCAGCACCACATCTCAAAAGAGTTTATTTTTCTTCCTATCCACTTTCTTCACTGTCCAGCTCTCACATTGATACATGGTAGTGGGGAATATAATGATTTGTACAATCCTCACTTTAGCACTCAGTTATGCAACTGATTTATACAACTGTATTGCACTTTAGGATCTTGTCCAATTCTTTCTTAGCTGCCCTTGCTAATCCTAGCCCTCTTCTGATTTCTTGACTGCAGTCTCTGTTCTGCTCACTGTTTGATCCAAGGTATATTTTCTTTGACTGTTTCAGTTTTCTCACATATAGGATGAATTCTTGTATGTCTTCCATAATCATTATTTTTGTTTTCTTAATGTTCAATATGAAGTCTACCTTGACAGATCAAAGTCTACATCAGAATCTACGCAAATGGTAGACAGTGGCAAGGTAAACCAACAGAAATGAGAGTAAGAAAAAAGTAGTGTTTTTAGGATTCAGTGATTTCTGCCCCACCCTCACCTTTCCCTCCCACTTCGTTCATATTTGGATGGGGTTTTAGCAGTCACAGGGAAAAACATTAATATTGCTTTGCTAAAAGAGGTTAAAATAAGATTTAACGTCCTACACTCAGTGAAGAATCTGATCCTTGCCATGTCATGCTGCAGTATAGTAGAAGTAAATGAGCTAGCTCATGTTATGGCTTTTTTCTGCCCTTTCAGTCTCATACATTTTTATTTAAAAAAACATGCATAAGAACATTTGAATGGCTGTATTGGTGTTTTTAAAATTAAATAGAAGAATTGCCTATCCAGTAGAACCACAAAGTGAAAATCATACTGAGTGTATTGTTCAAGTTATGTTGTGTTAAACAGGTTCACCAGCCTATCCCATAAGGGAATGAAGAAGGTGTCTATAATAGCAAGCTCTTTGTGTACTTTTTAAAAGGCACAGATATTTTTTAAAAAAATAAAAATAAACTGTGGTTAGTGTTGATAATTGTTTGTGCTTACAGCAGGGTATGAGCAGGAAAGAGAAGAGCACAGACAAGAATTGGAGTGACTCAAGCTTAGGTCTTCTTCCAAAGACTCGGGGTAAAAACAAAAATCATATGTGCATTATTCATTCAGAATTTTTACAGTAATAGACTTTCAGTATACAGTCGCCCCTCCATTCTCATGGACTTGAGGTCCATGGTTTTGAATATTCATGGAGGGACAACCTCCATTATGATCAATGGCCTGTGCCCCATTCAAGACTATGGGGCTTGAATATTGGCAAATTTCCATTTTTGCAGGGGTCCAGAATGGATCCCATGCGAAAACAGAGGGCTGACTGTAGTTTAGTTAGGACACTGTCACCTGTATATTTCTAACCATATCATCATAAGCTTTCTTTCTGTAAACAAATAAAAATGAGTTAGATAAAAATTATGTGTATTAATTTTCAAGTGTGCCTGCCTGCCATGTGTTAATCTGAATGTGCAACTGCTCCCTAATAGGTTGAACTGCTCTGAGTTAAAAGTCTCTTATCTTGCCAGGCTTTCAGATATATGAAGTCCAAACCACACTACAGAAATCATCTAGTTTGAGACTGCTTTAACTGCCCTGGCTCCAGGCTAGGGAATGCTGGGAACTGTAGTTGTGTGAAACATTTAGCCGCCTCTGTCAGAGAGCTCTGGTGCCACAATAAATTATAATTCTTAGGAATTTCTAGCACTGAGCCAGGGTACTTAAAGTGGTCTCAAAGTGGATTATTTCTGCAGTGTGGTTTGGACCTGAGTCTCTGCTTTGCCTCTTGTAAATTTTGTTTTTCTTTCTGTGTGATTCACTTTATTCCCTAGCACTTGTATGTTACAGCCCGTTTCTGTGTCTGTTTCTGCATGTTTTGTTTTAACTTGTGCATGAAAATTCATGTACAGGTTTGTGCACATGAAAATTTATATACCTTTGGAAAGACAGCAGCTAGAAAGAGAGAAAACTTTATGCATTTTCCCCTAAAGCATTGCTTGTTGTACAGTTTTCCTAAAGTAATGGTTTTAAAATTCAACCACACTGAGTTTGAACAATGTACTCAAAAATTGGATAATTCAGTTGGTTCATGTGTTAGTTTGGAAACTGTGAATTGGATCAGTTTAACCCCTTTAATCTGTATTTTGTTTAAGCAAGCAAATCAGAAGTTTATGCCAGACTAATAATGATAATTTAGATTATGAATACTTATGCCATAATAAATTTCTTAGTCTTTAAAATGCCTCAAGACTCTGTTGCTATTGTTGCAACAGACTAACAGCTACCATTTTGGAAAATCATGATGATTCTGCAGAAATTCCAGAGCGTGTTATTATAGTAACAATTTAGGAATTGTTTTTAAGGTTGTTTTCAGTTCAACCAGAATATCCCATTACATTACACAAGCATAAAGATGGCATTAATCATTATGAAAAGCAAAACTGTAATGGGTTAAACCATGACTACTGTACAATTCAGCCTTTGACAACAAGCAGCACTTAAATTACTTGGACAGTTTTTATTTTTAAGGCCCTGTGAAAGCAAACTTTCCTCCCTGTTCAGATTTCTCACAGATGATCTCTAGACATTTGCATTTAAAAAAAATTGAAGCTAATAAGAAAAAGCATTTTGGGATATGGGGCATTCAGGCCACCTGTTTTTTTCCTCTTGGAAATGTTCTTGTGGTTGTGCAATGTCTTACAAGTATCTCTGCCTAAAGATGCCTACCTGCATTCAACAGCTATACCCTTTCTGTCTTCTTTGAATCACTTGTAGTAAAGATTTTTTTTCAGAATTTCAGATAATTTTGTGATTCATAGAATCCCAATTCTGTGCCATAAAGTTGTACCATTAAATTTTAAAGTATCCATGAATAATCAAAGCTGCAAATGTGGAGGAAGGAATCTATTGCCTTTGTGTTAAGAGATTCTGTGTATACAGCTAGCAGCATAATATTTAAATAATATTTCCCCAGATACCTAGCTACATATGACATTGAATGTATCACCTGCAGAATCATGATTTTTTTTTTTAAAAAAATTAAGCATCCCTCTGATCTGGATTGGGTTGACAGTGTTTGGGAAAAGACTGGCTTAAACCTTCCCACCTCCAGTCCTGAGGGCAAATGTTGTTTTCCCCTTGTTGCAAATAGAAATGGATAAAAGATTTATACTGCCACAAGGGGAAACTGTTTTTTTAAAATTCACCATAGGCAACATGAAGCTCATATGGTTATCTTCATGACTGCAGCAAAGGTTTAAAACATTCTTGCTCATACACTGTGTTCCCAAATAGAATCATGCTTTCCCAGAGTTAAGAATTAACTTGTTAATTAACTCACCATATTTTTTTTTATTCCCTAGGCTTTTCTGAAATCTTTTCCCCAGTTCACTATATTCTCCAGTTAACATTGCAGTTAAAAATATACTTTAGAGATTTGAATTATTAGACTTCCTTCGGATGGGTGCATCTGCCATATTCAGTAAAGTATAAAAATGTATTGCATGGATTTCTTTTTATGAAAGTTAATCTAGGTGATTTCTTTGGAAAGACAGCGGCAAGAGAGCCCAAGTCAGAGCAAAAGAGCTACATTTGGGAAAGAAGAAAAATAATGGAAATGGGGGGGGGGGAGGGAATGAGTTGTGAAATGGAATGTGTGATGAAAACTTTGCCTACCCCTTTATTTGAATGCCTAAACTCTATTTGTAAATGCTCAGCTGATGTTTTAAGTTACCATAGTGCTAGAAATTTGTGGATCAAAGGGAAATTTCATGGGAGAGGCAGAATTCTTTTTGTGAAAAACAATCCCCATATTTTGCCAGCTCATAGCAACACTATGAAATACCACAGATTTAATTTGAGATCACTAGCTTCTGCATATACTCTAGAATTGATCTTTGATTGGGATTATGAAGGCAGAAAAGATGCTGTGCTTTAGTTGTACAGAAAAATGTTCAGTATATACTCGGAAACTCTCAAAAATGTCAGATTAAAAATTCTTCACTCTTGATTCACTGGCCAGTCTATGTAGCTGTTCACTTATTGTTATACTTTCAGTGAACTAATGTTCTCTAACTGAAATAAATCACTCATTAACAAATAAGGCATTGAAGAGTGAATAGCATGTTTATGTTGGTAGGGGTGAAAAGAAAGATATATACAAGTGACCAAGTGATGTAGAGATGTAGACAAGTGACTGAGCTGGAGAGGTAGAAATCGGATCCCATGATTTGGGTCAGCCTTCCTCAACCTGATAGTTGCCAGATGTGGAGGACATTTTACTATTCCCAAGTGACAGCTCTATTATGGGCTTTGTAGTTCATGTGAGGAAAAATTTTAGTTAGAGAAAGGCAACATTAAAAGGATCAAAAAGAGCCCTTTTGAAGGAGTCAGTAATCAGATATGTTCACTTAAGGTGAACAATTACACTCTCTATGACATTCTCTGTAAATCCTATGCTGTAGACCAACATATAAGTATTTCAGACAAGGAGTTATTTAAAATAACTTATCCAATTATATGATTTCAATTGTGTGTGTGTGTGTATCTAACATTTAAAATTATTAAATTAATTTGCACACCTAACATTCCAAGTTCTAGGCTTTCCCATGTCAGACAGTCAACCTTGTAAGAACATCTTCTTCTTGCACAAAGCCTTTTTTCAGTCTCCAGCTTCAGTAATGTATACATTAGTTTTGTCTTCGAACATGTTGAGAAGCAGGAGCAGTAAAAGGAGCCGGTGTGGTATAGTAGCTTGAGTGTTGGACTAGGACTCCCCACTCAGCCATGAAGACTCAGTTCGTGGCCTTGGAAAATGTCACACCATCTACGGTGTGCATCTACAATGTAAAAATAATGCAATTTGACACCACTTTATTTGTCATGGCTCCATCCTACAGAATCATGGGGTTTGTAGTTTTGTGAGGCACCAGCACTTTTTGGCAGAAAGACTAAAGAACTTGTAAAGCTACAAATCCCAGGATTCCAAAGGACAGAGATACAGCACTTAAAGTGGTGTCAAACTGCATGATTTCTACAGTATAGATGCACCCTCAATCTCAGGGAAAGGCAGTGACAAACCCCATCTGTTCAAATCTTGCCTAGAAAACCTAGGGAAAAAATAGGTCACCTTTTACCATACTTTGGAAACAACGTGAAGGCACAGAACAGAAACAACAACAACTGGAGAAGGAAAAATGATGCAGGGAGTAGGCAACAGATCTAATTTCCTTGTTGCAAATCTTTTACAGGGCAATCCTGACTGTGTTTGCTCAGAGGGCAATTTCCCTGTATTTAATGGGCCTTACTCCCTGGTAAATGTCCATAGCAGATTTAGAAGAGTGCCAACACAATTCCTGTTTTGACCTCTGATAAGTAAAATCAAAAAGAGATTAGAGTCAAAATGACTTGGAATGCCTTGTTTGTATTTAAATGTGAATTATCTCAGGGTAAACATAAGCCAAGCTTGACTGGTATAGTAGGTTACATAGTTGTTGTTTTTAATGATGTTAGCATCTCTGCTATCCTACTCTGCCATGGCTAGTGAGATATAAAATAAAACTCAAGTGAAAGAAAATAATGGAGGTAAATGTGATAATTAGCTTTAGAAAATTACTGGTAAAATCATAGCTTTTGTCACAGTGCCACTGATTTAGATTTGGTTCATTCAGCATAGCAGAGGGTGCATCTGCACTGCAAATCACTTGTCCTTATCCACAGATTCTTTATCCATGGATTCAAGCATCCATAGCTTAAAAATATTTTTAAAATATACAAATTCCAAAAGGCAAGTCTTGATTTTGCCATTTTATATGGACACCATTTTACTATCCCATTATATTTAATGGGACTTGAGCATCCACGGAGTTTTGTATCTATGGGGGTTCTGGAACCAAACTGCAGCAGATACCAAGGGCCCACTGTAATCCAGTTTGACCCCACTTTAACTACTATATTTCAATGCTATGGAATTCTGGTACTTGTAGTTTGTTTTGGCACCAGAGCTCTCTGACAGGAACAGCTAAATATCTCACAAAACTACAATTCCTAGAATTCCAAAATATGGAGCCATGGCAGTTGAAGTGGTGTCAAATTGGATTTTTTCCATACTGTGGATGCTGCCTGAGAGAGTGCATGTCACCAACTGGGACAGGCTGAGGATACCATTCCTGCCAAGACTTGCAGTTTTAGATCTTAATGACAGTAGCCCTTGAATTACCATTTTAACCTTTGGGCTTGTCAGACACCTGGTCAATCCGGTTGTGTAGCTGGGTTTTGTTCTTAGCTTTGCCTAATCCTGCAGTTAAAAACCGCTGACAGATTCCCAATGGAGATGAACCTCAGCACAGACACTGTAAATACTACACAACTAAAGAAAAATAATAATGTGTACGATACAGCAGGATTCTTATGAGCTGTATATGCCTTGTTTCCCTTAGAGGCAACAGTGTTTGCTTCAGCATATTTTCTCCAAACTGTTGTTCAGTAGAAAAGAGCATATGCCAGAGAGCTATGTTTTGGAATGCATGATTATTTTATTGGAGTATACATTAATTAGTCCTGAAATCAGATCCTTTGTGACACTCAAAGTTGTGTTGAGTAACACAGAGTTTAAATATTTTAGCTTTACAACTCTGTTATGCTGGCAGCAAACAATAGTGTCTCAGTGAAGTCAGCATATGAACGCTGCTTGTGATGACATCTGGAAGGCTTGTTTTATCTATAAGCACAGTTGTAGACAAATGAAAGCAGACAGATGTAAGGCTGGTGTGGCATCTTTGCCTCAAGCACTCTCTGGCTGTACATTTCCCAGTGTGTCAAGAACAGGGAATGCTTTTTGTGTGTGTGGAATAAAAACATCCTGTCACATCTGTATACTACTGTGCTGCCTTTTTGGAACTCTGCAGTACAAAATGATAAATGTTTCTCAAAATTTTAACATGGGATCAAGTCACAGCATCAGCTGAGTCACCTGCAGGACCCAAAAAGTTGACAGTGGTAGAAAAAGCAGTTTATATGAATTTAAATTTAATATTTTATTAATTAAAATTTGGTTAGTGAAGGATAGAATTGAATACCGGATACCGCTTCAGGACCATATCTTGTATAATATCCCATTCAAAGGATGAATCTATGCAATACCATCAATTTCTGCCAATATGATTACTATCAGCTTGTCAGAAATGATTGGGAACAAATAGAAATATGACCAGAGAGAAATGACCAAAGATTTGCCTCAGGACTAATACTGAGAGGAAGTGCAGGACAAGCTGCATATAGTATGCCAGGCAATACAATGGCCAACTTTCCAGATTTGAAGGGGTGTCACAATATAGTATATAGCGTGCTTTTTTAATGATACTCCAGGGATCAGGTTCAGATTTCAAGGGGGGGAAAACACTTGGGCAGGGGAAACCTCCTGTCAGTATTGGGTGTAACAATGTACCACAGAAGGTGACAGCTTCTCTTTTGCTGGGAATTTATAAGCAGTCTGGATGGCTCCTTTTCAGGGCTGCCATGGCATTGGTTTTCTGAGATTATTTAACAGGATTTAGGACTAATTCCAGTTCTATCACTCAGTTATTTAATTAATGTGGGCCTAAAAAGCCAGGGACTTCATTCCATCCATTTGCTTCATTCCACTATCACCTACTTTCAGGGTCCATTGCCATATTCATGTATTGATTTTTGCTGCTTTAATGTACAGTGAGCCCTCCATTGAGGTTTGGTTCCAGGATCCCCCAAGGATAACAAAATTCATGGGTGCTCAAGTCCCATTATATACAGTAGGGCAGGGGTAGGCAACCTTTCCCCTTTAAGGGCTGAGGGACTTCAGCTCCCAGAATCCCAGGAGCTATTGGCCAACATGGGACTATTGGCCAACATGGCTGAGGCTTCTGGGAGCCGAAGTCCCTCGGCCCTTAAAGGGGAAAGGTTGCCTACCCCTGCAGTAGGGTAATAAAATAGTGTCCCTCATGTAAAGTGGCAAAATCAAGGTTTGCTTTTGGGAATTTATTTAATTATTGCAATATAGTCAATACTGAATTTGTGGATTCAGAATCCATGGATACAGAATCTATGAATATGGAGGGCCATTTGTATTCTGTGGGATAATGTTAAATATTTTTGTTCAGTGAAACCTGGTAGCACCCAAAAAAAATTTTTTTGGTGAACAGTTCTTTATCATTGGGTGCAAGGACCGGGGTGGGATGGGATGGGTGAGCATGCCTGGAAAAACTGGATTCCAATCACAGCACAGTTGAGGACTCAAAATAGAATCGTGTTCACAACAGGCACAGTCCACTAACCTTGCACCACTTAAAAATGCATGTGAGTGAATGAATGTTTGAGCATAGTCCTATAGTAAAATCTCCCTGTGTATTGTACAATGCTAGTATGTTATCTGGAAAGCTGAGGAAATTTTAACATTGTGACACTGTTTTACATGAGTGTTATGCTAAAACTTAGAATTGCTATATCAGTAATCCTGTCAAGCAAAGAGAGATACAATGACCTGTGTAAGTGGGACTGTCACAAAGACAAGAAGCTGTAAGACTTCAATTTGTAAGCAATATGGGAATTATTAATTACTATTGCAATATCTAATTTCAGATGAATTAGAGCACTGCAAAACTAAATCCTTTTGAAAAATAAACATACAAAGAGATAGTTGGTATGTTTTAAATGGAGAAGGGGCTTTACTGATTTTAGTAGTGTTTATGAATGCGTGTACACTGTAGAAATAAGGCAGTTTGATACAACTTTAGAATCCTGGGATGTGTAGTTTTGTGGGACACCAGGACTCGGGCAGAGAAGGATAAAAACGTTGGAAGACTACAAACGCCAGAATTCCATAGGATGGAGCTACAGTGGTATCAAACTGCACTATTTTTACAGTGTAGTTGCATTCTTTGTTTATGTAGTGTATTTATATCCCAGCTTTCTTCAGTCGTGGAATGTCAAGGCGATTTCCTATCTAGATAGTGACGAGATCACTAGGTTTCAACAAAATAGCTGCATCATTGAGCCACCACGTAGCTTTCTTTTGGGTGATGTTTCTCCATTCATTACTTGTTAGAGCTCATTCCCACTATAATTTACATTGATTTACTGATCGCTTTAAATGTGCTTCATCCCATTTGAAATGGTTTCAGATGCGACTGCAAACATTTGGACTCGCTTAGAAGCAAGAGAAATGCAAAAAACAAACAAACAAACAAAAACAAAACCCTAAAAACCTGCTCTTTTCAGACACTAGTTTTTTGCCAGTCCTTTTGAATAGAAGCGATTAGCAAGCATGTTCAGCAAGTGGGAAGGATGGACCTGAGTTGCATCAAACTGAAGGGGAAGGATTACTGTGGCAAAGGGTTGGCACATCCCTCACCAGTTTGGGGGAAATCCGCCATTCCCCCACTCTCATTGCTGCCTTTGTGCTTTGTGACCTATGGGCTCTCTCTCTCTCTCTCTCTCTATATATATATATATATATATATTTGACAGTATATGCGATTCATTATATTTGCTATGACTTGTAATTACATGTGGGTGGCGAGCCAGGCGTGCGGACCAACTGCGGCTCAGTGAGACAAATAACTGCAAAAACAATGGAGCACATACACACTCACCCCTCCGTTTTCTCAGACTTGATATCTACAGTCTTGATTATTCACAGAGGGGCGAGCTCCATAGGATAAAATGGTGTGCATGTGCGTGGTGCACAGCCATTCAAGCCAATAGGGCTTGAATATTGGCAAGTTTCCATTTTTGTGCAGGAGGGGGTCAAGAATGGGTCACGAAAGTGGGGGGGGGGTGTCATGAAAACGGAGGGGCAAATTCCTGTCTTTTTTAAAATTACATACATCGGGGGGGGGGGGGGGAGAGTCCTCCATGACACCCCTGGCAGCATGCATCCCAGAGGAGATTCCTCCATGACACCCGTGGCTGCATGCATCACAAGGGAGAGTCCTCCATGACACCCATGCCTGCATGCATCCCAGTGGAGGGTCCTCCATGACACCCATGCCTGCATGCATTCCAGGGAAGAATCCTCCATGACACCCATGGCTGCATGCATCCCAGGGGAGAGTCCTCCATGACACCCGTGGCTGCATGCATCCCAGGGGAGAGTCCTCCATGACACCCGTGGCGGCATGCATCCCAGGGAAGAGTTCTCCATGACACCCGTGGCTGCATGCATCCCAGGGGAGAGTCCTCCATGACACCCGTGGCTGCATGCATCCCAGGGGAGAGTCCTCCATGACACCCCTGGCTGCATGCATCCCAGGGGAGAGTCCTTCATGACACCCCTGGCTGCATGCATCCCAGGGGAGAGTCCTCCATGACACCCCTGGCTGCATGCATCCCAGGGAAGAGTTCTCCATGACACCCCTGGCTGCATGCATCCCAGGGAAGAGTCCTCCATGACACCCGTGGCTGCATGCATCCCAGGGGAGGGTCCTCTATGAGACCCCTGGCTGCAAGAATTCTGGCACAGCATCTATGCCTCTGTCCCATGTGTTCTTGAATGTGTTGCTGGTTACCTCACCGATGATGTGTAAGATGATTGACAGGCATTTTGAAGGGGCACAAACTAGTAGGAATGACAGTTGTGCCAAAAAAAAAAAAGCAAATAAGGAAAAGACCTGCTTCCATAGTGGAATGATGCATCAACTGTAATCAATTCACCGACCCAGAGCGAAAGCAAATCACTAACCAGGTTGGGAATGAACCCTTAGAAAAGGGTTGATTGATTCTGTGATCCTAAAGTCAACTCCATTTTGTCCCCAATTATCAGGCAGCTGGGGTGGAGGGGGTGAGTGGTTTTGGCTTGTTTGCCATTGTAACCCCTCACAAACTCTGTAATAAGTCTGATACCTCCCATATGTGATTTACATTTCCAGAGCACATCTACTTGTGAGTGGATGAAGTATTACATTTGAAACCCAGAGACAACATGCTTGAGCAGCCATCAGACCTGGAGTTGCCTCCTGTAATTCTTAAAGTTCATTTTTCTCTAAAAGGATCACAAGTTAATTTTTTTAATAAGTGAAAGAATATGTAAAACAAAACAAAAGCAGCATGGTTGGAGCTGTCCAGGAACCAACCCATGGTGATACAAATTGGGGGAGGAACTTTATGTTGTAAGATCCAGGCGAGTAACCTTCAGTAATGATGTATCATATCTCATTTCTTTCTGTGAATACAAGCTGGCTGTTTTGCAGCATTGCCTGCTACTGATGCTTTGGAAGCATCAATAGAAGAGCTAGTGAGAGTTGCTGAGGGTTTTAGTAACAGAGAATCATTATGCTATTAACCTGGGAAATGTGCCCTTGTCCATTTCCTGTTGTGTCCCCACCATACTACCATCAATCCATAAAGAGTGCTTGGTACTCAGAGCCCATGGGTCCAGATAAGTGCCTTTGTGTATATGAAATTGCACTTTTTTTGTTTTACATGCTGTTATCATGGGCCAGAGGAAGTGAGTGTGTAATCGCATCTGTACAGCAAATAACCATTTGTACCTGCAAGGAGCAAATGGGTCCACTCAGATGGATGGATCAGGCTTTAATAGCACTTGAGTGAGTTGAGAGACAGACGTAGATGTACCTGTTACACCAGAGACTTGAGGCCCTTGTACCTTTGCATGACTTTTCACTTAAAAACTACAGTTTGTGGTTCAGTGACTCCATCACTCTATTTGTGTTCCTTTGCTTGTAAGACCTTTGCCAGCTCCTCAGAGTTTCAGTGTCTAAAATTTTAATGCTGTAATGTTGACCCCTTGGTAATGTTCCTGTATTGGAAAGCACATTAGCCTTAACTTGAAAGATGTAGTTTAACAGCCAACGGTAAATATTTTACCTTGTTCCTTCTGAGCTGGCTTTTTCTTGTATTTAAAAAAATGCTGAAACCAGACCTGAGGTAGCAAATCTCAATAAATATTCTCCAGGACAAATGGTACTGTTTGCAACACGTTCTCATTTGTCTCTTATTTATATTTGCCCACTTTTAAACAATAAAACACCAGAAAGATAGAAACCATTAATGCAGCCATAAGATTTCTTTGGAGTTCACTTTTGCAGCATCCTGACTGAAACTGATAAATCCCATCATGCTTCTGAGAAAGAAAGAAAAAGAGTAGAAGCAAAGAAAAAGTAGGTTGTGTGATTGCATTATATTTATCAGTTTACAGGCAAGTGTGACCCTGCGGCTTCATGTAACCCCCATTTTCCCGAACTGTCATTTTCTGGCACAAAAAAAAAAAAGGGAGGAATTGAATTGCCTTTGGAATACTTTTGAATAGGCTTTGGAGCACCCTAGTGTTGCTTAGCATTTTAAAAAATACAAATTTTTCCATTTTTTTTCTTTGAGTATTTTATGCAGTTCCTGTGATGCCCAAAGGAACCCAGGGTATAATAGCTGCCCCTTAGGCGCGCCACAGTTTCCTACCCTTGAGTTACAGGGTCAGCAAAATTATGCAGAAAGCCTGTGCAAAGTGTGCACAGGCTTTCTGCATAATTTTGATTTTACGTTATTGCAACCTGAGATCAAACCTGGTACAATGAAATGACCATGGAAGAGGTGTAAGCTTCTTGAGGTATGTTTGGATTAATAGGGATCATTCAAGATGAACATCTGGGATAGGAGTGTACTCACTGCAGCCCATGCCCCCGCAGGAGACCCAACCCCTGGAGCCTCCTGATACTGCTACTCTTTCCCCTAATTGTTCTTTCCTATTTGCCTATCCTCTGTGAGTGAATGATCAAGGAGAGCAAGGGGCAGGAATCTCTACATGCTTTGTACTGTCTCATTCTCTGTTTATTTTGATTGGGCCAGGATCAACAGAGAAGAACATAAACAGTGGCACAAATGAAAAGGAGAAAGAATTGGGTCCACTCCAGGAAAGTGCCCCTACTCCTTAGATCAGGGACCGGCAACCTACGGTCCTGGGCCGGTTCCGGCCCAGGTCGCCGGACTAACCGGCCCAGGCAGACTCCTGCCGTTGCCGCGCGTTTGGCCCAGGTCTCCAAAAGGTTGCCTACCCCTGCCTTAGATCTTCTTCTCCAAGGTTCCCCACAATGTAATACCAGCACTGGACCAGATGGATGGATAGACAGACAGACAGCATTCCATAGGGTAGTGATATAAGTGGTTTCAAAACAATCTGAACAATTATCAGTGCTGCCCTTTTCCAGGCTGATTCTACAAAGCTGCTTCAGAACCACAAAGTTTGGATCAGGTGTAATTGTTGTGCTTATTAACAGAGGAGGGCTCTAGATAGGTAGTAGTATTTTTCTGTGCTTTGTTATCAGCAATTTCCAAATGTGAATAATGTGTCTTAGGAGTTTATCACACGGGGGAAATCCCATGCAGAAACGGGATTTTAAAGGTGGGGGAAACCCGCAAAAGCGGGCAGATTTTCACACACATCGCTGTTAAAATTGGGTTAACCCGAACGGAAAGTAGTCAGAAACTGCTTCTTTTTACTTTTGGGATTTTCCGAAAGTAAAAAGAAGCAGCTTCTGACTACTTTCCGTTCAGGTTAACCCCATTCTAACAGTGACATCGTCTGAAAATCTAAATGCTTTTGCGGTTTTTTCTTCTTCAATTTAAAGCCCCGTTTCCGCACGGGATTTCCCCCATGTGATGAACTTATTAGAATGTATAGTGGCCTCTTCTTGTGTTCAGGAGACAATGGCAGCAAGCACACTGCAAAAATAAACCTGTTGGGCACTGCTTTAACTGCCATGGCTCATTGCTATGGAATTCTGGGAACTGTAGTTCGTTGTGGTACCCGAGCTCTCTGACAGAGAAGGCTAAAACTATAGTTCCCAGAATTCCATAGCATTGAGCCATAACAGTTAAAGTGGTGTCAAACTGCATTATTTCTACAGTGCAAATTCAGCCAATGACTGGGTCCTGTTAGTGACATGTACATGTGTAGGTGTAGCTTACATGCATGTATGCATGTCCCTTGTGCTCTGTCCCAAAATGTCCTCTCCCCTGGCAGCTATTGCTTCTTACTGAAGTGAGAAGGGGCAGGGAGGCAGTTCAGACCATGTTAATACTGATGCTCTGGTCTGGGCTCTTGGAGGAAGGAAAAGGAGGGTGCACTCCACCCGAAAAAACTTGTGTGCCATTGTAGGATCTCAGAGAAAGTGTGCCTCTGAATGTGATGTATATAAAATATATTGAACAGGAAATATTGCTATATTGACTGAGCAATGTTCAGAAATCTCTCTGAATGCTATTTAACATGCCTCTTTATGTGAATGTACAGTTGCCATTGTTTAGGCTCTCTATTGAATTTTCATTAGCATCGACATACTTGTAACATTTGGAAAACAGTAAGAGAAAAATTGAAATATTTCATATAGAAATATTAGTCCTTGTTTTAGCACCTAAATATAAACACAATAATAATCCCCCTAAAGAATGGCATATGTGAATTTTCTGATGGAGAAAAGTGTCTCTTTTGTCACTGATATTATCATAGTGATGACTTACTGTTCAGTGGAAGAAATTAATGTGATGGAATACTTATACCATTTGTTTCATTTTGATCAGACACAATCATAAGTATGCTAGTGCCGTCTGCAGCCCTTCATGTGCTTAATTTATACCTTGTGCTTCCTTGTTAATAAGTGTCTGTACATTAAATGATCTGTGCTTACTACATTGAACATTGCTTTAATCTCTTAACATGCGCTAAAGATGATCTTAGGCTGAAGAATCTGTGTGTTAGGAAGAATTCCCTCTGACAGGTAAAAATGGCAGTTAAATAATCCATCCGTTAAAAAGAGGGCAAAAATTGAATGGTGCTCACTTGGTGGTAGTAGACCTCAACACTTGTTTTACAGAATGAGTCGGTATGACTTCCTTTTCTTTCCATATAAAATGAATGGCTTAAACAACACCTTTGTTATAGTAGTCTTACAGTAGAAGGGATCTAGTTATTGTCTTTTAAAAAGTATATCTGGCATGTGAGGTGAACTCTTCAGATTTCCCGAGGAAATTTGTTGGAAAGAGATATGATCATGATACATGTGTTTTGGTTTTGCAGTGTGGTGTACTATATATGGTGGAGTGCAAGTATATTATTTATATATTGCAGTTCTAGTTTTCAGGTGCTCCCTTCAAGTTTCTTAGGAAGAGCCACATCAGAATTATGAAGTGAAAGTCATTTGAGGGCTTATCTACCCAGGGAAAAGGTCCCTAGAAATAGTAAGATTTTCTAGTTTTTTTGTTTTGTTTTACCAACATATTATGGTTTTGTATCTAAACTCTTTCATGAAATATTCCAGGTTTCCCTCACTCCCCCTCTCTCTTGTGTACCTTCTCTTCACTTCCTACTAACCACATGTCACATCTACATTCAGACAATGTTTGAGAAATTTTCAACAATTTCCACTGAGCCTTTTTTAATTATTATTCAGGAGTTACACTAGTTAACATACACTAGTTAAGTATTGGGATTGTTTTCTTTTATTGCTGGCATTCTCCCTTTTACCTCACATAGGGTGCATCTACACTGTAGAAATAATGCAGTTTGACACAACTTTAAGTCCTGTAGTTCCATTTTATTGAATCCTGGGATTTATAGTTTTGCAAGGTCTTTAGCCTTCTCTACCAAAGAGTGCTGGTACTTCACAAAACTACAAATCCCAGGCTTCTGTAGGATGGATCCATGGCAGTTAAAGTGGTGTCAAACTGCATTATTTCTGCACCTTGATCTCTGTTAAATCTGCTGTCCAGGGAAAAGTTTATATGTTTCTTCAGGGCAGCCATCTTAACTAGGTCCAGGATAACAGAAACACACTGCCATAGAGAGATACGTTTCATTTCAAGAATCCAGGATTAATTTAACTCACCTGGAGAGTGTGACTAAAATGTCCTCGTAAATGCTGGGAGTTCTCTGGGAATACTCTAGAATGGGGAAAATGTCATATGTATATGTGATATATATATATATATATATATATATATATATATATATTTGGAGAGGGAGAGAGAAGTAAATTTGTGTTTTTGCATGTTTTGTGTGTGTAGACTAGAGGAAAGGACCGGGCGGGGGTGGGAACCAGGACTTCTAATCCTGATCTTCTAATCTGTCTGGATGGGCCCTAAATTACTTTTAAATATAGAAATTCAGCAAACTGGCACAGTGTACTACAAAGGCTGCAATCCTGCACTTGCTTAACTTGGACTAAGCTCCATTAAGCTCATATTTAGTTTTTAGTAGGTTTTAGGGATGAAAAACTTACCCACACATTTTCAGTTCCCCAGTTCAGAAAGATGGCTTAATGCATAGAGAGACACCCCATCAAAACAATGGACAAGTGCTGCAATATTTTTGGGATTCCAGGACTATTTGTGAAAAAAAATGTTTTTTGCAACAAACATCACTTGTGTAAATTACAAAGTGTGAAAAATAATTTTTAAAATGCACAAAAACTCTTGGAATCTAACCCAACAAAGAGGAAAACTTTTTGACAGTCTTCATTTTTGTATGCAAAAATGAACTGAGTAAACATTCTTAATAAAAAGGTACCTTTTTAATCTGTAGTGTTCCCAGTTCATAGCACTTTTAGTCATGAACTCATTTGGATGACCTTCATCAAGCCACTCTCAGCTTCTTTAGCAAACTTACTGTAATTGCTGAATGGCTTTGAACATTACGATTGTGTATAAATTCAAAGTATTGTTTCAAAGATAAAATGAGGATAAGAAGCAGGGAGATAAGGTTTTTCCCCCTTCTATTCTATGACAAATATTGAACTAGTATAATTTTCCCCTGTATGATGATATCTAACTTGATCATAACTGATCAGTTAGTATATGAGAGACGTGGATGACTATCTCTTTCCTGCTGTGCTATCATCGAGGTAGTTAGTATTTCTGTAGTAGCAAATCTGACAATCTCATCAGAGCAGCTGCCCACAGAGTGCCACACTTTGGCAATAAAGGAAAGAAGCTGCCAACTCCAATCCTGTGATAGAACTGCTCATTTAAAGCAGGTGGGGGGGTACGTTTATCACAGATAAGAGAAGACTTGTTGTCTAGAGCTAAAGGTAGACAAATTTGCAAAATAAACAGGCATGTTTTTGTACTAATCACTGCATTTAGTTCAAGAGTGCACTCACTCAGTTTAGTTTCTTCAGGGGGTTACTTTTTGTAGATGTTTTGTTAGCCACACTACCAGCCAAGATGAATGGAGACACTTGGGACCCCAAGATGTGTTTATATTTTTAAGCTTCTTTAATTGATTTTATATAGTACATTTGGCAGATATTCTAACCCATTATTAATAATGGCAGTAAGAAAATAGATTGCAAGGATAGCAGTGATTGCTATCTTAAATACATTTGGCATATTTACTTTTAATTCATTGTTGTTTTATATCTTACTACTGCCTATCAAGATTCCTAACAGCATGCAATATCTTTGTGATGGTACTCAGAAGACCATAGAAAGTATCTAGCAGCTTTTATGATAAAAATGCTTTTAAGAATGTTAAAATCTTAAGACCATCATACATTAAATGAGAAGATCTCTCTAAGGTGTGGGTGGACAAAGCGCTTTCCCCAGATAACTTCCAGATGCTGTTGGATTCCAACTCTCAGGATTCCTCATCATTTGCCAAGGGGGCTGCTGGGAACTGCAGTCCAGCCACATCTGGAGTGCCACACTTTGACCACCTTGTTCTAAGGTCTAATCTATATTTCTGAGGAATGGGGGAACATGATCTCCCTTCTCCAAGACTGCATTGTTCCAGAACATCAGAAAAACAACCTGATTATTCCATCATATTAGAACATCTTGCCTGTGGAAAGTTTGCCTATTGGGAGAGGAAATTGTTTTAGCCAATTGTGCTTCCATTTGAAACTCTTATGGTGAGGTAACCTGACATCATCTACATAATTTTATAGGATATCCATAAAATTCTGTCTTTCATTTGCAAACCTCCTGTGTTTCCCCTCTGTTGCTTCCATCCCTTATTTTACTACAGAATGTCCATTAAGGAGATAAAAGATGGAACAGTTCCAGTAAGGTGCTCTGTTGCAAACACAAAGGATCTTTTTTGTGTTCATCAACCACTGAGGAAGGAGGTTGAATTGGGTTTTGAACAACATTCATGTACTTCCTTGTAAAATGGAAACCAAACTGATGAAAATAACCCCAATAAACAGTCATCAAGGTCTATGCTATGTAGGCTGAATGAGCCAGTTGATAAAAGTACATTTAAAAATAATTGGGCTGTAGTCCTGTGCTTCACTAACACAGTGGAACTTAATTTTATGTAAATTCACATAGGTGTGCAAGTATTAAGATCTCAATCAGCTTTGTTGTTTCAGCACTACCCATATCTTCCCTTTAAGTATGGACAAAGAAAAAATGATCCCAGTCCTCAAGTATAGGTAGCAAGGCATTCTGGATAATTTCTATTGCAGAAAGGTTTTCTTTCTCTGGGCTCTGAGCATACAGTGACTAACAAGAAAAAAGATCTTGGGGTGATGGAGCATTGCTCTATGAAGAAGCCAACTCACAGCTTCATGCCTATACATGCCTATTCAATCCTACTTACTTCAGTAGTATTCAAATCTAGGTAGGTGTAGAGATGTTAGCAGCCTTTCTGCGTGACAATTATGAAAAGGGAAAATTCAGTGCAAAACATTAGCAGCAAAAGGACTGAAAATTTTAAAAAAATGTAATAATGATGTTTTGGTAGAAATCTGTGGTGGCCCCTTTGAAAGGCTGATACTTCAAAGAGATATTGTAGAACTGAGAAAATGCAAGAAAGGGCAACCAAACTGATAAAGGAATTTAAACAACCTAGAACAGGGGGAAGTACTACCGTTACACAGTTACACTACCCATCCTTTAAGACTTAACTGGGGAAATGAATTTCTAGCATAAGCTTCCATGAACTACAGCCTACTTCATCAGATGTTATAAATTTCTTTTTCCCATTTAGTCCTGAAAATGCTTCTGTATTCCTTTATACCATTTTCTATTAAAACAGATTGACACACCTACCTCTTTGAAGGATGGGAAACTAGTAGCGATCTAGAGCACCTCACTGATTTCAAAAATACACATTTTCATGATGTGCCACCATGCTGATTTTTCAACCCAATAAAAATTTTAAATTTTAAAATTTTTTAAAAAATGAAAAAATGAAACAAATGACATGTTTTTCTTTTTAATGGGGCAACAGGGCAATTTTGCCATATCCTGTGGCTGTAAGATGCAAGAGAGCAGCCTTTTTTAAATGAGGTGATAAACTGAAGTCACTCCTTGTTTGAGGAAAAGGCCCAGAGGGATGATGGAAAAATTTCCCCATGCTCCTTTGGGGTCACAGAAAGCTTCCAAGTTTTGTAAATTGGTGAGTCTGGAAAGGATCTCAAAAATACTTTTATAATACCTACAATAGGTATTAATAAGAACATGAGATCAACCTCCTTTAAAAAGGAGTTCAAAGGCCCTTGGTGCTAGTACTCAGAATGTCTTCTCTGCCAGCTATGTATGTCTCAGGTGGTTAGGTCACACAAGAAAGCCTCTGAAGATGCCCATCATGTGCAGGAGACGTTAGTATTTTACCTATCCATTCAGAATTTTGAAGAAGTCACCATCACTTTTAAGTTATATCCAGAAACAGTTTGGAGATGAGTATCTCATTTTCTTGTGGCTTGTTTCATTGCATCAGACAGAATTAAATCAGATCAAATTTAGGATACCGGGTGGAGTCAGTCAGGTCACTGTAGATTAACTGCATCATATTAGAATCAGATTAGCTCAATCAAATTTGAGGATGGATATGATCACTGCTCCATGTTGAGTGAGCTTTGCCTGACCTTCAAATACTTGAAGTCTGTTGTATGGATGATGGTGCAAGCTTGTTTTCTACAGACACCAAGGGCATGACCTGACTCAATGTGTTTTAAATAGATTTCAACTAAGCAGTAGAAAGAACTTCCTGGTGAAAACAGCTATTAAGCAGTAATAGACACATTTGGAAGGCGCTGACTCACCTTCCTTGGAAGTTTTTAAAACAGCTGTTGGATGACCATGTGTCAGGTTGCTTCAGAGGTAGATTTCTTGCATTAATAGACGGTTGGACTGAAATGTTTTGGGTACAATGTAAGCTGTACAAAAGGGTACAATGTAAGCTGTACAACTTTTGTGATTCTAAGCCACAGTAAGTGTGGCCAGCTTAATGTTAACTGATTCACACAAGCAGTGAACAGGGCTCTAGATATCTCCCAATATGTGAGTTAAAGAGAAAAACAGCCTCAGCAAAGGTGTGTGTGTGTGGGGGGGGGGAAACAGTGCATAGTCTTTCAGTGACTTCAAGTAATCCCTCAAGCTATCAAGACTAATAGACTGAGAGATCTTTTGGAATCACTGAGAAACTATATACTCTTTCCCCTCTTTGTTTTTGAGCTGAATACTATATCCTATCTAGCACTTACTGACTGCAGTTCCTGCATCAGTTTTATTGACCAGTGCACCTCTCTCATGTCTGGTTTCAGTTTCACTCTATTAGGCCAGATCTCATTCTTTAACATCTTTTCACAATAATTCAAGACTTTCCTAGTTTGAGATATAAGGACAGATATAGTTAGTTGTTGTCTCTATACTGGTGATTTCATAGCATTGAATGACTTCCTTCTATTGGCAGCACAAGATAGACCTCAACAGACACCACAAGTCTTTAAACAGAAGTGGCAACACCACTGACAAGGCATCTAGCACAACCAACAGGCCTACAACCCACCTGTTCAGTTACTAGTGTAGGACATTCACCAAGCCTGTCTCAGTCCCCAAGCCAGGCACAAGGCTAGATAAAATGGGATATAGACTCTAACAGTAGCTATTAACTTAGATTTCTTTAAAGAGGGTTAACAAATTTATCGAGAATGGCTCTATCAATGACTATTATCCATGATAGCTAAACAGAATAACCATGTTCAGGAAGTGAACTATATTCTGGTGGAAACAGTAAACAATATTGGATGAAGACTGACTTCATGGACAGCTTATAGTTTCCTGGATGCCATTATTGAAAATAGATTGGACAGACCTTTTGTCTGCCCAGTCAGACACATGTGCTTGTGTCACTCTTTTGTGATAGTTACTTATGTTGTATTGCAAATATCCTTAATATTTAGTCTGATGTGTACAAAGGAACCGACATTAAAGTATCATGTTTGATTTATTAATTTCTAGAGAGTTAGATCTACAAATGTTTTTTTAATTCTTGAAGTAGAGAGAGTAACAGCAGCTTTTAATTACACATTTTGCAAAATGCCACTCTGAATAGGATGTAAGAAAATTAAAATTGTGGATCAAATAGTAAATCTGAGGAGAGGCTGGAGTGAGCTGTAGCATAATGCTAATGGTTTTGCGTCTTCCTGGCATTATGTCAATAATGGCTCTAATCACATTAAGTAGAGAGGCCATTAGCTTATTCACTTCAGTGGCATGCTCCATAGCAACATATTGTTCATCTTGAAATAACTGTTGTCATGTCTTTCTCCACCACCACCCCGCAAAGAATTTCCACATTTGACCTCAAGAGGTGGCCAAAAGTATGGTATCCGATACTAACTTTGGGCACTGGGAAAATGAAAAACCTTCCTACTAATTTAGACACAGTTCACTATTGCCAGTTTGATGATCTACTAAATTCAATCTTGTCTGCCAACATAATTACATTGCCATCCTTGAAAATAATTGTCATATTTTCCTAGATTAGACACATACTGTTTAGATGTAACTTGGAAATGCTCTTACTTTTTTTCAATAAGAGTATAAGAATTATCTTGCTGGATTAGCTCAAATGTCTATTTAATGCAGCAATATGCTTCCAGTAGCAATCAGCCAGATTCCCTTGAGTTCACAAACTGTAAAATATGGTTAACATTCCTCAGTTTGTCCCAGCATCAGGTAATGTAAGGCATTCAGATTTTGGTGCTGAGTTTAAGCAATCACAGTGACTGATAGAGCTATATGTGGCAAATTATCTCTCCTTTTTATTTGTTGTTCTGCGACTTAAAGTTGACTCTGATTCATGACAACCCTGTCATAGGGTTTTATTGGGAAGATTTATTCAGGGGAGGTTTGCCATTACTGTCTTTTATGACTAAGGGGGTTTGATTTTCCAACCCATTGGATTTCTATGGCTGAATGTGGGTGCAGATCCTGATCTCCCAGAGCCCAACACTCATTTCACTACAGTGCACTGATGCTACAAAGAGTGACAATTGTCTTAATTATATCTAGATTACCATGTGCTTTTCATGAGGCTACATTTGAAGAATCCTCTGAAACTATGCTGGTTGCCACTCATTATTCTTTCCATGCTGAAAGAATTGCTCCCCCCCTTCTGTTTTCATGCATGTCCCACCTTCCCCCCCCCCCCCCCCAGTTTAGGGCTCAAGGCATCTTACAACAGTTATTTCAAACACACCTAAAATTAATAGCATGCAAATGATAAAAAGCAAACCATCATTTAAAAAAAACAACAGATGAAGCAAATTAAAAACAGCAAACAACAAATAAAAGTCCAGTCCATATACAAGGCATGTTTCCCATGAAAAATCAATTCTCAAAGCCCTGCCAGAATAAAAAGGGTTTTACCTGCTTACAGAAAGATAATAAGGAGGATGCTGGTCTAGCCCCTCTGAGAAGAATTTGATGGAACTCTAGTGTCTGTGTTAATGATATGCTGTTTTCTAATCATTTTATTTTATTTTATTTTATTTTAATTGAAACTATGTTTTAAATATGTTTAAGCATGTTAAATGTATTCTAGTATTTTTAAATAACAGTAATATTTAATTCATTTTTAATTTTTGCATATTAATGTTTTAGCTGTACCCTTTAAATTGTTGTAAAGTGATTTGGATCCCATTTGGGAGAAAGGCAGACTATAAAGTCAATAATGATGATGATGATGCCATCTGGGAACAGCTACTGCAAAGGCCCACTGGTACCTGTACCAGACAGAGCAGGGCCCCTCTAGAAGCAAGATGGCACAGTTTGCTTACCTTTTGTGCCAATTTTGTTCCGTAATTTCATTTTGCATGACTTGGAAAAAATACTTCCTTTTTTGACTTGAACTTAATTCAAATGTAGAATCATAGAGCTGGAAGACATCTCAAGGGCTCTCCAGTCCAAGCCCCTACCATGCAGGAAGACACAATCAAAGCACCCCCAACAGATGGCCATCCAGCCTCTGTTTAAAAATCTCCATAGAAGGAGACTTGACCACACTCTGAGGGAGTGTGTTCCACTGTCGAACAGCTCTCACTATCAAGAAGGTCTTCCTAATGTTGAGGCAGAATCTCTTTTCCTGTAGTTTGAATTCACTGCTCCGGGTCCTATTCCCTGGAGCAGCAGAAAACAAGTTTGTTCCACTCAGTATGACACCCCTTCAAATATTTCGAAAGGGCTATCATATCACCTCTTAACCATCTCTACAGCAGGCTAAATGTACCCAGCTCCCTACGTTGATTCTCATAGGGCATGATTTCCAGACCCTTCACCATTTGGGTCGCCCTCCTCTGGACACACTTCAGTTTGTCAACATCCTTTTTGAATTGTGGTGCCCAGAACTGGACACAGTATTCCACATGAGGCCTGGAAGGTGTTTCAGTATGTTTCAAATCTTAATTAAAATCTATTTCATTGAGAGGACTGTGTTGTTTAACATTTTGAAAAACTGTGCTGTATGTGTCCACTTTCCACAGTGTACCTATAGACAACGATCCTGAGAATGACTAGCAACTAAGGAAGAGCCTTCAAAATGGTTTTGGGACACTCAGAACCTTTGCTAGTGAACTGTGCCCTTAGAAAAACCAGGCCTCCAGACTGTGTAGTAGGTTTTTGCAGTCATCCCACTCTTTCCCTCAGCTGTGCTGATCAGCATGGGAAAACTGCTAGCTGATATGCTCTATCAGTGTTTTCTAAAGGGACAAGTGCCCTGTTGCAGCATTCTGCATTAATGTCTTAAATTGCTGTCAATATATCATCAATTCTTTCTTTAGCTCTCAGCAAAATATTAGTATGTCCAACATTGTAGAAATACTATGTCCAGCATTCTGAGAAATGCACAAACATTCTTTACCAATGTATTTATTAATCCTTTGTATGATCAGTTCCATTATACAAAAGGTACCTCCTTTTGCCTTCCCACTGGCTTTGCAACTACACCACATTTTTGGATGCCCTTTGAGCAGTATAGAGCTCAGGTATGGAGAAGTCTGAAACTGAACATTTGAAATATGAATAACCAGGGTGGCATAGTGCTTGAGGCAAGCCACACCTGATACATAGTTTCCAGGCATTCTCATTAGGCTCCTGGGAAGCAACCAGGCTTGTTTAGCCATGTGCATAGAAATTTACATTAAGGGAGTGGGATCTTTTGGGTGTGTAGGCCTGGGAGCAAGCACATGGGTCAGGAACTCTGCCTTTGGGCTATGATCCTGCGTAGATATCACACGCTTAGGTATCCGCTTTGATTCTAAGGAATTACTGACACAAGAGAACTTTTTGCCAATAAGCTGGTGACTGTGAACTTTTGTTGAATGAATCATGCCTGTCCTCTCACTGTTCCTTGAAAAACTAATTTATAGAGTGTAGATTGAAGGATTTTTTAAAAAAAGATGAAGTTCACATGTGTCTCTATATTTTTATTACTCTGCTTCTACCACTTTCTTATACCAAGGGGCAAGAGGGCGTATTCTTGATTTATTCATTGGTTTTGTTTTTTCCACATGATCACAAAAAGCTTGGTAGTAAAAAAAAAAATATTTTTACCAGTTCAACTTGACCACAAGAAGTTATTAGAGTATTGGGGGGGGGGGGGGGGGAGAGTATTTATTATTTTATAAAAATACCCATATATTTATTTTTAAAGCCCTCATAAATGCAGAGTTCCCTGACATTATTAGAAGCAGTAAGCTATTAAAAATTCACTTTTAAACACTTCACGTGCAAATGAGGTACAAATGCCATCTCCTGTAGGATTAGAGTTTTGCACACTTTCTCAGTTTGCAGAAACCCATTAAAAACTGTGTGTCTAATATGTTTACCTGAATACCAGGATACAGATAATTGCATAAATAGTTCAACATATTCAAGAAGGGTTTGGAATTGAATTTCTGAAACATCACTCCCGAGTCCTGGACAGCTAACTTATTTTTCAGTCTTCCATAGTTTCAAAAGCAATTTATATTGAACATGGTGGCCTACTTGTTCACAGGGCGGGAGATAAAAAAAACCCCACTGGGCATGTGTAAAATCCTTTGGCATGCCTAATAATTGTTTTAATGTATAATTAGAAAGTAAACAGAAATATAACAAGCTGAGGCAGTTTCTTGATTAGCAATTAATATTAGCCTTTGACTTTGTCAGGTGTATTTTTGGGGTATAAGAAGAAAAATCCAAAATTTCTTTTCAATGAAAAAAATAAGAGCTGGGGGGATCTAAAATAAATCTTCTTTGAGTTATACATGAAATCATGTCGAACACTAGCAATCACCCACCGTGTAGGTTCATGAGAGATGAGCAATTTTGCAGCTTTGTGGCAGGTATAAGACATTGTTATGGACTGAAAACACTTACATCTGAATAAATTCCCAGGGAGGCTGAGAACTACTGACATGGTAGGTATGTAAAACCATGTAACTGACATCAAGGGCTGTTGCACTTTTGTAGGCTTATTGAATCAGTGGAGCGCTCAGTCCCAAGTGAAGGGAAATGTCACCAGCATCTGCATGCCTGCCAAGAAGTTCATACCTTGAGATTAAGGGGACACACTTACATACCCCTGTTTAGCCCTGTGTCACTGAGCTTTAACATGGATTTTGAAAAGTATATTTTCATAGCTCTGAAATAAGAACATGTGCATAGGCAAACACAAACAGAGAGAATGAGAGAGAGAGAGAATGAATTTAATCAGAATTATGAGTTTTGAGCCTGCTCACGTATATTCAAGGAGAACCCACCAGAAAGTTTTCTTAATAAGTAGCCACTGTTATAAGACAATTACAGAAGAACAATAACATCTAAAAAGGGGATATATACTGTGAGAGAAATTAGCTGAACTTTACCGATGCATTCAGCTAATTTGATCAATTCTGTATTTGAAACCTAACATTTTTATAGATGTAAGTCATGTACCATTTTCCATATGGATAAGTGTTTTCCCCCAACAAAGTTTTGAAGTAGAAAAAGAAAGTCAGTAATCAGTAGGGCTAGGAGAGAATTAATTCAGTTCCCTAACCAATACATGAGCCAAAATGCAGTTATATTGTGATGAATTTAATGGTAACTCTGCCAGTTAAAAATCCATAGGAAATTCCATGTAGTGTGGGAAATTGCACACAAAAATGTGAGAGAAAATAACATTCCAAACCTCATTCTATTAGATAAAACTATCCCCTGCAAAAATGCACGTTAGGCTAAAATAAATACAGAATACACATATTAGGAGAAATGCACAGAAAAATGGCTATAGGAACCTTTTCTTTAAAAAAACATATATCACAAACCGATGCTGAAGCTGGACAAAGCATACCTGACACTAGAATGAGCTGATAAATTTAGAGAAACTAAACAATTTTATTAAACCTTCATTCACATTTTAGTAGTTTCAGACTTCAACAGAAGTAATGGAAAATGATCACAGAAACAAAGAATAATTTTATTCTTGAGTGCCTTCAAGTTGAATATATCTGCCAGAAATGCTGTTCATTTTCAGTGCAGAAAATTATATTTCCTGCTCAAAAATACAGTAGTTGGGACTTACACTCTGCAAAATTCACATTGTTTGCATAGAAAATAGAATTTTCTGCTTGTGAATTTTGTGCATAGTCTTTCTGTCAATACGGAGACAATTGCTAGAATGATTAGTTCTTTCCTTCAGGAATGAAATTAATAGAGAATAATATCCCTCTTCCTAAATGTATACATACCTGGTTTTAATCTTTTTTTACCTTTTTCAATCTGTGGTGTTGTTTAATATTCTTTTAGTCTGTTTTTTATTATTTTAAATTTTAAATGATCTTAAAGTGTCTAAATTGATTTTAGTTGTATGCCACCCAGAGATTCCATTACATAAACAGGCAGACTGATAGAAAGATAGATAGGTGATAAGATAACAGAATTACTTAGTGAATCATACAGGAAAACACTTGAGTTTATATTTATATTTGTAATCATTCTTTTCTACATCTTAAGTGCCATATATACATATGGTAAATAAATACAAATTTCCTTTTTTTCTTATTATAATTCTAAGTCAGAGAATGTATGGCATTCTCTCTCCAGGGGTTTATCCATAGCCACCTTCCCACTCCTTTATAGGTAACAAAAGGTATGGTAGCTATGCCTGCATCCACACTGCAGAAATAATCCAGTTTGACACTGCTTTAACTGCTATGGTTCCATGCTATAGAATCTTGGGATTTGTTGCTTGTTGTGGCGCCAGAGCTCTCCTACAGAGAAGGCTAAATGTCTCACAAAACTACAGTACCCAGAATTCTACACCACTGAGCCATGGCAATTAAAGTGGTGCCAAACTGGACTGTTTCTGCAGTGTGGGTGCAGCGTCTGTCAACACTGAGAGGTTGATAAAAAGCCTCTTTTTGGACCCAATAATTACAGTTGGCCCTCCACGTTTGCGGCTTTGACTTCTGAGGATTTGATTATTTGAGGATTTGATTAATCCCTCTAGTAATCTCTAGATCTTCCAGCTCCACTCTGCTGGAAGTTGACCATAGACTTACTCATATATTGGCCATATACTTAAGAAAGTTAGTGAAAAAATATGCTACCAAATGGTCAGTGGCATCACTAGAGTTGGCGTCACTCAGTGCCATAACTCATGGTGTCACCTCCTGCCATTGACCTCCTCCCATACTACACCATACAGAATCCCTAGTAATATTTTTTTTACTAATGTTACTCATAAATCATAATTCCCATATATCAGTGGATATAATGGCAATACTTGTGACCTAAACAACTAGCAAAATTAAAATTATCCCTTTCAATTACAACATCATGTGCACAGCCTAAATGCATTTACATGTGTATTGTTTCATGTAATAATAATAATAATAATATTTATTTATACCCCGCTTAAATGAAAACAATCTAAGCGGCGTTTAAAGTGAACATTTGGTAAGATTTTAAATAATTTTTAAAAGATTTTTTTAAAAAGAATTTAAAATAAAATTCTAAAATTCTAAAATTTCATTTTTTAAAAAAACCTGGGGCCTCCCCTTTCTCTTCCCGTTGAGTCTTATACCACTCACACCATCTCATCAGCATTTTAAAGAGATGCAGGTGAATGCCACAGCCCATTTAGGCCATAAGACAGATGTTAGGTAGCAGTGATGTCAGCCCCCCCTTAGGGTGTCACCTGGTGTAGCCCATACACTGCTAGTGATGCCCCTGCAAATAGTTGCGGCAAGGAGACCTGAAACTCTCAACTAGACATTGTTATGTACTCTGCTTTCAGGGAAGGGAGGAACCGTACATCTGGGTAGGGGGGCACTTTTTGCTCTTTTAAACTGCTTAAATTTATTTTACATCTACACTATCCAGCCAGGACCACCACTGACTTTGACTAAGGAGGAAGGGGATTATGTGGGATGTTTCCTACTGCCATCAAGTAAGCTCTTTTAAGACTCAGACAATAGCATACAATCAGCCCTCCATATCCACGGATTTTTTATCCATGGGTTCAAGCATCCATAGCTTGAAAATAGTCAAAAATATATAAATTTCAAAAAGCAAACCTTGATTTTGCCATTTTATATTAGGGACACCATTTTACTATGCCATTGTATAACATGGAGGTTGAGCATCCATGGATTTTGGTACTCACGGGGGGGTCCTGGAACCAAACCCCAGCGGATACCAAGAGCCCACTGTACTATTCAACTGTCCTCATTTGGCAGGGAGAGACCTGCTTAATTTTCTGTTGTCTCACCTTTTTTGCTGATTTTAAAGTGTCTCAATTTCTGTCTCCTCTTCCTATTTTATACAATTAGTTTTTGGTCCACTACTGCATATAAGTGAAGAAACACATGGCAAAGTAAGGATCTGGATCACATTTGGGTACTCCTGGCTTTTCCTGGATTGCACCAATTCCCTGGATTGCACCAATTGTGTAAAACCAATTGGTGCATGCATACTCATGCATATATCTGTCTCCTTGCTTTTTACTGAATCTGGTTTCACTAGATACTGTTAATAACATTTAGGTTAGCGTGTGTGCTTTCCATTGCTTAGGCAAATAGACCTTTTACAGGTTAAAGGGTTGGGCTTCTTTGGTTTTATGACAGCATCAGAACCTTGACATAGAAATGCGGTATTATCAGAATCTTTCCAGTTCTGTGGTGACACAGAGTGCTTTCAACTGAACATTGCTTTTGATGGTCTGGTATTTTCTTCATGACACAGTTAGCAGAGCTGAGTAAATGAATTGAACACACTTGATAGTTCTGCCAAATCTTAATTTCTCACTGATAATTATTGAAAAGGGGGATAGGAAAATGGGACGGTAAAAGAGTAAAGCCTTCACAAACTTTCAGTATAATTCCCATGCTGTCATTCTACACATATCTTAAATTGTTGGTGTTTCTTCCTCCAACAGTATATTTCCATACAATATATTCTGCTTATAAATCAAACAGTGCACACTTGTCTGACCCCCTCTTGCCAATTGAAAACCATCTGTTTCTCAATATTTTTCCTGACAGTGGCCTTGTGTACAGAATAATAATAATAATAATAATAATAATAATAATAATAATTTGTATCCCGCTTATTTGTATCCCGCTTAGAAGAGCCCTCCCTCCATTCCATCCAGTGTCATCTGGGGGAGAGACACTAGGCCCAGCACCATCGGGCCTAGTGTAAGAAGAAGAGCCCTCCCTCCATTCCATCCAGTGTCATCTGAGGGAGAGACACTAGGCCCAGCACCATCGGGCCTAGTGTAAGAAGAAGAGCCCTCCCTCCATTCCATCCAATGTCATCTGAGGGAGAGACACTAGGCCCAGCACCATCGGGCCTAGTGTAAGAAGAAGAGCCCTCCCTCCATTCCATCCAGTGTCATCTGGGGGAGAGGACACTAGGCCCAGCACCATCAGGCCTAGAATAAGAAGGAGGGATGGGATTCGAATTTGATTTATCTGCTTTGTTGTTTGGAAATGCTGTACGCCGCCCCGATTGCCTAGCAGAGGGGCGGGATATAAATAAAAATTATTATTATTATTATTATTATTATTGACAAACAATCTAAGTGGCTTACAATAAAACCCATATAATATAACCCAAAAGGAAAAACCCACCCACCCCCTTAAAACAGTATTAAACGATACATAGTTAAAATAGCAATAAGCATAAGATTAAAACATAACAATATAAGACATTTTACATTAACATTTAAACAGGTTGCGGTGCCCTAATCAACTTCTACTGCGTTCCTTATCCATCAACAACTGATGGGGCCACGAGAGGAACGCAGGAGTCAAGGAACCCAAGGCCGGGGTGATTAGTCTGGAAAGGCCTGCCAAAAGAGATCCGTCTTGACAGCCTTTTTAAAGCTGTCTAGTGATGTCAACTGACGGATCTCGTCTGGCAGGCCGTTCCAGAGCTTGGGGGCGACAACAGAAAAAGCCCTCTGGGAGGTCGCCGCAAGCCTAGATTTTTGAGGCTGCAGCAAATTCCTCCCAGAGGACTGGAGAGCGCCGGGAGGATTGTATGGAAGGAGGCGATCCCTGAGATAGCTTGGAGTATAGTTTACACGCCAGGACAATCACTGTGGCACTCCCATATCTTTTTAAGTGATCCATAGTTTTTCATGATGTAGATAGCCAAAGACTTTGCTGTAACCTATTAAGTACAGGCTAATTTTCTTTTGAAATTCTTTAGTGTGCTCTATTACTTAATATATGTTTGCAATAAGATCTCTAATACCTCTCCCTTTTCAGAATCCAGCTGGAATATCTGACAGTAATTTATTCCATGTAAAATCCTGAGCATCATTTTACTTTCTTTGGGACTGTGAAACACACTCCCTCAGAGTGTGGTGGAGTGTCCAGGAAAGCTGCCAACCCGTGGCTGATAAAGACAGAGGTCTCTTCCCAGACAGCAACCCAGTTGCAAATGACGTACCAACAAACCAAGAGTTCCGAAAGTCAGGTCCAGAGAGCACTCCAAAGTTCAGGGTTATAGCGAGCAGGTAGTCCAGAGCCGTTTCAAAGGTCACAGGGTGTAATCAGTCTAAAGTCAAGCCGAGAGCCAAGAGCTTTCACTGGGGAATCCAAGATAAGCCTTGACAAAGAGCTTGGCTTTTCCCAGCTGCTTATCTATCCTCAGCTCCAGTCCCCCAGGTGTTTCTCTTTAGCTGCGCGTTTCTCAGCTAGCCTTCGAGAACGCCGCAGCCCCTCCCTATCTGTTCTCCTCTGAACAAAGGTAGGGATTTCAATCTCTTGCTCCTCTGCTTCTTCCTGGCATGAAACCTCTGCTGGGGAAAGGCTTTCTGCTGGGGAAAGGCTAGGCTGCTGAGGAGGGAGGCTAGGCTACTGAGGCAGGGGCTGTTGCTCACTGGGTTCCACACAGCTAGGTCCAGGTTCAGCTAGGTCTATGGGGGCTGGTAGCACCAAGCTAGGATCAGGCCCCACACCCTCCCCCTCAGAGTCCTCCAAGTCCTCCACCTGGCTGTCCCTGACATGGAGTCTCCTTCCTTGAAGGTCTTTAAGCAGAGGCTGGATGGCCATCTGTCAGGGATGCTTTGATTGGGAATTCCTGCATGGCAGGGGGTTGGACTGGATGGTCCTTGTGGTCTCTTCCAATTCTATGATTCTATGATTTTATGTGAACATTTCCAGTCTGTGGACTATTGTTTTGCTTTCTATATGTGCTGGCAGATATTCTCTGGCTTATTTTTATTATAATTTGGATAGATTCTGCCTCCATTGCTTGAAACAGCTTAAATGGTATGCCGTCTGTTCCTGGGGATTTATTTTTTCATGAGAGCAGCAGCTTCCACTTCACTTTCTAAAAGTATAGGTTGTCAAAAGTTTTTCCTTTGAAAGAATATATCATTCTTTCATCTCTTTTATATAGCTCTTAAGTTTATCACTTCCAATATCTTTATTTTGTCCAGATCATATGTGTTCTGTTGTTAATAATTTAGCATCCCTGGTCTTGGGTTAAATTTCCCTCTGATTTCTCAGATCTTGTGATAGAGGTCTTTTTTGTTTATTATTTTTTCTATATTTGCAATGATGATTAAAACTTCTTTTTGTCCTCACATACTAGTTGCTGAACAGTTTCACTCAGGGAGGTGAGGAGAACCTTTTCCATTTGCTACAAAAACAACAGAGTATTATAGCATCTTTAACATTTCACAAATGTATTATGACATATGATTTTGTGGCCTGCTACCCATTTCATCAGATGCATGAAGTGAAGTCCAACATACTAATTGCTTATATAGTACATGTATATACACTCCTAATGCTAGTTATTTACTTAATCAGAGAACTGGAGGTAACAGTAACATTGGGGCTATGCAGACAGGCGGCTCTGGGCTACACCTGCTAACCACAGATCGGGGCCATGGCAGCCGCACGCTATGGCCCTGATCCTCAATTTTGCCGGTCCTGAAAGAGCGGCAAAATGCCGCTCCATTTAGGGACAGCAAAAGGCTGCCCTAAGAGCTGGCGCACTGCTCTTTAGCACCCTTTCCGATGCAGTGCATCAAAATGCTGTGCCAGAAGGGCATCCTGATACCACGCACCATGCGTAACGGTGTGCGGCGTCAGGACAGAATTGGCGTGGGGTTGATGCGGCTGGCATGCAGCTGCCCCACCCCATCTCTGCCTCTAGGCCAGCCCTTTGGGCTGGTCTGCAGAGGCCCATTCTGACCATGGCATAACACTTTTAGCATCATTATCATTGCTATATTGCTTTGCATTTATTTAAAACCAAGAGGACCTTTTCTTTGCAAAATGCATATAATGTACCGTAATCTTTTTCTTCTCTCCGACCTGCTCCAGGAGATCATAATCAAAGGCATTCACTGCTGTCTATATCCATATGAATAAAGAATAAAATAAACTGGAAAGGCTTTAAATCATTGGTGGCCAGACATTGACACAAATATGACGTAAAAAGAACAACTCCAAGTGATGTAGTTAGTATATATGACAAGGCAGATGTGGCGAGAGTATGTGCCATTATTTATTTCCTGATTTTAAAAATAGTATTTGCCATTATTAATTTCCAATTGGGAAGAATATCACAATGGCTTGAATTTTGCACAGTTTTTGCCTGGTATTTCATCATTCTAAAGTGTTTGGGGAAAATAATGTTGTAAAAATACATCTGGCTTTTTGTATAAAAAACGTGAGGCTCTGTGCACCAGCCCCCCCCCCCCCATTTTCTGTGAGACATATGATTTCTGTGCAAAACTGCTATTTTTGTGCAAAAAAAAAAAAAATCGGGTGCTCCTAGATCTGTCGCTTCAGATGACAAATCAGGTGAATGCGATGGTCAGGAGTGCCTGTTATCAGCTTCAGCTGATACACCAGCTGTGCCCTTTCCTGGAAGTTAGGGACCTTGAAACCGTGGTACATGCACTGGTAACCTCTCGTCTCGATTTTTGTAATGCACTCTACATGGGGCTACCCTTGTGCCTAGTTCAGAAACTTCAATTGGTACAGAACATGGCAGCCAGGCTGGTCTCAGGTAAAACTAGAAGAGACCATATAACACCAATTTTAAGATTGCTCCACTGGCTGCCTATCAGTTTCCGGGCGCAGTACAAGTTGTTGGTCATCACCTTTAAATCCCTAAATGGCTTGGGTCCAACCTATCTTTGGGATCACCTCCTTCTGTATAATCCACCCGCACACTCAGGTCCTCTGGGAGGAACTTGTTGCAACCTATAAAAACTAGACTGTCTGCAACTGCCCAGAGGATCTTTTCGGCTACCACTCCCAGATTATGGAACTGTCTGCCAGATGAGATCTGTCATATGACCACCTTAAATAACTTTTAAAAAGCTGTTAAGACAGATCTCTTCCAGCAGCCCTTTCCTGAGTAGACAACCAGCCACCAAAAAAGTTATACCTATTACAACCCTGACTTCTGTCACAGCTGTTTTAATTTATTTGTTACTTGCTGTTTATTTGTTATTTTAAAGTATGTTTTAAACTATGATTGTTTAATTGCATTTTAGGGGGTGGGTGGGCTGTTGAGAGATGGATGGTATGTTTTAGCTTGTAAGCTGTCCCGGTTGTGTTACACAGAGAGGTGGGATACAAATAATAATAATAATAATAATAATAATAATAATAATAATAATAATAAGGCAAAAAACATGGTCTTTTTGCGCAAAAAAAAAATCTATTTTCAGGCAACGACATGGGCTGGGTTGTATGTGTGCAAAATTGCTGAACATCATGTGAGAACTGTAGGAAATATTCATTTCTTCCCACAGCATGAAGAAAACTGTGGAAATTATTCATCTTTGCAAACAAAGGCCTTGTCTGCATGGGCTAGGCAGCCCGGAGTATCCTGGCTCCAGAGCTGCCCTGACCTCACCCCATTACCTGGCCCTCCATTCCAGCACCAAGGTGGCTGTCTGCAAGGCCATCCTGGTGGTGCAGCCAGTACTGCAGCCACCCACTCACAGCCACAAGGTTGTGAGTCCAGTTCCAGCCAGGGGCTCCAGGGTCAACTCATCCTGGCATCCTTCCGAGGTCTCTAAGATGAGTACCCAGCTTGTCGGGGAAAGGTAACTTACACGTTGTAAACCACTTAGAGACTGCTTAGTTCAGTATGAAGCAGTATAGAAATGTAGCTGCTATTGCTGGATGCTATCCTGCTCAGCTGCCTGGTGTGTCTGCTGCCACCATGGGTCATTTGTTTCTGAGGGCAGAATGAGGCACCTAGTGTTGATCATATGGCTCTATACCTCAGTCTGACCTCAAAGCAAGTGACCCACATTGGCAGCAGACATGCCAAGCAGCTCAGACAGCTTCCCTGGCACGGGAATGGAGGGCCTTGGTTCTTCCCAGAAGATTCAGAGTACGAGCTAAGTTTTAAAAATTCATTTTAAGGATGTTATACCCTGGTTCTGATGCTGAACATGCCAGGTATCATCCACACTGTTTGCACCAGAACTGGAAGGGGAAACAGGCTTTTTGGCCTGTGCAAACAAGGCCCATGACAAAATGGTGGAACATTTGCATCACTACTATGATTTTCCCTTTTGTCTACTGGACTGGAAAACAAACAGTAGTGTGGCATGAGAGAGCAAGGCAGGAGTAAATCAAAGTTTGACTCCTTGCCATTGCTAGGTACTCTTTCATCTATTTAGGTGCAGTAAAACCTTTTATTTGCACCTTTTGTAACCAGTGTGGTCATTGGTCACTTATGCTTTTATTAAATGAGCAGCCATCATTAAAATATACAATTACACTCATCCCTTGCCATTCATGGACTTGCCATCCACGATCTCGGTCTTTTGTGGAGGGCAAGCAGTGAGGGACAAAATGATGTGTGTGACAGGCACGCGCAGTGCTACACATGGGAGCACAAGGCCATTCTAACCAATGGGGCTCCAGTATTTGTGATATTTCCGATTCGCGGGGGGAGGGGGGGCATGGAACAGATCCCCCAGGAATCGGAAGGGACAACTGTATTCATTACTGTATGGGACATGATTTATTGTCATAACAAAGTAAATGCAATGTTTTCAGGATGAGCAATAAAGCGGGGGGATCTTCTTGCTGGTTTCTCTTTATTTCCTCTCTGCTGCTGTCACTACCAGTATTCTGAGTGCCATTGCTGCCTCCTCGGCCCTAGCTACAGGGTTTGCTGTGTGATTACATTGGTGCAAGCAGGCTTGCTTTGATGTTTTTCACATACTGTAATTGGATTAATGGGTTTTTCTAAGGTGTGGTCCCGCATCTTCATCCTGAGTTGATTAAGACCACCAGGTATCAGGTCATCTTGACTATTTAATATCACCAACTTGATTTAATTGCAATGCAATCAGTCATTTAAAAACAACAACACACAGCCATTTGCTCCATAGCAACAATAACGTTGCTTTAACATGGCTTGGCATGTTAGGAATGGTTCCCTGGCACTCTCGACATACATCTCCAAACTGAACACAGCATATATTATGTAAAAATCTTGTCTCCATATAAAGTGAGGCATGCCCTGGTGGCGCAGTGGTTAAATGCCTGTACTGCAGCCACTCACTCATAAACCACAAGGTTGCGAGTTCAATACCAGCCAGGGCTGAGGCTCGACTCAGGCCTGCATCCTTCTTAGGTCACTAAAATGAGTACCCAGCTTGTTGGGGGGCAATCAGCTCACAGTTGTAAACCGCTTAGACACCCCATAGTGTGGTATGAAGCGGTATATAAATGAAGCTGCTTTTGCTTTTGCATTCATCCAAGTGCATAAAAGTCATTCAAGAGTTTACACCAGTGCATGGGTTTTATTTTGTCCCTTTTGTTTATGTGTTAGCTTGCTTTCTGTTCATCTATGACAAATGCTAATACATCTGCCAGCCCCAGCTGAGATTTTCCTGTTAGAATAGACAGAATTGGAACATCAGTGGAGGCAAGATGCTTGTGTAAGTAGCAGCATATATATATATATATATATATATATATATATATATATATATGCTGCTACTTACACAAGCATCTTGTTTTATATATATATATATATATATATATATGTGCTGCTACTTACACAAGCATCTTGTTATATATATATATATTGTTGTTAACTGCCCTGCATGCTAAGGTTCAAGTCGCCTTTCTCAAGATACTCTCTGAGTGGCCTAGCGTGAATTGCTGCCCTACCCTACAGAGATGTTGTGAGATTAAAATGTCTGTCTGTGGTGCTTACAATAGGAGCAAAATAAAAATATAACCAATACAATACCTGCAAAATGTCTATGGGTGAGATATGTATTTATAAAATGTGTATTGCAGGTATCCCTAGAATACAGAAACACAATAAAACTCTTACCACAGCTTTGGTCTTCAGGGGGACTGTTTTAAAGTACCTCTTCTTGGGGAAAGAGGTTGTGTTTCCTTAAGAGGAACAAACTTGTGTAAATTCAAAAATACAGTCATGTTAGTTTGGAAAATCAGTATGTAAAGTGATCTTGTAGCACCCTTGAGACTAACTGAAAGAAAGAAGTTGTAGCATGAGCTTTCATGGACTTGAGTTTACTTCCTCAGTTAGTCTCAAAGGTGCTACAAGATCCCTTTGCATACAAACTTCTGTAAAATGCAAGACAGCCACTACAATTGAGCTAAGCCTTTACTTAACACCTGAAAATTCCTACCATGGATACTCAAACCTGTTCTTGTCTTCATAGCCCCACCTCTTAATTTGCTATCTTAGGTTCTGCTATTTGCTCATATTAGAATACTTTCAGGAGGATGAGATCCTGTATTGCTAGACCAGAGAACTAGGAATGTGGTCTAGGGTGTTGGAGAACTGATTTTCATGTAAATTAATCTTTTTATTGGGAAAATTTGAAGTTACAATATAATATATAGGCAAACTGTGGCCTTCCTGAAATTGTTGAAACATAACTCTCAGCATTCATCAGCATTGACTATGTTGGCTAGGGTTCATGGGAGCTGCAGTCCAGCAACATCTGGAGAGCATACAATTCCCACCGTGATATAGGCAGTGAAGCAACATAAGTTGTTTTGGGGAGTTGTAACCACATACATAAAATAGTTTTATGGACAAAACTAGCATCTTATATGAGCCGTTCTTTTCTGTGTTGTGGGAGGAGCAACAGTTGTAAGTGTCTAAGCCAAGGTAGTGTGTGTTCAAACTGACAAGCCCAGATTAATCTTGCTGGTGTAGAGATAGAAATATTAGACTATTTGCTACTCGCATGTGCGAACAAATAATTTCCACAGCCTTCCCACTGTGGCAATAGAAAACAAATATTTCTGCACAGTTCTTACTTGATATTTACCCTTCCCAAATTATTCTGTGCAGAAATAAACATGAGGGGGGTTTTTATTAAAAAATGAATGACTTTGGCATAAAATGAGTGTTTTGCAGAAAAAGGTGGGTTTAGGAACAGTGGGGTTTTTTATGGGAGAAAATCTGTTTATTTGGGGAGGGGTTGTGCACAAAATCGTAATACTCACACAAACCCCCCACTTTCCCCAGAAACTCGCATAAGAAAGTTGGTGCAAAAATCAAGTTCTTAACATAAGGAACACTAGTTTTTCACACACAAAAAAAATAAAATTAAATTAAAAATGGGATGACAGTTTTTGAAAAGGGGGAGCATGACAGGCAGGAGTATGTTTTCACACAATAAAACACTGTTTCCAGATAGCCATGTTTTGTTTTGTTTTTGTTTGTGTGTGCATGCAAGACTCCTGTTTTGTTTATAAAAATCATTAATTCTGCATACACATACAAAACCCCATATCTATCTGAAAATAATGTTTGTGTGAAGAATTGTTTCTTACAGAAAATATGTAATAAGAAACTGGGGGAAAATGGAAAGCTGAATTTGCTTATCAATTTAAGCCTGAACAAATTATGTGGGAATTTTTTGTTTTTATACAAAAAAATGACATCCTTTTGTGCAAAGTAATTTCCTAAAAGACATCAATATTGCATTATGAGTTCTGGTGGGAAACTGTGCAGAATGTTTGCCAGTGTGTTACGTTTCTCAACCATTTCCCCCATGTGTTGGAAAACCCATTCTTTCATCCAAGAAAAGTATAATGGTGAATTTCTTTCCATTCTTGCACTGGACCCAGGCCTAACCTGTGCTGATTTCAACTTTTAATGTCCTCAATGGCAGTTGTACTTCTTCTCAGTCCATTCACTGGTGTAGTCACAAATGCATCCAGTCTCTTTATAGCATAATCCTATGTTTCTTCTTTTTCTTTTATATACTTTTTTATTAAAAGTTTAAAAATACAACAAAAGCTCATAAAAAGGAAAAACACACAGGAAATACAAAAATTAAAAAGAAAGAATGAGAGAAAGAAAAAAAAGAACAAAGGAAAAAGATGACTTCCAACCTTTCTTATGGCAGTACATACAATATTATCTGGATAGGTACATACAATTGTTTGTTGTCTTTCTCGTAACAAAAATACCTATCCGCTTCTTTAAAAAAATGCATTCTTATTCATTGTCAATCCCTAAAATCACTAATTCATTTTATTTCCCCCCAAAAAAACATAAGGAAAGCATCATCAACAACTTTTTCTCATCAAATCAATTAATATATCAATTTCTAATAAATGTATGAACTCCTGTGTCCATGCCTCCTTTTTCAGTACTGTTTTGTTCTTCTCTCTCAATTAAATCTTCTGTCTTTTTCCAACTTTCTTTTCCAGATATACCATCTCTATATTTAAATCAGTGTAACTACTCCTTAAAATAAAATGGCACTACAAATAGTGAATAGCAACTAGAAAAGTAGAATGAAAGAGGATTAATGAGGACTCTCCTTGTCAAATCAGGCGGTTTGGAGGTTGTGCAAGAGTCTATATGTAGGCTTATTACTAGCGTATGAATTAATACCATAAATTGTATAGTTAGTCTTAATTAGAGTAGATCCATTGAATCAAGAGGAGCTTGGTAAGTCAACACATCTATAACTCCTATTATACATTTGTACCTATATGATTAAGAACTATGTATTATGAATTATATAGGCACAAAAAAGAACAAAATGAAGACATTTTTTCCTTTTTGGTGTTCTGCAAATAAATTACATTTAAAATTATGAAATACTGCTATATCTGATTTTACACAAATTATTTACTATTTCATTTTATGTACATTTACCCAGAAATAAATCCCCCTGTGTTCAATAGGGCTTATTGCTAGGTAAATGTACATAGAATTGTGGCCTTAGCCTCTTTGGCATTTTCACTGTGAACGAAAAAACATAGGGGTTTCTAAGCCTCCTTTGTATTGATTTTTTTTTTAAATTGAAACACTGGTAATGTGCTTTATCAACTGCTGTTGGTCCAAGGATGTGTGTCATCTTGAATACAAGTGATGTACCATACAATCTTACAGACACTTTAAAACCATATGTGCTTTTGCCCAAAATGTAATGAGAATTAACTTCTCACAAGTCTGTTCAAGGAAGGGCCTTCTTTAAAGGTATTTTGTGATTGGTACAAATGTACTTCCATTTCAAGCTTTCATACACAAAACACACATACTCTCATCCTGTTTTTCTTACATTTTCAGCCCAGAATCATTTGACAATTGCTTGCATATATTTTAAAAATGCAGTGTGTCTACTTTCAACCTAATGTTTGGATAAAAATGAGATTCAAACAGTAAAAGAAACAATGGGGGCAGGAAGAAGTCAGTTCTTCTCCATATAATCTTTATTAAGCCATTGGTTTTTCTCTTTGCTAAGTGAAAGGAGGACACAGAGAACCAATTTATTCCTGATTCAATTTGAAAAGATCAGGTAAATACTGAAGAAACAGATGCATACTTACAGCCTAAGACAATATTTTTGTAGCATTACAACTGCACTGATTTCAGAGCAACCTCTTCCCACATAATTTGTTCAGGCTTAAATTGATAAGCAAATTCATCTTTCTGGGTCCCCCCCCCCCAGTTTCTTATTACATATGCTAGCTTTCCCTTTAGGTCTGGGCTTTGGGGGCAAATGATCCTTTCAAAGGATTTGAGTGCCTTCCTTAGCAAACAAAGGTGTTAATTACCCTCCTCCTGTTCTTTTTGAAAGTAGTTTTATGTTAAAGCAAGGCTAGTTAGGGAGCTTTGGATGTGTCTTTTTGTAACACTTTAAAAAAAAAAAACTTCAAGAATTCCTCAAAAGCAATAAAAAAGTACCAAAGAACTATGTATTTATAGAAATACTTTTGCAATCCTGCAAGGTGGGAGAGGAAATTGACAGTTTTCTCTTTGCCCTACAAGTCGTTGGCAGGACAGAGTGGGTATGTTTTTCCTTGGCTCTCTGATATCCAATTTGTGTGTGTGCATTTTTAACCAACCTAGCCCCCCCCCCCATTCATTCCAGTGAGAAGAAAATAAACCAGTCCAGCTGCATGGGTAACTTCCTCCATGTCCTGTTATGGGAACAGAGGGGATCTGAATCCTACAGATACACAACTTCCCTAAGCCACCAAACAACAGAACAATACACAGTTTACATGGGAATCACTCCTCCCTACCCAGGATCTCACAGTATATATTTACCCACTCTCTTCCATTCCAGCATTCTCTGAAGATGCCAGCCACAGATGATGGCGAAACGTCAGAAAGAAACTCTTCTAGAACATGGCCACACAGCCCGAAAAACCCACAAAAAAAATATGGATGCCGGCCATGAAAGCCTACGACTTCCCACCAAACAATACTTGAGCACTTCCATTTTCACTTCCGTAATGTTGGAATTCTGACATTGGAAAATTGTGATTGTGGCCTTTTTAACAGCCTCACAGGTCATGTCCACATGAAGGAAAAGAAACATTGCTGCCCTGCTCTTGACCTGTGTGACAGGCCATAATGGGCAGAACCTAGGCCCAATCTGTGCTCCAGGGCAATTTGTCAGAGTAAAAAGAGTCCCTCTTTGCCCTAACTAGTCTAGGTGCAAAGTCTAGGCCGGAAACTCTGGAGAATCCCCTGGGCATGTGGAGTGTGTGCCTGTGCAGGGATGGGGGAAGGAGAGTCGGTGGGCAGGAGGAAGAGGTCAGAAGAAGGTGCCCTGGACCAGATAAGCTACTGAACCAGGGGAGTGTGTGGACAGTGCTGCCAGTATCAATCTGTGGTGGGTAGTGTTTCTGTGGACCTTCCCACAGATCTGGAAGCCCCAACAGTAAGCCAGAAGTTTCCCATCACTGTCAACATGGCCAAAGAGGAGGTTTATGAGTTTGGATCTTCTGGGGTGGCATTCTCTTTCCCAACTCAAGGAGGGAGAACCAAAGATAAGCCAGTGGCACTGGAAATGATAGGACTGCGGCCAAACAGTAAAAGTCTATTTGAATTCTGGCCAATAGCCAGATCTTAAGGTGGATTCTATAGCTCTAATATTAGCATGTTTCTCCTTATGCTTTGCTAAGACAAAGCCACTCTCCTCCCTATTACAATTTCTCTTACTGAAACAAAGCTAGGATGCAAGGAATCTCAGACCACTCTGACTGAACATTTGTATCCTACACTAGTTTGTGTCTTTCCATCTCAAATCCCAGCAATCGGTTTGCACATTAGGGCTTAGTTATCTCTGTAAGAGGAGAGGACATCTCATCAAATGGCTGAATGGCACTTTCTCTTACAATAGCAGTAAGATAGGATGAGCTGAGCTTTTTCACAAGGACATTTTATTTATAATTTTAAAAGCTGATGCACCAATGTAGTGGTTGCTGGATGAGGTGGGAATGCACCACTTATTAAAAAATGGCGAGATACTTCTCAATTTACTGTGAAGCTTCCAGGAGCTTGTGAAAGTCCCATTAAATGAAGTAGACTGGGCCAAGGAGTATGGAAAAAAGTACTGTGGTAGGTGTAGAGGACTCTACAGAAGAATTCTTCACACCAATTCTCTATATTTGAGAAATATATTAAGGGCTTTAATTACTCTATGCCTGGGGTATGTTCTCTGTTCAACATCACATACCATTGCATCATGATTTAAGTATCCCATTGATATTTTTTCACATAGTTCTGAAACAGTGCTGCAGCCATATTAGCTTACAATTAAATAAAATATTCTTTAAACCAGAAATGTGGTAAAGGTGGCACTGGGGCTAATGGTAAATATGTGGGTGATTTGCTGTACCTCAAATGCCCATTTGATGCCCATTTTTAATTTAAATTGGGCCCTCACTTATATGTGATTTGATCACACTCAGTTCCGACAAGAAGACCAGAATATCAGCTGTTATCTGAAGTCTGACCCTTACATGGTAGTTGTGTTCAGAGTAGGTCCCGTGTACTTAGTTGAGCTTACTTCTAAGTAATGACTTACAGAACAGCATGGATTTACAGAATAGATGCTCCTTACATTTTTGAAAGCCGTTCAAAATGTACATTAATGAGGCCATTCCTTCCAATACTGCACAGTGATATGTGCGGGCAAGCAACATCAGAGGGGGTTAGAATGGCAAAAGTTATTAATAGGAAATAATACACAAACTAGGGGATCTGCAGCAGTTTGCTTTTGCCTGAGCCTACTGAGAAGGACAACATTTTTGCTCCCTCCTCTGCTCTCTTCCCTGCAGAGTTAATTGAGTGCTAACTACTTTTTCACTTCAAACTCAGCCTGCAGCAACTGAAGTAAGCTGAGGAGAAAGGGGGAAAGTGGGAGGAGAAAGAAACTGGGATATTTTAAAACAACTGAAAAAGTGGTACAGGAATAATCATGACTGACTTTGCCAAATTGGGACAGCTAGAGGGTATGTGAGGCAGATGTAGATGAGATAAATAAATGTCAGGATGAGGTTTATAAAAACAGCATGTGGAAACCTTATGTTAACAAAGTTCCAGGACACAAAACCATAAGACAAAACAATAAGGCAAGAAGTGTTTGATTAATTAGTGCCTTCCCTCTTGTTTATATAAGGCTAATTTCATCAGCTTCCTGTATGAATTCTCTGGAGCAAATGAACTTCTTTGCATAGGTGTCATTAAGACCTATGAAAATACCACATTTTATTTGGTTTTGACAGGGATATTTCATATCTCTCTGGAAGTATTTTCTTTTCTCCATCCCGATTCCAAAGCTGAGTGGCACTTTACATGGCAAACCCAAGCAGCTGAGAAAAGTCAAAGTAAGCAGGGAAATAAATTTAAATTCAAAATGTATAAATATCCCGAAGAGTCGTAGCATTGTAAGTTCGATTTTCAAAGGCCTCCTTCTGATTTAATGGCAACTTTAGGACCTCTGACTACAGGATATTGTAACATTTGTTAAATTACAGCAGTTATTTTCTTAAGGAAGCTAAGAAAGGAAAGGTCGCCAAATGAACTCAGCACAGAGACCACTGTTTTTATTAAAACAACAGCTCTCCCAAATGCCAGTGTTCATTGGACTTTCTATGATTTGAAATAGATAGGGGCATAGCTGATAAGATTTCCATGTTATCCACTTAGTACCTTCTCTGATTAGCATGCTTTTGGGGTTCTAATCCGTACCTTAGGCTGACATGACACAGTCCACTTGTCCAAGGCAACACTTGTCTCTGTCATGTTGTTTTACTCTGCCGCTAGCAAATGTCAAAGGCCAGAGAAACTCCAGATTGACGGGGTCAGTAGTTGTTATCCAAACTACTGTTTTTAATTACTGTAGGCTTTTAATGCACATTTTCAAGTACTTATTCAGGATCTGAAAGCAGTTTGACATGTCTTTTTTTTCTATATATCTACGAGAAAAAGACACAATAGCTATGTTAATACTTTCCCTGCTCAAAAGAGACTGTGCTGAATTCAGCAAATGTGTATGTTAGCCCTACTGGGAGGAAGGGTCTTATTTAAAAAGTAGTATAATTATCAGTTTTCCTATCTGTATGGACTTTTGCTTACCCCCCCCCCTTCATTCTGCTTCAGCTTGTTCTTCCCATCTGTCCTGAAGCCATGATATGAGAGGTATTGTATATATGCATGCATACAAGTTTGGATTGTCGTTTTTGAACATACCAGATTACCCCTGTTTCAAAGAAATATAGTTGTAACCTTGCTGAGAAAAGCATACGTCACTGTAACATAACCTAAAACATTTCTGCTGTGCAGTCCTGTTACTTACATTAACCAAACCTCCAGTTTCTTAAACAAAACAAAACAAAAAAAACCTCACCACACAGAATGATTCTATTTCAAATAACATTTAAGTGTTAAACTTCTTTTCTAATAGCACACCACTCACTTCTAGCTCCATATTCTCAGTGTGTTTATCTGTTTTTGTGGATCATGTCTTAATGTAATATTTTATAAATATCTGTAAGTTAATCATAATATCAGATGGAATATTATGCATTATAGACTATTATATATTTATTCAAACATCTAGTTAGTAATGTATTTTGTGATGCTCTGAGAAGAAGAAATGAATTTTCTTAGAATCATAATGAAAGAAAGTGAACAGTGGTAACAGACTAGGAAGAAAAATAGTCACTAGCCAATTGGCTACAAGTCTGAGTAAAGAAAGGTGAGTTGCTCCTTGCTGTACTTTGCAACAGAATTGAATGAAACAGCCACTGTCATGGTCCTTAGAAAAAGGAAATGTTCCCCTGGCGGTGATGGTGTTAGAAAGAAGCCTTTGTTCCTATTGACACCTGTCCTGTAGACAGGGAAAGTGCTATAATTTCTATGATTGTCAGTCTGTCACCTACTTCTACATCTCCTGGAACATTTATTTAATGAAGACTGGCACGTCTCAGCACATTTTTATTAGCCACTTCACGTTGAGAACTTTAGTTGAATGGCTTCCCCCTCTGAGAGCTAGGTACTGTTTATCAAGTAAACAGATGGCATTAGTGTAGTGGTAGATGTGGCACTTGCAGATGGCAGGAGTTTCCCTTCCTCTTTAGAGCTACCTTGCTTAACTACTCACAGCTCAGATTTCACCACCAGTCAGCTTTTGAGGTGAGCAAGCACAGCTTTGCCTACCATTTAACCCCTTGGCTAGGAGAAGATATCAGAGGGTGCTATACTGTAGAAATATTAGTTTGACACTAATATAGCTACCACTGCTCCATCATACAGAATCCTGGAATTTGTAGTTTTGTGAGGCATCAGCATGCTTTGGCAGAGAAGTCTAAAGACCTTGTAAAACTGCAAACCCCAGGGTTCCATAGGCTGGAGCTACTGCACTTAAAGTGGTGTCAAACTGCAATTTCTACAGTGTGGATGCACCCAGAGTCTGGAACTAGCCATGCTTCATGTTTGATATGTCGTCCTCTGCTAGCAATCACTGGGCAACTGCTAATTATGCAGTTTGATCACCTACAAGACAGGCCCACATCTATGTCAACAAAGTTCATCAATGCATGAATGGCTATAGATAATCAGATGTGTGTTCTGGCTTCTTTTGGCTCATGTCAGATTTGCCTAAAAAATAAGGGGAACCATTTCTGCCAGGAATAGCTTGGCTTACTTTCCACAACCTTCCAAAGTCACCAGGTTAAGCAGCTGCTTGATCTTTAGTAATCCCTTCCTGTCCATCCAGGCGATACGGTGGGATCTCTCACTTCGCTCTCTCATGTACTACAGCAACAAGTAAGGCCATGGTGATCCAGGGCCTTTGCAGACTGCCAGAAATAGTGCAAATTGAGTCCACTTTAAATTGAGGCACTGCCCTGGCTCAGTGCTAGGGAATTATGGGAACTGTAATTTATTGTGGCACCAGAGCTCTCTGACAGAGAAGGCTCAATGTCTTAGAAAAAAATACAATTCCCGTGATTCCCTAGCCAGGGCAGTGCCTCAATTTAAAGTGGACTCAATTTGCACTATTTCTAGCAGTCTGCAAAGGCCCCCAGAAAGAGATTAATAAAGTCAGATCTCTCTGATTCTTTTTTGTTCTATTTAGCCAGGTAAAAGTTGTTTAAGGGAAAAGGTGATTTGAGAGCTTAATGGTGCATGAGGGAGAGGTTTGGGGTTTGCTGGATAGGCAAACCAGGAATTTATGTTTTGGCTCAGATTCTAATTGTAAATGGAGAAAAAGCAGGGGTTGATTTTGAACATCTCTCTTTCAAGGGAGCTTTACAAGCTACCAAGGTTTGTCTCTGAGCCAAAGCCTGGCTTTCATTGAGCCCAAGTTCAACATCTACTGGAAAATTAATTTTCAAACAGGTTGATTCTAAGCTTGTTTATTCAGAAGTGAACTACCATTGGGTTTAATGAGACCTACACTCTGGTGAATGTATTTAGGGCTAAAGGCACCCAAAACCACTCCCAATTAAGTTGTCTAGAAGACATAACAAATGTTGGGGCTATGTTCCTGATACTTCACACTTATTAATACACGTAATAATAATAATAATAATAATAATAATAATAATTTATATCCCGCCCCTCTGCAGAGCAGAGAACCTTGATTTTGCCATTTCACTATGCCATTGTATTTAATGGGACTTGAGCATCCAAGGAAAGTTGGTTTCCACAGGTGGTGATGGGGGTGTCCTGGAGCCAAACCCTAGCAGATACCAAGGGCCCACATATCCATGCACAAATACACCAGACTTGGACAATCCAGACATGCCTGTTGTTTGCTTTATTTATTGGTTTAAAAATGTAAACCTCACTCTACCAGCAATAGCTACCTGAAGCAATGCTTGATCTCCCATTTAAAAACAAAACCCTTAAAACCATAGCATACAATAAAAGCAAACAAAATACAACCAAATGTAACTAAATAAAATTAAAACTTTTCAGAAATCTAAACTACCATCTTTCCCACTCCAAAACAGAGAGAGAGAAGGTTGCCTATCTCTGTCCTGTTCTATGGCAGACAAAATCTCTGGAGGATACTCATTCACAATCCTGGATTGCTCACTGGGTAGATTTCATCCAGTGAGTGTTGCTAGCTCTTTCAAGTACCTAGGTTCTTGACTTCAAATCACTCTTTACGGATTGCATCAGAATAAGTGTCTGCCTCATAAGTCGGTTTAGTTATCACTAGAGCATCAGCTGATGCAAAATCTCCTGGAACCAATGGCTCATTCCATCACATGAAGCTATAGGAATAAGCTGCAAAAGGGAAGTAACATACAGAGAGCAAGCATTGCGGGGCGGGGGGGGGGATGATTAAGAATCTGTTTTTTCCCCTGAGTTTGGAGAAGTGACTTTTTGGACTGTAGCTCTTGGAATCTCCAGGCATCATGAGTAGTAGCTGGTGCTACTCAAAGTGGTGGTCTCTGAACCAATGCTTATCCATGAGCCATTGGCTGACAGTCCAGAGAGAATCTCCAAGAAGGACAAAAAACAAGTGCACACAAATATGGTACTCGTCTCTAGCATGTTGGGGGACAAGATTGCTCATCTCCCCCCCCTTCCCCGATAGCATGATCTGGTGGATTCTGACTGGTAACATTTCCAGACTGTTTTTCTTCCTAGAAAGTATCTACAGCCAACCTTTCAAATGATTTCTCCCCTACCTAGATGGTATCTACACAAATGCATCAGCATTTTGCTTCAGATATGGAGGCACTGAGAACTGAAAATACCTGTAATGAACCATGCTGAGCCCTCATCATTCCATTAAAATATGATTGAAGTACCTGCCAGAAATTAATAACAATACTACTGTTGCTCTCTCTTTTTATCCGTCACCCTCCTACCAAATCCTTCCCTATTAGCATCTCAGTATAGAAATTAAAATATGATGTATGGCTGGTAGGGTAGAGTGCTCAGATTTATTTATTTTGGTTCACAAACCTTAACAGAAAAACAGAGCATTGCTCCAGTGGTTTTCCCTTTAAAAACTCAGAAGTGGTATTTAAGTGATGATACCCAGTAATTTGTTCATTCTTCTGTCAGCTTAATTTACAAGGCAACGACAGATAAATATAGCTATACAAGATTCATTTACAGTGACACAATGGCAGATACACAGAGCAGAGCCCTGCCTATGAGATAAAGTGGACTGAGTGACTTATGCAGTAATTAGGGGATAATTGTCATTAACCTCACAAACAGTAGTTTACCCATATTGTTTAAAAGGCTCCAGGATGCATAATGACAAGGTAATCTGTCAAAGCGCTAGGGGGAAATATTAATAAGATTTGTGCAGGCCTGGATAGAAAATATGCAGAAAGCGGCCACATTAAGCTAATTGGTGGATGAATATACACTTGTAAAAGTGCTTCTAATGGCACGTTTGCTGCTTTCCAAATGACTACTGTTAATGTGGAGAAGTGGGCTGCTTACAAAGTCAGGGCTGCTGGGACAAGAGGGTATTAAGTCATGGAGGCACCGTTGTTACTACCTTGCATGCCACGACATATTTTTCTCCCACTTTCTTTTGCATTTCAGGGTCTACAATATGTACAGATTTATAACTCCATGCATTCCTAGAATTTTAATATTTTGCTAATCCTTGCTTTTTGTGCATTATTCTTGCACACTGCTGCTTTTCCTCCTCTTCATAATGCATTCACTTCATCCACGATGTTTTTTTGTTTCTTGGCAAAGTGTGTCTGTTTGCATAGTTGCCTGCGTGTGTCAACAACCAAAAATATTCAAAAGAGAAAGCCCTCTTTACATCTTGTGCTACTACCAGCAAACTTCTGAAAGAAAGCTGAAGGCGAAAATCAATAACTGTATTTTACTGCCTCCCACATACTGATGTCATTATATAACCACATTTCACTAATTGTGCCAGCAAGGGAACTAGTTTGTAAGGCTGTCATATATTGTTTGCTTTTCAAACAATAAAACAACTGTAAATCATCTTATTGCTTAGGTATAATGAGAGTGCTAAAACAATTTTTGGTGGAATTTTGAAGAGGATTCTCTCTCCCCCCCCCCATTTTAGTAAGTTTTTCATTTTCTAATTTTTGTTCCCCTCCAGAACAATAAAGTAGCAAACGATACAGTGAAGAGTTACTATTTTTGTGTAACACTAACTGGCTAACCGTAAATAGTTACTGGGATGGTGCCTGGGGATGAAATTGTTTGATAATTTTTGTTCTTGAAGGAAGCAATGCATAGTTTTAACAATTTTCTTCCTGCTGCAAGAGAGTGTTCAAAATTGCACAGTTTTCAAGGACTATGAGGGGGCATTGTAAAATTTTAATTATCACCTTAAAAAATTTTTGACAGAAAGTTTGTTTTGATTTGTAGTTGTTAACTTATCTCTACGTAGTCACCATCCAGATTTACACATTTTTCCTAGCATTTCTTGACCCTCCGAATACTATTATTGTAGAAGTCTGCAGATTGTGCCTTATGAGGATTTTACACTTTAGTCACTTCTGGCACAACCTGTCACAAAAATAAAAGACACAATGAGCTGATTTTCTCAACATCATGCACTTAGGGACCAATGATGACACTGACAAAATTTCATCAATATACCATCATAACTTCCGGGTGATAATTATTACTTTACAATACTCCCTCGTAAGGCGCAATCTGCAGAGTTCTATAATATCAGATATTCAGAGAGTCAAGAAATGCTGGGGATAATGTGCAAATCTGGATGGTGACTATGTAGAAATAAATTAACAACTACAAATTAAAAGAAACTTTCTGTCAAAAAAAATGTAAAGGTGCTAATTAAAACTTTACAATACCCCCTCATATGCACAGTTCAGGACTTATTCTGTACAACCTTTGTATATTACATTTTTACTCAGCAAACAACAAATTTTCTGCACAGAAAATTTTGATGTCTTGTTTTGTTGTGTGCCTTCTATGATTTATGGTCTTAGGCAAACCTATCACAGGGTTATCTTAGTAAGATTTGTTCAGAGGAGGATTGCCTTTGCCTCTCTGTGAGGCTGAGAGAGTGTCTTGCCCATGATCACCTAGGGCTCATTCCCACTGGCATTTAAAACTGGTTTGCGATTTGTTTTCCCTGTGAGTCGGTTAATCGATTCCACTTGAGGTGTCATTCCCACTATGAAAGTGGATCTTTTCATTATTTCATGGATTCACTTCTTTTTTGACCCCATTGTAGCTCCCACTGGTATTTGTGCCACTAGATGATGCAGGGTCAGAAACGATCACAATAGATCCATCCTGATTTTTTTTAAAAAATGTCAACCATCCAATTCACATCTCTGTGAGTGCATGGGTAGACAAAAATGGTGGATTTCAAGCAACCAGAGGCTGGATGGGTGACATTCCTCAGCAACCCCTCTGCCATTGTCTCTCCCCTCCAGTAAGATGCGATTCAGATCCAAACTTCATTCCCACTTGCTGAACACACTTCAGAATCGATTCTTTTCAAACACACCACCAAAAATCTAGTGTCAGGAAAGACCAAGTTTTTTGTGTTTGCCTCACTTCATCACTGAAACCGAGTGCAGTAGGATCGGAACCGGCTTCAAGTGGAAACGACAGACATATAATCCGATCAGCAATTCGCTTTAATTCATAGTGGGAATGAACCCCAAGTGGGTTTCCGTAGCCAAACAGGGATTTGAACCCTGGACTACAGATCATAGTTTAACACTCAAACCACTACACCACACTGGCACTTGACTAATATAATGCAATTATATATATATTGTTCAGCATCCAATTATCATGTTTGATACATTAAAAAATACAGTTGATTCATACAATCGTTACAAATGCAGTTACCTTTTATTTATTTTAATTTCAAAGCAAATGGTGTTCTTTCCTTGTTTTATAGTAACATGACTTTGTTCTGTTTTTAAAGGATTTTTGTGTTATGGTAAATGAACCATAGAATAGGTTCTTGAACATTAGATAGAAACTTGCCAATATTATTAGTAAAAGAAGCTTTGCTAGAAAGTCCTGTCTTAAAGCGGCTAGTTTGGCCTATTATAGGGCCTTTGCAGACGCAGAAATAGTGCAGATTGAGTCCACTTTAAGGGTTAGGGTTAGTGCTAAGGAATCATGGGAATTGGTTTTTTTCTGAGACATTGAGTCTTCTCTGTCAGAGAGCTCTGGTGCCACAATAAAATACAGTTCCCATGATTCCCTAACCCTAACCCTTAAAGTGGACTCAATTTGCACTATCTCTAGCAGTCTGCAAAGGCCCATTATTAAACAAAGTGGGTTCAATTACAGTTGCAGAACAACAGATCTAAACTACATTTTTTTAAAAAAAAAAATGTAATATACACTGCTGCTTTATAAAGAAAAGTGCCCTGTCTTGATGGCTAATGCATTCTCATCAAGTCCATAATCAAGAATATTCCATCACAAAGTGAATATTTTATCAAAATTCAAACAATATGTTTTAAAAATAACAAGACACATTTAAAACCAAAGCTTTCAGATCCTAATAAAGTTGCACGTGCTAGAAAGATGAATGCTACTTTTGGCTAAGCAAATCTGAATTGTGTAATTTAAGATGGCTTTGAATTGGTTTTCACAGGGAGCTCTGTCTGCATCTTCAGTAACTAATTCGGTGATGTTGGCAGGAGTTTTCTTTCTTTTCCCCCAGCTAATTTAGAAATTCTGTGTATGGGTGTTAGTATTATTTCTGGAAAATTGGGTGTTGGCATCAGGGATGAAGTGATATTCTTTCTCTACCCACTGTCTACTAATCTAGGAGAGTGTAATCCCTAAAACTATTTTTGGGTACCTTCAATCTTATTTCCAGTGTGGGGACTTTAAGAAGTCACCTTATGATGCAAGTTCTGCATAAATCCTCATTGCAAAAGTGCAGCTTCTAATCTTGTTTTATGTGAATGATATGGGTGAATGTGACCTGCAGTCAGAAAGCTTACCTATTCATTGTCAAGCGTGGCATTCACAGGACTCTTAACAGTGAGTGAAGTATATGTGGGCATGGCAGGAATTTAATTTGAATTTGCCTTTAGAACACTTCCATATATTACATTTTTCTTCTGCATTAGAATCCCAAACACCTCAGATGCATTCTGTTATTTTCAATGGCTGGCATGATAGGATGGGGTGTCTACTATTGATGCAGCCCTCCACAGACACTCACTCGCATGATGAAGAGTCTGAGAGGAGGTGGCAATGTTGTAACTAGAGGAGAACAAACAGATCATGCTGTCAGTGTCAAGCACAGCTTGGAAGGAGAGATTACAGAATGAGGAACTCTGAAGTAAGAGGAAAGAGAAAAATAAATGTGTGAGGAGGATGGAAGGAACATAACTGGACTGTGATCACAAAGGAGCAGAGGAAAGGAGAGTTATAGAGGGTTGATGGACAGGTGATCTGGGAAGCAAGAGCAATCTAACAGGGTAGAGACTGAGCCAGGTGGCGAGGGTAGAGAAACAGAGAGGAGTAACAAGGTCTGTGGGATCAGAGAGGATTAGAGGTCAGAAGAAGGGGTAGGAAGACTGGGGCAAGAGGAAACCACCCCAGAAAGGCACTAGCAGAAGGCATTCCTGGTGAGAGAAACATAAATAGGAAGGGAAAAGAAATGGGAATGGAAGAAGGGGTCAGATAGGGGGCTTGGGATATATTAGAGGCCAATCTGAGAGCCAGGGATTCAGTTTCTCTTTGGAAAGAAAAAATGTTGGGGTAGGTTTGCTTTCTGATACCCTTAGCTTTGGAGCATATTTTTGTTTGTGTGGGAAAGGGTGGGTCCTAGTTTTGTTTTATATTCTTCTCTCCCTGACTCCCCAAGTATGAGAATAAAAGTTTAGTGCTATTATACTCCTGCTTAAAGTCTCTGTCAGGATATAGAATAACAGCCAAGCAGGTCCTTCTCCCACTGGTGGGGATGAGTGTAGCCACAGATCCACATCAGAAATCCTCTCAGACATAGATCACTGCAGGAGAACCATAGTGTATGTGACATTAAGGGAACAAATGACCTACAAAACCCATGGCCCAAATGAAATACGTTCTACTCTTCTAATACAGTCATAGATGGAAGCTAGCAGTAGTGCTCTCATGATCATTGCTAGCACTGGTGGTAGGAAAGAAATGGAGGCAAAATTTCATGAAGCATTGCTCCTGCATGAGGCCTATGTATGCAGACATTGTGTTTGTGGCAGCTCCTTTATGAATATCCAAAGTACATGAGCCAGAGCCTCAAGTTTATTTTTCTATCTGTAGATGCTATGGTTGCCACCACAATTTGCTTCATGAAGCTTTCCCCTCCCCCACACCAATTACATAATAATATTTGGGATACTACCTAATCTTCAGTTTTGCATTGGTTAATCTTTTTATTCTGTGACTACACATTTAACACATATCCATCCATCATCTACTTAGTCCAACAAACAATGGCAGGACACATACTAATGTCTTACGTTATAGTAATAACTGTTCTAATTTGAGCTAAGGTAGTTTTTGTGTAGAAATTTACTACTAACACTATTAGGACTTTTCCTAAATAATTGGCCTATTCCTTCAATAGTAATTAAGGAACACATTTCTGTATTTCCCAGTTGGTTAGCATGCTATGGTTGTCTTCTGATTTGTAGGGGAAATGTACACAGTAAAGTAAAATCTGCCTCTTAAAATTCATGCAGACTTGCAGTGGCCAACTTACTCTCTTTGTTGTCGTCTATTTTCCAACTTTCCTCTCTGTGCCAGAACTCATCTAATCAAGAGAGACACGTTCATTTCACTTTGTGCATTTTCATATAATTTGTTGCAAATGCTTCACCTCATTATACTACAGTCCTTCAGGGCCAAGCATTCAGCATGTTGTAAAGAGAGTATAGTAATTATTATGGAGATTTAAGGTAGACTTATGGAACAGGAAAGATTCATATCAGAATGAGAATTACTGGAGACCTCTAGAGAAAATCCGTATCTTGAAGTTGGTGGTATTAACTGGGGATCTAGTAGATTATGGCTTTTTGAAAATCAGTGCAGGACCAGTGCTTATGTGATGCATTAGACAGGACTTCTGATGCTGAAGTTGCTCTTCTAAAAATAAGATTTAAAACCAAAGTGCAAGAGATTTGTGATCATTAAATAGACAACCTATGTCGTGTTTTAGATTAGACATGGTAGTCTTTTTCACACTTCTTCTTACCTGACTTCCATCTTTCTTTCAGTTATATCACCTCAAAGTGTCTTGTCCCTGCCTCCCTACAGATCAGTGGTCAGCATGTTCCATTTCAGACAATGTACTCCAGTACTTCATAACAATTTAGCTTACACGTCTGAACTGAGGCTACGGCTTTAGGCGCTACTGTTGCCATTCTGATATGGAATGAAAAGAATGAATACAAAAACAAGAAAATATGTTGACAGAGCTAAATGCCAGCTGCACTATTGTGGAATTTGAGTCGCAGCAGCCATATCAGTTTGTAGACTGGTTTTACTAGCTCATCTCAACAGCTTTATTCCAATAATGAAAAAATGCAACAGACCTCAGGTTCAATCTCTGATATCTTCACAGAGGGCTTGGAAAAGTTCTTGCTTAAAATGGGTCAGCCACTGACAGTCAGTGAAGGCAGTACTAAGCACCGTATAAACCACATCCCTTTGACTGCATCTGCACTGCAAAAATAATCCAGTTTGACCCTGCTTTAACAGCCATGGCTCAGTGCTTTGGAGTTCTGGGTTTTGTATTTGTTGTGGCAGAGGACTCTGACAGAGAAGGGTAAATGTCTCAGAAAACTACAGTTCTCAGAACTCCACAGTATTGTGCCATGACAATTAAAAGGATAGAAACCTGGATTATTTCTGTAGTGTGGATGCAGCCTTAGTATCTTGTTGTTAATCTGGTCAAGAAACTTTTTGCTGTTGTGGACACAGTCCAATAGGACCAATAAATCCTGTGTTGCCAGCAATTGAATCTACGCAGGATAGAATAGACAAATGGTTCCCAAATGGTGGGGCAGGACCCACAGGGGGTCATGAGAGTTGCTCAAGGGGGCGCAGGACTTGGAGGTCCTGACCCATCCTCTCCTCTTCTCCAACTTTTTAATGTGTAAAATTTACATATGCATTGAGTTAATTAATGAATGTACTTAAATAAAATTGTTCTAATTTGAACAATGTTATTTCCTTATAAAATGTAAAAATATGAATACAGTTGACCCTCTGTTTTCGCAGATTTGAAGTCCACATCCCTTGCTCATTTGTGGGCGGGAAACGGAGGGGAATAAAATATTTGCAGTTTTCTGTTTTCGGGGAGTGGGTGGGTCCAGAACAGATCCCCTGCTAAAATGGAAGGGCAACTGAATGTGCAAATGAAAATACACACACTAAATAAACAAAATCTTTTTATTCATATACTATGTGGAATGGGAGGGAGAGATATTCACACATAGATGTAAAGGATAAAAAGTTTGAGTACCACTGGAATAGACAGATGTCTATCCAGAACGACTTAACATTTTAAATGACTGTAAAACAATGCTCTTGTTGAGAAATGGTACAAAAAAATTTATATCAAATTCTAGCCCATGATGAAGTATGTGTAGAGCTTTCTACTGAGTGCATGTTCAGAATAATATACTTTTTAACACACATTTTGAGGCATATATTTGACTAAAGCTGCATCTGCACTGCAGAAATAATGCAGTTTGACACCACTTTAACTGCCATGGCTCTATGTTGTGGAATCCTGTGATCTGTAGTTTGTTGTGGCAGCAGAGCTCTTTGATAGGAAAGACTAAGTATTATACAAAACTTCAAATCCCAGAATTCCATAGAATTGAGCCACGGCAGTGAAAGAAGTGTCGAACTGCATTATTTCTATGATGCAATCTAAGAATTCAGACCTCTGGATCTCAAAACTGAACAATAAGATGCATTGAATTAAATGGGCTTGTTTCCAGGTAAGTGATTCCACCATCAATGCTATAAAGTATTTTCTCATCACTGCCTTACTGTTACATGATTCCTATGTACTCAATACCTATGTACACATCTGCTTAATTAAATAAATGCTACTAAAATAAGTTAAAGTACTTCTCAGAAATGTTCACAATAGTGATAGAAAATATTCCCTAAGTGCTTCCCAGAATTATAATTTTTTAAAGAAGGGTTTTTGTTTTAACCTTTTTCTTAATTTCAGCTTCTGTATAATTATCTTTCATTGCAAGCAAGACATGGATGCATGGATGCATACATTTAGCTTCAGATAGCTTTGCCAAGAGGTAAATTAGAGTGTTAATAGCAGACCTGCAAACATTGATAGATATATAATAATTAGCAGGTGGCTGATAGAATGTGGAATATTTTCAAATCTTTATTAATATCTTCATTGAAGGGAAAAAAATCAAATTTAAGGTTATTTGAGAACAAAGGTTCAAGGTGTTTTGGAAATGTTGCTGGGAAATGTGCTCGGTTCTTAAATATGGTCTAAAAGCTTTCGTGTTACATCAGAAACTTTATTTATGAAGCAAAGGCCCTTAGGAAATCATATCTTCCACTTTCTTGACTTCATCCACAGGACAGTCCCTCCCTCAATTAAACTGCTGAAAATTGCACTGAATGTTTGGGTGAGAGGTCGTCCTTTCTAACCCTGTTTGTATCCTCCGTGATAATTGTCATAAACTCATCACTTTGTTTTTTGATACCACACGTTAGAGCAAGATGAATCCTAGCATGTCCCGGCATATCTCATCCTAACCTATAGGTCAACCAAAAATTAGAGGATAAGTGCAAGATGATTAACTCTGACATTATTTCACTGACCCAGTAATAAACACACAGTGAATGTGTATCTAGAAACATTTATTTGTACAGGGAGCAAGTGTGTGTGTTTTGACTGAGGGAAATAATATTGTAAGATTACAAATCTATACTGTCTGAAGGTAATCTTAAAGATTTTCCTTTTTCCAAAGTCCGAAGGGGGCAACCAGTCTGTACAAATCAGTCTTAAAAGGCCAGAAAAGAAACATCCTTTTATTGTGCTACAGAGGTATGGCATGCTGGTTTTATGGACTTTCTCAGCACGGACACCCCGTGACTTCCTTGCTTGTGCAGTCACAAGAGAATTGTCCTATTCAGTAATGAGTTGATGGAAATACTATGAATGGGAACCTTTTGTAATGAAAAAATGTAAATGTTGATAAAATTTAATGGCATTGGGGGAAGATCATGAAAGAATCAAGAAACCAGTTACATGTCAGAAATTATGTGAACCTCAAGTCAAATATTAACAATACATGAGGGAATCTAAATCTAGTTTATAGCATGCTCTGAAGGGATGTTTGTCTTTGTTTCTAATAACTTTTAATCTTAAAATATTCCTATTCCTCCTTATCTAGTTTTGAGTTATAACACATATACAGATTTCATTTAATGAGTGTTACATGAATATTGAGTGTTGATTATAACACAGGACATATTTTCAGTATTGTTTGAAATATATCTATCCTGACTCAGTTTTCCATACCATAATAGCAAGGGGGAAATGCAGTGAACAACTGCCAAGAAAAATCACACCAAAAACCAGTGCCTTATTTAAACACCTTAACAAGAAGATAACCTTTCTTTTCCATTGACAGTAGCAGCTATAAATGTTACCAGCTAATAATTTGCTTTTTGTAACTGTTCTTGTGCTCAGTTTGGACAATTTTTAAAGAACATATAGCATCGACTATGTGGCCACATCTTTTTTTAAGTCCAACTGGCAAGTATTTGTTGAACGTTCACTTGCATGTTTATGCTCAATTAACTTTTACAATGTTTTGATTCCTTTGAAACAGGCGCAGTAAGGTATGGTGAATGGTAACGATGTAAACCTGGACAAACTAAAGTAAACTCTGAATAGGCTGACTATGCTCATGCCATGCACACAAGAGCCAGCTATACCATCAGTTTTTGTGTCAATGAGGCTCTAGCATGAAAGTCACTAAGGCTGTGATCCTATGCACACTTAAGCAGGAGTAAGACCTACTGAACCCTGAAGGGACTTGAAGCTGAGTAAATAGGAATAGTAGTGGGCTGCACATTCATAGGAGATTTCAAAAGCTTTCCAAAATTTCAGACAGACAAGAGAATAGACAACAGATTCTTGTTAGACCATCGCAGTTCATTTATTCTCTGCCAGTCTTGTGGTTAAAATATACTTCCCTTTCAACATGTCATACCAGTGAATCAAGAAGTCATGCTGTACTATCATTTAAAGGATTGTTTAACGCAGTGCCAGAAGCCAACCAAATTAGACCACATAGTTGTCGTAGTTTTCCAAGAAGAGACTAAGGCTGGACTATTTCTGTTATACTGCACTACAACCCCTTCCTCACAATTAGTCCAAGTTTACAGTCAGCACATGGGTGATGGGAATCAGGATTACACCAATATGCTCACTTTAATGCAAGAGGAATTGGCAGGGCAGGGGGTACAGTTGGCCTTCCATATCTACAAATTCTTTCCACAGATGCAAACATCCACAGCTTGAAAATATTATATATTATATATATTTCAAAAAGCAAACCTTGATTTTGCTATTTTATGTCAGGGATACCATTTCACTACACCATTGTATTTAATAGGACTTGATCATCCTTAGATTTTGGTATCCATGGGGACCCTGGAACCAAACTCCGGTGGATACCAAGGGCCCACTGTATTTAGAAGGTTGAGAACAGGGCCAAATAGTATGAGCCACTCTCCCTTCCAGGAAAATTTGTGTGAGAGTTTGTGAGAAGAAAGTTTGTGTACTGATGCTTCAGGCTGCAACTTGTCAATTTACATTTATGTGCAGAGCTTCAAGATGTTAGGGATTCTGGGCAGAAACTGAAGGGGACTTCCAGCTTCAAAACCATTGCTATGTCCTTTAATCAGCAAGACCTAGTAGGATATAGAAACTCAGAATGTATGGAAATGTCTGTTACCCAGCCACATACTAAAAGACCAGCTGCTAGTGGCACAACTCAAATGTAGTTTCACCTCATTCCAGTACTACCCTGAGTTCTACAGTATTGATTAAAGACTTTATGATGTTTAAACATTTCCCCTTACTTTTCAGTGTCCCTAACCATCACCAAAAAACCCCCCACAAAAACAAAACCCAGCCCTTTGAAATCCTGTCAGCTTTCTTCACCACCACCACCATCCAGCAGCCTCTGGAGTCATTACACTGAATTCACACATCATGTTTGTATCTTTCTGAGGGACATTCTAGCCCAGTTTGTAGCTTGTGTGCAAACCTCATCACATAAACATCTCATGGTTAACCTCTAATCTCACTAAATCCTCAGTCTGTAAACATATATTAAGATCCTGTAATCATGTGTCACAATGGCCATCTTAACTGGATTTCATACAGGTTTGAAGACTAATTTCAGAATAATGTGTTTCCTCCACAGAGGAATACCTCTGGGACAATAAACATTAAAAAAAAGTTACACAGGGAATGTAAATGTAGATTTTGCATTCCATTGTAATATTCTTCACATGTATTCTTTCAGAGAAGGGCATGCCATTGGGGGATTCTGACCTTTGTTCAGAAACAACCCAAAATAAAACATTTTGCCTTGGAAAACAGTTACTCAAAAGTAAACTGATTTCAGTGTAACCTATTTCTGAATACACTTTCTTAATATTGATACCCAAAATAGGCAATGTATGGACAGGATTTTTAAATTTCATTGAGCTACAAAGAGAGTAGATTTTTAAAAAATTATAACAAACACAAGAACCCAACCAGATCAAGAGCAGATTTTCATCAACACATAGCCAGTCCAAAGTAACTGAGAAGCTTAAAAGTAACCATAAATATGGTATATGAGGACATAAAATCTGTGAGCTTGGGGCTTCCACCTGACTTTCATGGCTCAAAATCATCGATTGACCTATCTTCTATTAATATGTCCACCTGTTGTAGCTTTCCACATTAATTATGTGTTGCCATCCTTTTAACATGAAGAAATGAAAAGTTGGCATATTTATATTTTTATCATCCTCATTCTTCTTCTAAGAAGTGTGTTCACTCATTTTGTGCATTTCCTAGAGAGTAATGGTCTCAAGATTTTTCTGTTTAAAACCTACTTAGAGAATGTAGAAGAGTAAACCAGAAAGGTATCTCAGCTGGAGTTTCTAAACTATCCATTGTTTTGTGCTCTTGGAGAAGTTTGGTCATGAATTACAAAGGTGGCTAAAAACCCTAAAGGCACTAGATCCCATCTGATCTTGGAAGCAGGGTCAGTCCTGGTTAATACTTGGATAGGAGACCACCATCAAATAACAGGTGCTGTGTGCTATATTTCAATGGAAGGAACATGCAAAACTACCCCTATGTATTCATTGCCTAAGAAAACCCTGTGGAATTCATGCAGTCACCATAAGTTGGCATGCGACTTGAAGGCACATACACACAGAAAGCATGGATGGCATTAACCTAAATAGAAAAGTTGCCAGTGAAATGATATATTTATTATCTAAACATTCTAATGGCTTTTTTAATCCAACTGCAGCAGATAGTCTGTCATTACAGTGCAGAATTTTTAAGTCCTACCTCGAGGCAAATCTCATACTTACTAGCAAAAATGAAAGTATGAAATGCTTTTTAATGTATATTTAACAACAGATAGTCTGGTGATTACTGATGTGTATTCTCACTGGACTTTCCTCTTCTCCTGTCAGAAGGCAGTGTTAAGAAACAACATTTTTACTGATTTATATTATCTGCAACTATCCAATGTTTGCTTTTTATAATGTTTGCAACTGTAATTTAATAAAAATGGCATAAAGCCATTGTGTTTTAAGTTTAAACAACTCCAGATCAGAAGATAACAATCAATTCCCAATTAACATAGGAGATCTATGAATCAAACAGTGGGATTTGCCTAAGTCTTTTGATTTGAGTTGGTATAAAATTAAATTTTAAACAATGTTCTGGAAGGAAGAAAGTAAAATAAATCTATTCTTAATATTTCATGCTGGCTTTTAAAACTCTGCTTCAGTCAGTTATAATTCCTATCAACAAATTTTAGGGTTTTTATACATTTAAGATGTTTTCATTCAATTCTTTATCACCTGAGAAGTACAACTACAAAGTGTATTTATTTAAATTCATATAGTGCCACTGTTTAATAAAGATTACAGTGTAGTGTTTTGCACTTGCAATAGTGTTGTGCACAGCAAGAGTTCCTCTCTCATTTAATGAATGTTAAATAGTTGCACAGTACATAGATTCTTCTTAAAATGGCATTACGAAAGGTATTTTTGATCACAAGGCCCCAGTGGTCTACATTTTTGTTTGCTTTGACATTATTAAACCTCTCTATTTCTTGTACTATTACTCTAATTACCACATTTGCATGATAGGAAAGTTTGCTTTGTGGCTCAACTTCTGTCAACACAGTGTTTGCATGTAGTGTTCTGAGCTTAATGTTTGATGAGCAGTCAGTACAGCACTTTCAATCGAAGTCAATAATTATGCAGAATCAATAAGGTTTTCTTCTTTTGTGTTTGTCTTTGTTATTTCTTTGATATGGCCTCTAGGATGCTGCAGGCAAAGTGCTGGACCGCTGGGCCATCATGTCCAGGGAAGAAGAGATTATTACCCTTCAGCAGTTTCTGAGGTTCGGAGAAACCAAATCCATTGTGGAGCTGATGGCAATTCAAGAAAAAGAAGGGCAGGCAGTGGCTGTACCATCTTCAAAGACAGACTCAGATATAAGGACTTTTATTGAAAGCAATAATCGAACCAGGAGCCCAAGTCTCCTTGCTCACCTGGAGAACAGCAACCCTTCCAGCATTCATCATTTTGAAAACATCCCCAACAGCTTAGCATTCCTGCTTCCATTTCAGTACATAAATCCAGTCTCTGCTCCTCTGCTGGGCTTGCCTCCGAATGGTCTCCTGCTGGAGCAGCCAACACTGAGATTGCGTGAACCAAGCCTTTCGACACAGAATGAATATAATGAAAGCAGTGAATCTGAAGTTTCCCCAGCACCTTTCAAGAATGAACAGACATCCAGCAGAAATGCCTTGACCAGCATCACAAATGTAGAGCCCAAACCTGAGCCAGCTTCTGTGTCCCCAGTTCAGACTTCTACCCCTGTCAATGATCTAGCCAAGCCCGAACATACAAAAAGCTCATTCAGAATTCACAGAATGAGGAGGATGGGATCAGCATCACGAAAAGGGAGAGTATTTTGCAATGCATGTGGCAAAACCTTTTATGACAAGGGAACCCTCAAAATCCATTACAATGCAGTCCATCTTAAGATCAAACATAGGTGCACGATTGAAGGTTGTAACATGGTCTTCAGCTCACTCAGAAGCCGTAACCGCCACAGTGCTAACCCCAATCCCCGGCTCCATATGCCCATGCTAAGGAACAATCGAGACAAGGATCTGATCCGTGCTACGTCGGGTGCCGCTACCCCTGTCATAGCAAGTACAAAATCCAACCTAACGCTAACAAGTCCTGGGCGGCCTCCAATGGGTTTTACCACTCCTCCACTAGATCCTGTGTTACAGAACCCTCTACCTAGCCATCTTGTGTTCCCAGCTTTAAAGACTGTACAGCCTGTTCCTCCTTTCTACAGAAGCCTACTTACCCCTGGTGAGATGGTGAGTCCTCCAAACTCATTACCTACTAGTCCTTTAATGCCAACAGCTGGTACAGTTGACCAGCCTCCAGTTCCTCCATCCGAACCAACATTACCTGCAGTGATGATGCCTGCCCAAGAGGCAAATGCTGAACTTGCCCCAAAGAAAAAGCCAAGAAAGTCAAGCATGCCTGTGAAAATAGAGAAAGAGGTTATTGACACTGCTGATGAGTTTGATGATGAAGATGAGGAGGTGAATGATAATAGAAGTGTGGCAAACGATGGTGGGCATGACAATCACTGCCATTCTCAGGAAGAGATGAGTCCTGGATTGTCTGTGAAAGATTTTTCAAAAAATGGGAGAAACAGGTGCATCTCAAGAACAGAGCTAAGAAGGTCAGATAGCATGACCTCAGAAGACCAAGAGCATGAGAGAGACTATGAAAATGAGTCTGAATCATCAGAACCAAAACTATGTGAGGAATCTATGGAAGGGGATGAACACATGATACATGAAAGAAATAACAAATCTATGGTGAACCATGACAGGCCAGATGAAAACCATAATCATACTTCCCACCATGATGAAGTTAAAGTTAAGGAAGAATTTACAGACCCTACCTATGAGATGTTTTACATGAGCCAATATGGACTATACAATGGAGGAAGTGCCAGTATGGCTGCTCTTCATGAAAGCTTTACTTCTACTTTCAACTATAACAGCCCCCAGAAATTCTCCCCTGAGGGTGACTTGTGCTCAAGCCCAGATCCCAAGATCTGCTATGTGTGCAAAAAGAGTTTCAAGAGTTCCTATAGCGTGAAGCTCCACTACAGGAACGTTCATTTAAAAGAGATGCATGTCTGCACAGTGGCTGGCTGCAATGCTGCTTTTCCCTCACGGAGAAGCAGAGACAGGTCAGTAAATACCATATTTATTAACTGATTTCTAAGTTATTGATACGAGCTAAGCATATGTTTTCAAACAGAATAGACACATAGTAGCATGCATATTCCTTTATTAGTCTTACATCCACTTAGTGTTCTGATATCCAGCAGTGTGTCAGTATTTTGTATAATAATGTGTGCCTTGGAATTAGAGCTGGAAATGTGTTAGAAACTATATAACCTATTGCAAACTATGAGACATCAGTTAAATTTCTGTTACCCAAACTCACTGTATTCTTACACATCCAGTTACATATACAGACCTCCTGACTCTCAAAATAAATTAGTTTCTAAATTCTGAATGTTAGATAGCCTATACAGGTTATTCAGAAACCTATACTGTCATCTAAAGAATAAATGCAGGAGAAGAAACATTCCCATAAAAGCTGTTCCTTACATTCAGTTTCTTCTTACTTGGAGTAAAAGTTGAAAAAAGATGATTTATGGGAAAGTATATTGGGGGAAAACTCTTTTTAAATGTATGCTAAAACAGATGGTGATTTCGCTGATGATATTTTGCACTGTTTCATGTGGGAATATGCTAAGTGTCCTATTAGTACTTGACATGGATGATAATATTGATAAAATGCACCATTGGAGTTTTAGATAATCCCAATCAAAATGAATACAGGAAGCAAGGGTTTGTGGGTATGGTTCCTTTATATGTATAGCTGTATTTTGTTCTCTGCATGTATGTAAAAATTCCCATTCATTCCAGTGAGCACTGTGCATGAAAAAAGGGAAACTCAGACATATTTTTAAAACTGATCAAACTGCTACATCTACTGAATATACAGATGATACCACACAGCAGTGATAGTAGAACAGTTCTGAGATAGTTTGGTTTAAACAGAAGCAGCTGGCCCAAAACATTTTATATGTCTGCATGTGTGTATTTTTTCTTTTTAACAAAGATCGCTTTTTCCATTTTTCTCTTACATGTGTACACACACACACACACATGCGGCATGCTAACAATTTATTCCATATTTATAGGGCTAAGCACATACACACATCACATCATGTTTTCTCAAAACACTTAAGTAGATTTAAAAGATTCAATCCATGTTATGAAAGTAAATACATTGTTTAATTCTTACTGTTTATGCTTAATTCCTTGACTCCCACGTACAAAAATTCAAAACAAGGAAAGGCAACTACACTACAGTCTGCTGGACCACAGTCAGTTTCTGTGTCTTCCTTGGGGTTTTTATTGTACACCTAAAAACATGGTGTGAGCATGACAAAGAAATAATTGAAACATGAATAGTGTAACAGTACATCTTTCAGGTAAATGTGATTGTTGTACTGAGAGTGCATTTAGTTAGTTAATCCTTATGGGGAAACTGCATGTTAAAGTATTGTTGTTGTTTTTTAATTGAGTAATTTTTTTCAAAACAGTTTTTGATGTGCCATGGAGAGCAGTTAATTAAAGGGGGAAGAAAATCAAATTTTTGCTACTCTACCTCTAGCCCGCTATACTTAAGCCACTCTTTGGATCTTGTAATACTTGGAATGAAACTTGTTTGAATTAACTGAGACTTAGGGGGGGAAGCAGATGGAGGCGCCGGAGACGCTGCCAGACGGAGCGCCGCGGGACCGCAGCCTCCGCACCCCAGCGCTCCTGCGGCGTCCCTGAAAGGAGAGCTAAATCAGCGCTCCTTCCACAAGACAGGGAAAGTGCGCCCTAAAAGCGTAGGGTGCACTTTCCCTGCCTTTTCCGCCGCAGCGTGTGCGGTCGCTGCGGCGGGAGGTTGCCCCGGAAGCGCCGGCCATGCGGAGGGCCGGCAGCTCCCAGGGCGACCTCAGGAAGAGGAAGGAGCGCCGCGTGTGCGGTTGCTCCTCCTCTTCCGGGTCTCGCAGACGACTCAATTAGTCGTCTGCTGAGGCCCTTAGAGCCTTTGCAGAGTGCCAGAAATAGTGCAAATTGAGTCCACTTTAAGAGTTAGGGTTAGTGCTAGGGAATCATGGGAAATGTTTTGTTTCTGAAACATTGAGCCTTCTCTGTCAGAGAGCTCTGGTGCCACAATAAAATACAGTTCCCATGATTCTCTAACCCTAACCCTTAAAGTGGACTCAATTTGCACTGTTTCTGGCAGTCTGCAAAGGCCTACACTTTTATAAAACTCTACATACCATTATAGTCCTGCTTTGAAATCAACAGGATTAACTTGAATTAAATAATACTTTGGTTTATCTTGGTTGCCATTGTCATTATACATGCAGCATAAACCTGCTGTCCAGTTATCTGCTTTCTGAAGTTCTGTTAAGACCATGTTAGCTCAGTTCTCCTCATGGAAAGAAAGTTTCATGCGGGCATATAGATAAATAGATAGATAGATTAGAGAAAGAGAGAGAGAGAATATATATAATATATTTTAACCTTGCTAGGTAAATGTTTTCAGAACTATCTAAACAGAGATAGACATGATAGATATTCTAGAAAAATATCTTTGGATAATATAATAAATTGGCCAACAATATTTGATGACATAGCATCATATGAACTTCACATCCTGACTAGCATGCATTTATGAAAAGTTACTGTTGAGAGATAACAAAAAATAAACAGCCATGAATATTGTGGCAGCAGCATCCTTTCAGCTAGTCTGTTGATAAAAAGAAAGTCAAAGCAATGCATTTGAGTCACGTTGGATTCTTTAACTCTTTATGTTAAATTATACTGTAGAATATAGTAGGCTACATCACACATTCTTCTGGCAGAAATTTTGGAAATTTCTTTCCTCCTTCTCCCTGCAGCCCTCCATACCTTTGAAAAACCATTTCCTGGGGGTTTCCAGAACTTCAGAGTTCATTTGTGGGAATATGTGGAGGGAGTGCACTGAGGAGAGAGGATTCATGGCCACCTTGCTTAAGAGGAATCAATTCTTGTGACAGCAGAGGTCCTCCAATTCAGGGATCCCCCCTCAATCTTAACAAGGAAATAGATGGGAACTTCACTTAATATTTTTCTTCATAAATAGGTTTGCGTGAGTACAGCAGTTTTATGAACTTCAGACTTTAAGGCCACATGATGCCATGGTTGTTCTTGACACACCCAAAGGGCTATAAGCTATGAATCATGATCTGGATTTCTGTTTTATGTACAATTCAACCACAGAACCTACAAAAAGTCTATCTGGTTTTCCAAAAGTGCTGGTAACTTTTAAAGACATTTAAGCAAAAACTAAAAAAAGCAGTTTTTTAAAATTTAACTCAATATTTCAATATCTGCGGCTAACCATATTAGAAGGTCAACTATGACTTTCTTATGAATGTGAGATATAAAGGATGTGAAGGATTGGGCAATGGTCTTGCAGCTGCTTACAGTCTCATATATCCTGGATGTACTCACATTCCTATGTATGACTGCATTTGAGAATGCGATCTAATTCTTCTTGTTAATCCTTTATACTGGCATTATGCCAAACCTCCTCTTTAGACAGAAGAGTAAGCATTTTGAATTAAAATCATAGTCCTAGTGAGCTTTGTATAATTTAAGGTTTTCTTGTTGACCTTCCTAGAGATTATTTCTAAAAAGAAATCTTACAAAGAAAGTCCATTATATGTCTAGTCCTTCAAGTAGCAAAGAAGACCTTGAAGATGTAAACCAGTGTATTGACTCCACTGCCAAATAAGTGGAGTAATAACACTGAGAGGAGAACTTATTTCAGTCACCTTAATGGGCTGTTAACTTTAGAACCCAATTATAGCCATTTCAGCACTAATTGCTATACCACAAATAGGAAACATCTAACCTAATGCACACATGAAGACTATTGCATTTAACATTTGGTTTAAGACATTATTTTATTGATCATCTCTGTAGACATAGTAGTAATAGAAGTAGTAGTAGTAGTAGTATTTAACTATTTGGGTAAACTCACAAAATCACCAAGTGTAATTCAACCATTCTCTTCAAACAGTTCTCACACTACAAGAAGCAGCTTTACAAACCACTATTAAAAATTAAGAAAATATATCCAGGAGTACCCATGTAGGCCATATAGCAAAGTACAATAACACCCAAAATCCACAAGACAGTGATACCTTTATTGGGATAACCAACGTTCACAAAATACATGTCACAACATGTCTCGACAGTTTGGATCTCAAAAGAAGTACCTTTTTGGGTTGCTAATGGAATTTAAATTTTATTTTCCGAACATTAAAATAGTTTGTCTCCCAGTACATATAGCCAGGAGGAGGAGTGGCCTGCCTGCATATATCTCCCTCCATACTCAGAACAACACCACCAACAAAAATGCAGGCCTGTGACTAACATCATCATTTTTTCCTCCTGTATAATTTTTAACACCTTTGCTTGATGAAGAAGCCTGTGGAGCTTCAAAAGCTTGTGACAGGTTGTTTGTGCATTTTGGTTGGCCCCATAACGGTATTACTGTTCTGTGGATTTGGGATATTATTGTACCTTATTAAAATTTAAGTATTTTATAATACAAAACAGAATTAATTCTTGTGTCCTGGTAAGTATTTCACCTGAAGTATTTTGTGGGCTTGTCAGTAAAATCCGATTGATTGGTATTGCACATTCAGATGCCTACCATTCTATCATACGCTACATCCTTTAATCAAGAATAGAGAAAACTGTGGGCTTCCAGATGCTAGTGGACTCCATATCCCATCAATTCTATTCTGTCTGGCAATGATGAGGGATGAAATCCGGAGTACTTCTTCAATATCTGAAAGGCCAAAAGTTCACCTGCCCTACTTACTCTAAAAAAATTCACGCTGCTGGACTCATGTGGAGTCAGTATGAGGAACCTAAGACTATACAATGGCCTTAGGGAAAATGAAATACAAAACTAGTAAGCATAACTTTTCTTGAATGTTTTGGACTCATAACAAAAAAATCACACAATGATAATGATACAGTTTGTGTTGGTTAGAAAGGGGAAACCTGCCCTATTAGAGTGTTATTCTTTAATGTTGAGGTGCATCCATTCAGAATGGCTGACATTCATCTTTGTGATAATGTTCTTATGCACTAATCATTCTTGTTTATTCACCCACCATGTGAATTGGGTTATTTTCTCCATGCCATCTGAGACTGGTTAAGAGAACCTTTACACTGGCCTTAGAATTCTACAGAATTGAGCTAACTACTGTCTCCAAGATCTGTCAGTTTGTTCTCTCAGAGAATCTTCATATAATTAGTTAATTTCCAAGAAGTCCAGCACAACTGGTTACAAACCAAATCTTACATAACCTATAAACAATGAACAATTAAAGGGGCACAATAAAAATCCCTTTCCACTGTCTGCTTCACACATTAATTTGAATGGGGTTTCAAACAGAGGGCCACAATATATGACTAGGGAATCACATTTGGATGGAAGGTGCAGGTTACATTAGCATGCTTGGAAGAAACTTCCTCCTTTTATAAGTCATGCTACTAACTTAATATTCATTTTTTTGTATTTCAGTTAGCAGTAGCAATGTAAATATTTCTTGTTACTTTCAGCTACGTTGGAGTTTGATGTCCAGGCAGACATGTCACTTCACTTTTTCATGTCCTAAATTTATGTAAAATAGATGCACTTCCAACAGTTGGAATAGCTGTTCCAAGTAACAAAGAAAGGAACATTATGCTTTGCCATCCTCTGAGTAAAGGATGCCAATTGTTAAAGTTTGTCTTTAAACTTTTGCTGAACAAAAAGCATGTGTGTTTGTCTGGAAGGTGGGAAAGGTGATTCACCCCATGAATAAATTTAAAAAGAAAATAATATTTGCTCAGGGTGACTTATAAATAAATATGAGGCAACTATTGGTGCCAAGTGTGATTCTGCCATTAGGTTGCTAGTTAAATCAGTCCAGATTTAAATTTGTAAACTCGTTGATTTGTATGAAGAAAGACATCTGTATTTGGTTTATAAAAAATCTGCTGATGTTTCCAGAACTAAATTTGTTTGCGAATAGGCCTCTGGGTAGTTATATCGAAAACGGAAGCATATACTACTTGCTCATCTAGTTACCTGACTTCCAGTCCTGTACAGGTGTGCTTGAATAAATTAACATCAAATACCTCTGAAGAACCACTGCATATATTATCAACAAAGGTGAAGATGTGAAAACATACTACCTACCTCCTGTTATCACCTCTTCAAGACAATAGCAACCATCCCCCTGCCTTTTCCAATCATCCCGCTATGTTTTGAAACTTAAAAAAAACAAGTTTTTTAGCCTGTTTTTTCAAGACGCACACAGGAGGCCATAACTTTGAGGAAGAAGCCAGTTCATACTCAATAAGGCCTTTAAGAGTATATAGCTGTAATTTAAAGTGCAAAGGTATTCATCTAATGTCTTCTGTTATTGGAGAAAGGTGAATTTGTTCAGATATGATCACCTTAGTTGCTTCAGCCCTGAAAATCCTCTTTGTCCCATAGTAGCCCATTTGTAAACCTTTTGCAAGCAATATATATTTAGTCACATTATTAACTGCATTTAAAAGTGTCATGTAAAATAAAGAACACTGTCACTATAAAGGCATCTGGTAGCCTTCCTGAAAGGGAGGGAGGAACGCTTTTTTTTAAGTTGGCTAAAATCAATTGCTCTTCACAAAGATATGCAGAGACATAATGAAGTTGATAGAAAAGCTGATTGTTTAGTGCTTGTTTTCAGTGTTAGAACAGTATCTAAATTCACAACTAGATGCAATTTAACTGTAACTAGGCAATTTTAAAACAATGCAACCCTGTCAAATAAATTGATATTTCAGAAAAGTTAAACTAAACTAAGGAATTAATTGCTTTTCTCAGAGAGGTATAGGTGCCTTTCTTGAGTCAGTGAAGACCATACATGTTGATGCCAAAGAAGAGAGATAAGCATGCTATTCTATGAGGATAGGAACTGCACAGATAATTGATTAAAAGCATTCATTAAACAATGCCATGCATGAAGAAAATCTTTGCCAAAATGCCTGCATTTCATGCTTATTACAGATGCGACTTACTTGTACAGTTTGAATGTATATGGCCAATATATGAACTCACCGTACATGCCCATATGTGGCTTTTCCAAAAGCAGCCAGATCTCTTGAAGTGTTGCCTTCTTGATTTTGAGCTCTGCAACTATGTAAATCCTAAATCCTGTCCTCAGAAAATTATGAATTTAAGTCAGCAATGTCTGCATTTAGAAGCTAAATACAGTTGGCTCTTCATATGCACGGATTCTTTATCCATGGATTCAACTATCCATGGCTTGAATTTTTTTTTAAAAAAAAGTCCAATGGTAAAGGATTATGGGAGCTGTGGTCCAGAAATATCTGGAGGGTTAGCATTGTCCACCCATAAGACTGATACTTCCTCTGCATCCACCACTTGTGCCTCCCATTCATCTACTTGCCATGGCAATTTATACATTCTCTAGAAGTACAATTGGTCCTCCATATTTACAGATTCAACCATTTATGGTTGATTTTTCCCATTTATATAAGGGACACCATTTTACTGTTCCACTGTATTTAATGATACTTGAGTATCCACAGATTTTGGTATCCACGAAGCGGGGAGAGGTCCTGGAATCAAACACCAGCAGATATCAAGAGCCCACTGTATTTATCTCAATATTTACTTATGTTATTATTTAGTAAATGTGCCATAACAGTCATTACCATATTAGAAAGAGGTCACTGGATATAACTGTCATATCTCAAAAATTATTGGGTAGTGATAGTAAAGGGACAATAAGCTCATCAGTGCATATGATGAGTTTTTAGTGGTGGACATGATCTACAAGATTTGAAAGCAGCTCCTTTTCTAGTTTTTAGGAATGGAAGCTTTTAGAATGTAGAATCCAGATGTCTTAAATCACAATATTTAGATTTAGATGGAGAGATAGATTTAAAATAAGTCTTTCCTCTGAGCCAATAAAAAGGCAGTTATTAGCAATTTATTTCACATTTTATTTTTCTCTTGAAAAAAAAATGCCCCAAGAGATTTCTGATAGCCAATATAGAGAAGATAGCAAAAATGTTAAAGCCTTCAGTTTGCTAAAATCTGTACTGTTGTAAAAACATAATTCATAGATTTCATTTAGAAAGAAAGAAAAAGAAATAAAGATTTATTAAGACAGACTCAGATTCACCTATTGTTTAGTTTAGTTTATATCTTACCTGTCTCCCAATAGGAGGCCTAAGGTATCTTATACCATAGGTTCAAATCATAATACAAGCAAAACCAATTTGTAGTTAAATAATAAATAAATCAACACTAATTTAAAACAGTTTTTAAACTTTAAAAATACTAATGAAGATAAAAAAAAAAATACAGCCTGTCCATTAAAATAACCTGTAACAGCTAATATCCCAAGGCCTGCCTACATTTTTTTAAAGTCTTTAAATAAAAAGGTGGAAAGAAAGCCAAGAGGGGACCAACTGAACTTCTTGCAGAAGGGAATTCCACAATCTGATAACAGAGAAGCCACTCTCCTATGTCCTTACTAGCAATACCTATCATGGTAGAACAGAGAGACACAATGACTTCCCTGAGGATATCTTATAGGGAAATGTGGGGCCTCGGCAGACGGCTAATAGAGCCGTCTCCGAGGCCAGGAAGAGGAGGGGCAGCCGCACGAGCAGCGCCCCTTCCTCTTCCTGAGGTCGCCCCTGGAAGCGCCGGCCATCCGGGCGGCCGGCGCTTCCGGGTTGACCTCACGCCGCAGCAACCACACGCACCGTGGCGTTTGAGTCAGAGAAAGTGCGCCCGCCGCTTTTGGGGCGCACTTTCTCTGAAATCTAAAAGGAGCGCCAATTTGGCGCTCCTTTTAGATTCGCCGGGGAGGCGCCGCGGTGAGGCTGCCTTGGCCCCGCGGCGCTGCGGACCAGGGCGTCTTGGACGCCCTCGTCTGCATCCCCCCGTGGTCTTTCAGATAGAATGGACATAAGCCATATGGTTGTTTATAGGTTCATAACTAATACTTTCAGTTGTGCCTGGAAACAGGCTGAGTTTGTGTTAAAAGTCATTAATTTCATAATATTTCTGGATTTTAACCCCATGTCAAAAAGTATGATTTAAAACAAGTGTTGTAAATTCATGCTAAAAGACTGTTAGTACTAAAGCATTACTGGCCCTGATTTTCAGTGGTTTATAAAGTTCCTTACTTATTTTATGAACTGCTCTCCAGTCCAATGCTTTTCTCATATTTATTTGCTTACCATCATAAGTAAACTTAAGAACATTTCAGCTGAAAATACAAACTGAAAACAGTTAATTTTATGCTGATGCATCTCAAGCAAAGCTTTGGCATTCAAAATTTAAGAGATCAGGAGGGAAAAAAGTCTGTTAATCCAGGTTTAGATTGACAGCCACCAATTGTGCTTTTATATAAAAAGGAAGAATGGAGGGGGGATCTCATTCAGTTGGATCAGTTCTCTAGGCCCTGGATATGTGACAAAGATACCACATATCTTTCACACAATGAGGTGTCAAGATTTCATGCAAAAAGGAGCCAGGTGTTAGTAGAGAGGACATCACCTTCTCACTAGGGAACTTCTGAGGTCTGATAGCCGGAGAGAGAAGCAGCACTAATTCCACAGCCTTTTTAGCCCATACTGTCACAAAGGGGGCACAGCTGGGTCACTCAGCTCACTAGTAATTGTGTTTTACAGACTTCTAAAGCAATTGGCTCAGTCAGTCCCAATTCAATAAAAGTGGAGAGCGAGAGCACTTTTGTTCTATATTTTTTTTTTACTTGAAATTATTTCATTCAGCAGTCTGTCTTTTTTATTACCAGGACTTGACATTAGCACTCCAAGCTATATTAGCATCCATTTCAGCAGTTCAGTAATGGTATTAAAAAAACACTTAACTTCAACGGTGAATGGTTGTATGACAGTGCCATAAAAATCCACATTAAAAAAAACTTATGTATTTGTCCCTGCATCCCCCCCCCCACTTGTTTAACTGCTTCAAAACTGGGCCGTCATTTGGAAAGACATTTACTCTGAGAGAGGTAACCCAAGAGATTATTGTGAGACCAGGTTTCTCACTCAGTCCCCTACTGTAGAAAAGGCTGAACACAGTGTAATTTAAAAACAAAGACAGGAACTAGAGTAGAATAGACTTTATCATCTCTGTTCCAAAATGTACTGAAGTCAATGAGGACATGCCTGTTGGGTTCAATGGACAATTAAAATAGAAGCCAACCAAGGAAGGACTAATAAATGCATAATACCAGGGGGGAAAGTCTTTGGCAGTTTGTCCCTTTGTGGGGCTGATTTTGAATCCAGCACTCTTACTACTTGGAACAAGAAGTACCTTGGCAATGCAAAGTGCTCATAAATGACAACATTAGGTTCTAAATTTTGATTAAACATTCTGTAATTAATCAATGGTAGCTTCAAAGCAGTTGTTGGGATCCAGAGCGGCAAAGTGCATAAGACATAAAACATTACAAAGTAATTAGAGTGTGCTAGTTCACAAGAGAAAGGATTGCCTTCAATAAAGAGGTAAATGATAGCATCATGTTTATTGTGGACGTAGGCAGCCAGTGCAATATGATAAACTGCAGGAGATACACATATCAGTAATCATCTGCATTATTAGTGCCATTAATCATAATTCCAAAAATATGACAGCAGCTGCCAACTTTTGACCAATTTTGCTTCTGCCTGTTGGCCGTTATAGCTTCACTAATAGACTGCAGAGCTCCTATGTGTGTGGCAGTTTTGCATTGAGAATGGAAGGTTAATTATATTTCAGCTGCTGATTCCTTCTCTCCTTGGAAAAGCCTTAGCACTTTGACAATCCCTGGAGCTTGCTGCTGTTAAACCAGTAAAACTACTTTATTGAAATTTTCTTTGTTGGTCAGGAGTGAGTAGATGTTTCAGATGAGATATAAGCACCAGGCTGGGACAGCTGCTAACAGTTTTTGCTCCAAAATAATCCTTGGAAGGCAAACTGAATTCATACTTCCTCTTTGCTTGGTCTCTAGTCAATATGTTTTTTTAAAGGCTCTCAGAATTTAATAAGCAATAGCAAGTATGGAAGAATTTCATGGGATTCCAGCATTGAAGGCTAGAGTTGGCAAAGATACATTGCTGACAGTAATCAGCCATTGAAGCACAGCTAGACAATTACTAAAAATATCATGAGAAACATTGTGTATGAGAGAGACAGAGACAGAATCAGGGAGAGGCAATGCAATGTGTATCAGAAGTCAAAGCACCATTCTAACTGGCATGTTTGAAATATCATCACAGTGTTCACCTGCATCCCAAATGATATGGATATTTATGTACAAGCTTACGTTTTTTCCCCAAAAGTAATTGGAAAGGTTGAATTAAGCAGTGTCTTTTCTGAGCTTTCTTTTTGTCATGGCCATGTAAGTTCCAAACTGATGGTAAGACTTTCACTATAGGATCTGAATCCAATTGATAGTCCCTATTAGAGTAGACACATTGAATCAATGGGATTTAAATGATTGGATTCAACAGTTGATCCAGTGTGCCTACTGCGTTAGGACTAACAACTGGATTTATCCAATAACTGCTGACTTCCATAGCTTTCCTTTTTTTAAAAAAAAAATATATAATTTGCAAATTCATTAGCAACATATTAAAATTAAACAATTGAACAACATAAAAATGGGGTGCAGTCAGATTTAACAATTCATGAATAAAAGGCTGAGTAAAAAAATAACATTTGTCACCTTTCATAAAGGTAAAGGTATTCCCCATTGACAAAGTTGTCAAGTCTTGTCCGACTAAAAGGGGCAGTGCTCATCTCCATTACTAAGCTGAAGAGCCAGCGTTGTCAAAGACTACTCTGTGATCATGTGGCCAGCATGATTGCACAGAACACTGTTACCTTCCTTCTGAGAAGTAGTACCTATTTATTTACTTGCATTTGCATGCTTTTGAACTGCTAGGTTGGCAGAAGCTGAGACTAGTGATGGGATCTCACCCCATCACACAGCACCTAGGCTTCAAACTGCCATCCTGCCAGTCTTGCAATCAACAGAGTCAATGTCTTAACCACTTGAGCCACCTTTCATAGTCTGGTATTAAATGGAGAGCAAGTCTTTCCAAAAGGCTAGTTGATGAGTGGGTGGATGGGTGGGTGCGTAGAAGAAGTCCTACTGTTGTTAACATAGTCTATGATAGGTAACCAGTCCTGATCTGATTTTTCACTAGGAGCAAGTCCTTTAGATGCTCTCATATTATATGACAATTTATCCATTAGTTTTTGCCAGCAATCAAACATGGCTAAATTACCTCCCTTCCAATTTTTAGCTGTTATTTTATGGGCATTCACCAATCAAAATGTGATAGCATCTTTGTCTTTTAAAGATTTATTATTGTCCATATCAGAGAGAGTAGTAAAAGACCCCTATAACAGTTCACTTTTTTTGCTTTCTGAGGGCTGCCATTTGATCCAGCATTAGAGGTCAGAAGTTATGAATGGTTGGACATTCTAATCTAGACATATATGCAAATAGGTTCTTAGCGAATTGCAACCTTGCCAACATGTTGGCACAACATTTTTAACCATTCTGGCTAACATGAGAGGAGTGAGATCTTATTTATAGTTAACTTTGGGCCAAAATAGAGGGCCCAGTAAAGCCACCTTCTGGGCAGCTTGGAGGTGTGTTGTTTAAGACTCTGCATGCTCCCCAAGACATGGAGAAGCCGCCCTGGCCAACCAAACAGAGTGTCTTCAAGACACTCCAGGGGCCCAGCATTTACATGCCGCATGACACCAGAGCAGCTTGAAGCCACCCTGAGGTTGTGGCCAGGCCACCTAAGGTGGTTTTTTACTGGCCCAAGTAGGAGTGGATCTTTTCCACTCCTATTTGGGCCAGCTCTGGAGTGGATTGGGGCCACAACATGGTTCCCATGGTGCCAGAGCAACCAGCTCCAGGGCAGCTCCAATCCACCTTTTTGGGGCCATCTGTTTTGGCCCTTTTAAGGACATTTTCCCTAGTAAGAGCAAACCTAGATTGAGAGTTGGGAGTGGGGAGGCCAGAGGTGAAACCAGTCACTATCTGAGATTTTAATCCTAAAATCTGCTTCCCATCCCCTTTTAACACCAAAACCATCCCCATATACTGTTCTTGCAACCAACTATAATTTTTTGTTCCATATCCTTCAAATGAGCTACGTGTTTCTACACATAGTGTTTCAAAGAGCTGCCCAGTCTTTCCAAACGTGGAGAAAATTCCCCAAGAAGGAAGTTGAAATTTTGTCTAGTGTTTTTCTAGAAATACTATTAAAAGGTAATCCCCTCTCCAAGGGGAGGTTCTGCTAGATTTCCATAGAAACCCACTTATTTGTAGAATTATATTTGATTATTTGAATAAACTGACTCAGCTGAAAGGCAGAATAATATAGTTCAATACTGGGAAATGCCAGACCCTCTTTCTCCCTTCTAACCAATCTAGGCTTCTTTCTTTCGAATGCAAACTTTTTTATAATACTTTGCTATTTCAGAAGGCTTTGCTTGGAAAGACGTAATGGAAATGTTTGGAACATAGTTGTGGCAGTAAAAACATTTTTGCCAGTATGATTTGCCCAAGGAGAGAACATTTTAGGCTAGACCAGGATTTAGTGTTTAAACACATCTACTTTACGAAAGTGCTATAATTACAATGGATAACTTGATTTAAGTCTTAAGAAATTATGATACCAAACTGTTGAAAGCCTGAGGAGTCTAGGTGTAACTCAATTATAGTCTGCCAAAGTAACTGTTGCTTTAAGGGTGTCTTGAAGCATACCATAACTTGACTTATTTAAATTTAATAAGACCAACTTATGCAAACAACCTTTAAGAACAGGAGAATAGTATCTGCCTAAAGTGAGGCTTTATGCTGATGTCCATTAAGTATTGAGTCCTCTATATGAAAATTATCTCTAATTAGATTCACAAGTGGTTCAATGGCTAGTGCAAAAAGTAGTGGCAAAAGAGGACATCCTTGCTTAGTACCTCAATTCATACCAAGACGCACAGATTATATTATATTGACAAGGGTCAAAGCTTTTGAGTCATATAAAGAAAAATTGCTTCCAAAATTCAGAGCATGTAGAACTTCAAATAGATGTCCCCATTCCACACTATCAATGCCTTCAACACACCAAGGAATATTTTTTTAAAAAAAAATGGGAGGCAAAATAGAGTAGAATGGTATACCACATTGAGCACTTGACAAATGGAGTTGGAGAGGCCCCTGCCTAGCATAAAGCCAACCTGATCAGCATTGGTGTAATTCGTAATGAAACTATTTATGAGTGGCAAAAATGGAAGTTAACAACTTTACATCCTGGTTGATTAAGGCCATTGGGTGTTACAGTGAAGTTTCTTGTATGTTGCCACCAGATTGTTAGCTACAATCCAAGATGTTTTCCAGCTAATGGTGTTTTGCCTTCCAACATTTCATTGTAAAGACTAGCAATGTGCGGTGATAGTTTATCAAATAGAAGTTTATAAAGTTAGCCTGAAAAACTATCAAGCCCAGGGGATCTACCTGATTTCAGTTTCTTTATTGCTGACTGTAGTTCAATGGACAAAATGAGTTTGTTAAGGAGGGACCTATGGGAGTTTTCTGTTTTTTAATTTGAAGAAATTTGGCAAATTATTTAATGTCAAGAGATGATGGGATGTCTGATTCATATAACTGGGAGTAAAAATCCTCAAAAACCCTAATAATTTCATAAAGGAAGTTTTTATAGCACCATCTACTGATCTGATTGATGTGACAACTTTCTTTTCAGCTTTCTTTTTTACCAGCCTTGCCATGAGCTTTGAGTTTTGTTTTTACATTCATAGAAGTGAGCTTTAACATATTGGAAGGAAGTATGCATTTGCCTTCCATAGCTTTCCTATAATTTAGGAAATATAAAAACAAACAAGTCATTGATAAATAGTGAATCGTCTAATTGAGAATATCATCCCTTTTAGAAGCATTCCTTCAAGCCATATTTTGAACCCTATTTTAAAGATTTATTTATCATTGTTTCGTCTTACTGTTTCCAGTATATCAATCTGAAAAAAGGGAAATCCTTCAGGGTAGTTCCACACACGCATGTTAACCACTTATATTCAGAAGTGAACCACTATAAAAATACATAGCACAATCCCAATTCTTCTGCAGTGCTTTTCAGAGAAGCCAGCCCAAGCATTTGGCATCAGTCATAATTCAATAAATATTAAGGTATGAGGTACACAGGTGTATCAAGAAGCCTTTTCAGCAGGTCCCTTTTGAGGTATTACATCTGAACAAGCTTTTAACTTAAAATGCATACCAGATGTGTGATGCAAACTTTCAAGCTCTTAGGAATAAGTTTACAGAAGTGCACGTACATGGTGTAGTTGCTTTACCGGGTTTATGTCAATGTATAACCTACCAAAGGGACATCGTCATCATCATTCTTGAGACGCAAAGCAGCTCACAATTTAAATGAACAATTAAAATATAGAAAACAATTAAAAATATACAAAAAGTGAGCATTAAAATATAATTAAACTATTATAATATTAAAAAATATCCCTCATTAAAAAATAAAATGTAATTTTAAAAGATAAAACCTCTTAAAATAGTACAATTAAAACAGTACAGCACACATACCCAGCCCATTCTTTAAAAACTTTCTGTTTGAAAAGCCTGTCTGAATAAAAAGGCTTTGCCTGCTGATGGAAGGACAACAAGGAGGGAGCCATTTTGGCCTCCCTTGGAAGGGAGCCCCAGAGACTAGGGACAGCTACCGAGAAGACCCTCTCTTGTGTTCCCACCAGCCATGCGTGCAATGATAGTGGGACTGAGAGAAGAGCCTCTCTTGATGATCTCAGAGCCTAGTCTAGTTCATGAAGGGAGACACATTTTGCCAAATATCCTGGACCTCAGCAATATAGGGTGTTATAGTGATAACTAGAGCTTTGAATTATGGAAAGGAACATGCATCACATGGAACCAAAGTAACCAGTTACATCCTGTACTACTGGCCCCTTGTACCTATGTGGGTACAAGGGAACAGTTTGATTTCATGCCACACCACATTATGTGTTTAACCATCCTGCTACTTTGAAACAGAAGAACAGGAGTTGCAGACTTAGCATTTGATTTGAACTGGAACATGAGTGCTTTGTGATGGCATACCAACTTCTACACCAGTATACCATCACAAAGATGTGACATCGCTGGTGCCAACAGACAAATTAATTCAAAATATTTAGGCTTCAGGCATTTCTTTATTACTTATTTATAAAATTTGTGTCTGATCCTCCTTTCTTCTAAATATGGTGGTCAAGGCAGCATTAAAATTAGAGGATTCAGTTCACAGATTCCTGAATAGTAATAAATGTTGCATGAATATTCTGAGGAGAAAAGTAAGCACAAAGCTTGGATCAACCATTTCATTTTACATATCACTCTCACATCAAAATATCTCAAGCAATACATCTCAGAAAATAGATGTTCATTAAGAAGATATTCTGCTTTTTATGCATGGCCTAAGGAAGGGCCAATAAAAACTACTGAAACATTGTTCCACAGGTACGTATGAAGCTGTGTGTACTAGACAGACTTTAAAATCCTAGACAGCAATGAGAACTTGATATTCTCACACAACCAGCTGAATTAAGTCACTGCATTCTGATGCCTCCTGTACATGAATTTATTTTGGAGTGAATAATTACCACTTATTTCATACATAGCTGATTTTAGCAAGGGTTCTTTAGTCAGTTTGTATACTTTTATTGATCAGTTTTAAGTGCCCTGACTTCTTTTTTCCTTCTAATATGAGACATGTTGCATTCAGGCAGCTGGTAAAGTATGAGGCTGAAGTGTCACAGTACAACATACACTATTACTGAGTAACTCTGGCAACTACGCCAGTGGTTATGCTTGTCATTTGTAATGCCTTTTGATCTTTAATGAACAACAATAGTAATACATTAAGAGTGTGCCTTGACCTTGATGCTTTTGAGCACACGCAGCTGTTGGGAAAATGTAATTCTGTTCGCACCATAAGAGCCATCTCACTTAACACCTCAACAGGTATGTACTGAATTACCAGGCCTTTCAAGAGTACAGAAGTCTCAGATTTTACTTTAACAAAGAATTACACAAGCCGGAAAGATAGCAGACGGACATTTACATGGTAAAAATCAGACGATGCACCTGTTCAGGTGGCCCATGGACAGCCTGCCCAAATGTCATATTGCTATTAACACTTGTGTGCATTCTGTAGTGATAACATCCCCCCCCCCCCCCCCCCCGCATTATGCTGGCTCTGCATTCTGTATGCAAAAGGCTTGATGGCCCCTGCCAGCAACCCAATAATTCTTGCTAACATCTTCTGAGTTACAACATTTATAAAGTTGCAAAGTGGAGTAAACAAACCATCTGTTTGGCTTTACCATATATGTCATGCTCTCTTATTAGCATATTACGATTCATTTAGTAAACAAATTTGGTGATTTTCTTCATGTCAAATTCAGAGGAAGCTGGAAGATGATTAACGTTCCTGGGACAGGCACATTAATACATTGCTTCCTCTGCAAAGTTAAGTGGCTTCTCAGGAGAATCGCCCCTTGTTGACAAGATGAGACTGTCAATTTTGTTTGCCTGCCACATTAGGGGCCGTAAGGGGATGGCAGGCTCTGAGAATGAGGAGCAGTGTAGGCAGCATCATTCACTGTGAATTGAGAAAAGAAGTCTAATTCTGATAAATGGTCGACCCCAATACATCCTACCTGTTATTACAACAGACGTGCTGTATCTGTGCAGTAAATTAGTTAAACCCCTAAAGAGTGTGGTGAGAGCTTATCTTCAAGTGAATAATTTGAGTGGAGAGGGAGCTGTCTTCGTGACCAGTGTGAATGATTTGTTTCATATTGAAAGGAATTGTAATGACTGGGTTCCACATCTTTAATTTGCAAAAAATGTGCTTGTCCTTTATTTTCTGCATTTAATAAGCACTTCTCTACTTTTTTTTTTAATAGGTGCTGAACTTTTTTACCTTTTGGATTTTCTTCCTATAAAAGGTTAATATTTTCTCAGATTCTATGCAATTCTTTAAAAGCTTTCGAAACGAATGTTGCACATGCTACTGGAGTAAAAGTTGTCCATATTTCAATGACTGGCACAACCACTGGGTCTGCAACCACTGTCCTGAAATGTTAGCAATGAAAAGAACTCTAAGCATCATCACTTCTGGAAACATCTGGTGCAGCACACTTCAAAAGAAGATGTACACAACGTGTGTGTGTGTTCTTCTTTTGCAGTGTGCTACATCAGATGTTTTCATAAGTGACCACCAAAGCCTATCTGTCCCATTCAAGAACAAGCAAGACCAAACATAAAGCATTAGAAATAAGGCTGCAGTGCTATACCTATTTCCTTGGAAGGAAATCACATTGAATTCAGGATTTACATCTTAGTAGGCATTTATAAGGCTTTCTTTTCCATTTTCTGTATAGGTCAAATTCCTTCTGTTCATTATAATTTCAAAGAAGATGGGAATAATGGGTTTACCTCTGTCATAAAGGAACATTGGGAGTTACCCATCCTCATACATTTGCATAAGTGTATTGAAAAAGATACATCTGATGCATTCCTTTGAGCTCTAGATAAGGCTGTATCCACAGGGGATATGGAGGGATGCTTGTTGGGGGGGAGCAGCTTCATGGCCGTCTCTGAAAAATTCTACCCATTTCATTTGTGGATATATAAGGAAAGCATGCATGGAAAACAACACTCAGTGGCTTCACAAAATGTCAGGATGCTCCAGCCTTTCTGTGCCCTGGCAAAGGACTCCAAAGAACTAGGCTAACAGAGAAATGTAGGCCCTTTTAAAAAAAACTTTTTAAAATTGACCTTCCATGATGACTGTTTAATTCTTTTAAAATGTATTAGGTGATCTGATTTACGTTCCAGATATTCTGCAGGAGGTTGCTCTCCTTTTAGCGTCCCACCACCACAAAACATCAGACTCTTCCAGGACAATTTGATTGAACACTGGATGTTCCCACTACTTCAGCTTTCCTCTGAATATCAGGCCAAAGTACATATGCAAACACAAACAATAAAGGCAAAGTAATTTCACTTTGTCTTTTGAAAACAATAGGATAGCATTAGTCTTATATGGGCTTAGAAAAAGCCATGACTGTTTCCACCAGCACTTGAGATCACTTTGCTAAAAAGGGAAAGGAATAGGTTGGAGATGAAGCATGTTATACAGCTAGCCACAGAAACTTCTATTTTAAACCATCATCAGCTGTTACAGGACATGTACCTAAAGAAAACGCAGGAAATTCAAATTCATTCCCCAAAGGACTTCATCAAGCTGTAGAAATAATAACATTCAGATAACTGGCAAAACATCAAGTTTCCATGGGGGTGTTGTCCTGGGACTTGACTTGACTTCAGTTGTATCTCCCCAGGGGTTCCCATTTTTTGGTCTTCCATTTGTTTTGGACTTCAGCACCCAGAGGCTTCAGACCACTTGGCCAACAGTCAGGAATTATGGGAGCTGAAGTTCAAATCATCTGGAGAACCAGAGTTTGGGTACAATTGTCCTATAGCAATAGTTCTCAAACTTCAGTGTCAGGAATTGTGGGAACTGAAGTCCAAAACATCTGGAAGACCAATGTTTGAGAGCCACTTTGCTATAGTACAAACCACCACTATGTTTCTCTTCTTCCTTCTCTTACCCAGGCAAGGAAAGGCTTTGTGAATGATTTGTGCCTTCTCCATGTAAAAACATGTAAAGTGTATTCCTAGCCCATAATGAGAGACATGTCATTCATGTTTTGGTACAGATCCTGCATCTCATTTCAGGGGAAGCTGTATGTAGTAATATGCAAAATCTTCTTAGATGGCATCCCCTCATTTCAGGAAGGACCCATGAGGGCTTTAAAAAATCAGGCACCGCTTATTTACTCATTCATTTTGCTAGGAAAAAGTATTGGTGGAATTGAAGGAGTTTGACTAGCTAAGAGATAAGAGGAAAGTGAATGAATGTGACATCTTCCTGGTATTTAAGAGGCTTTGGCAGCAGAAAGGCTATTGAGAGAATTTATGAGGAAACTCTGAACAGCTATGAGAATCTATTGGTTCTTGTACTGTACATGATTTACATCTTGGGCAATGAGGAATGACTAAAATTTGGTGACAGTAGACATTGATATGTTAGTGCTGGTTGTCCAGATAATTTTTGAATGTCTAAAATCTCAGGAAAACAACAAGTAATATTGATAGTAATGTAAATGAGATTATCAGTATTCCTACCCTTTTAGGTATATAATCGGCCCTTCATATCTGTGGGGGTTCCATTCTGGACCCCACTCCCCACAGATGCCAAAAACTCTCAGGACCTCAAGTCCCATTGGTCTTAATAGCAGTACATGACCATACTAGTGCCACCATTCAGTGTATGTGCCACCATTCAGGAGAATGGGATGGAGCCATCTGTGATGCTCCAGTCTATGGTTGGCAAGCCCAAGATTGGAGTGGGCTGATTGTATGTCCCAAAAAGATATTTGTCAATATTTATGAAATTTATCTACATCTGATTATTGATATTCATGTTGGTTAGCAAAAGAGAGAGAGAGAAAGAGGGCTGATGAAATTGCTAGTTATATGGGTCACCATGAGTCGAGATCAACTCGAGGGCAGTTAAACAACAACAACGGCTCAGTTCTAGATTAGGCTTATTTTCCTTGGACTAACAGGTTCATTGATATGTAATCCAATGAGATTGACATAGATTCCTCCAAGGTGCCTTTAGAATTGGCTCTTTCTGTAATGTTGACAAACCCATATTCCCTAGGACAGAGATAGATGCCCTTTTAGATGTCCAGCTTTTAGAACTCTCTCTCAGTCCTTTACTGTTTGTCATGTTCTGGAGGCCTACAGGAGGAGTTGCAGGCCAACTGCCCTAGCCTTTCACAAAGCTACAGTTTCCAAGCTTTCTTTAAAGAAGTTAAGTAAGAGTACATATCTAAGGGTGGCTTCCTAGATTGTGTTAACTTTAGCTGATAAAGGCACTAATGGCTCTGTCAAAGCTATAGTTATTCCATGGTAGTAGTGCATCCTAACAGTGATTTTAAATTGTATTCCATGTTAACTACAGGTTGAGTCTTCCTTATTCAAAATGCTTGAGACTAGAACTGTTTTGGATTTTGGATTTTTTTAAAAAAAAATTTGGAATACCTGTATTTGCATAGACATACGTAATGAGATATCTTGAGGATGGGACCCAAATCTTAACACAAAAATTTTATGACATTTCATATACACCTTATACGTATAGCCTAAAGGTAATTTTATACAATTTTCAAATAATTCTGTTCATGAAACAAAATTTTTATACATTGAACCATCAGAAAGCAAATGTGTCACTATCTCAGCCACTCATGCAAAAAGTTTTCGTTTTTGGAGTGTTTCAGATTTCAGAATTCTAGATAAGGGAAACTCAACCTGTATACAGGAATCTTCACAAAACCCCTTTACCTTGTAAAACCTGTCAGTAAGAATTACTTTGTCTTGACTTTTTTTGGTCAAAATTATTATGTGAATGAGTCTTAAAATCATAAAGCATATAGTTAGATTTTAGAAACACAGAGCAAGATTTTAGACAGAGTAGGCTGCGCAATGCTAGAATGACAGTGGGCTGTTGGGTGAAATGGATGAGACTTCTGTTGTTGTTCTTCCACTGATCGGGAGTTCCTGTCTTCCAAACACTATTATAGCATTATATTGCACTTCAGCTTCCATGACGATATCCTGTGCAATCCTTTGGTTTGCAGTTGGTGAGACACTGGAACTTCCTGCCTAAGAATTCTAAATACCTCCCATAAATTCCAAATCCCAGGATTTCACAAGAAGTAGCAGTTAAAGTGAAATCATGGTGCTGTAATTGTGTGATGTCAGTGGGTGCCAAATGGGCACAGTTTATCTTGGAAACAACACATTCCAGCACATTTTAGGATGAAAGAGCACTAGATGGAATTGCAGATTTAGCATGATATAGTGGTTTGAGTGTTGGACTGCTGTTCTGTAGACCAGGGTTCAAAGCCCTGCTAAGCCATGGAAACCTACTGGCTGACCTTGAGCAAGTCACACACTCTCAGCCTCCAAAGAAGGCAAAGTCAACCGACTCCCCTACAAATCTCACCAAGAAAACCCAATGATGGGTTCACTTTAGGGTTGCCTTAAGTCAGAAGTGACTTGAAGGTACAATAAAACAAGCACCTTAAAACCGAAATGTGTCTGCTTTAAGAGTCCTGGTGGCACAGTGATTAAATGCCCGTACTGCAGCCACTCACTCACAAACCACAAGGTTGTGGGTTCAATACCAGCCAGGGCTCAGGAGTACCCAGCTTGTTGGGGGTAATTAGCTTACAGTTGTAAACTGCTTAGAGACTGAATAGAGTGGTATGAAGTGGTATATAAATGAAGCTGCTGTTGCTATTGCTTTATCAGATTCAGATTTATTAACAGTCTTAAAACCCTCATTAAAGTGATGCATTAGTATTGTGATTTTTCAGGCTTTTGCTTTGTTTTGTTTCAATGTAATATATGTGTGACTGTTGTGTCACTCAAAGAAGGGATAATTGAAAGTAGCTGAAAATACAGCAAATAACTTGATCTTTGTGTAATAGAAAAAGAAGAGTTCTGAATTAGTTGTAAAAGGAGGAGTCAAAAAACAAATCCTGATTCCAGATTAAATGGTATTTTTGCAAAGCTGTGTGCTAGCAACATGAACAGCTTTTATTGTGTGGAGTTAACAGAAAGCTAGAACAAAAGTGATGGTGAAGTAAAAAAAAAAGATTTAATATTTACTGGATATTTAGGAGTAGACCTTGTTTATATGCCTGAATAGGAAAATAATAAGTAAAATTGTCACCATTTTTTTTAACCTAAAGAGGAATTCAAAATCAATATGCAGTGAGGAATTCCTCCTCAAAGGAAATGTTTGGAGAATTTTTGAAAGAAACCAGAACAATTTTGATAAGACTAATGACATTCCTTGGGACAATGTCACACACACTTCACTTGTCTTCGTATTTTATCTAAAGAAAAAAATTGAAGTAATGTCAGAAGCCTGTTCTCAGTTGAAACATCTGAAAAATCTAGAGGGAAGCCCATTTTTTTTTAAATCAACTTTTCCTACCCAGATAGGTTGGCTATATCCCTAGAGATAAAGAAAAACTATGGCTGCTGAAACAGACTTGACATGAGCCATACATAACAGCATGGCATAGTGGTGGTTTGAGTGTTAGACTAGGATGCTAGGGACCAGGGTTCAATCCCCCACTTGGCCATGAAAACTTACTGGGTGACCTTGGGCAAGTCGCATACTGTCAACCCTCAGAAAGCCCTTTGATAGGTTTGCCTTAAGGTTGCCATATGTCAGAAACAACTTGAAGGCACACAACAACAGCATTAACAAAAAAAATACATAGCTAATAAGCTAAGCATTGAATCCTTTCTATTTGCACTGTTCTGTTTGAAGGTAGCAATACACTCACCAGCCTCCTGATTGCTAGTATAGAAACTGGTTTTCACACTTTTCCAATGTATTTAAATATAGTGGAATGTCTGCATGGACAGACAATTCAGCTTTGGTTCATGGCATACTTGTTTTGGCATTTATCCAGAGTCACTTGGTGGATCCAGGTTTGTTCATAGATAGTACATAGCCTAACTTAAGTCCCATGGTTTTCACTGAGCTGTTTTCAACCCATTTCCTCTCCATAGTTATATGGATTTTAATATAGCATCCTAACTGTAGCGGATTTTAAACTCCAATATTTTGATGTTAAATCTAAAAATGTAAAAAAAAAACAACACCCCACACCCAACCAAACCACTGTATCAGATGAATATATCTGTTTAGATTTCCATATGATGTTGAAGGGCTTCAGCACCAGCGATATAGATTAAGAAATGAATGTACCAGAATCAATTCTTTTGAACTGTGGTTGCGTAATGGAAATCGACTACTATGAATGAACTCATGTTCAGAAGTTATGAACAGCAAGACTAATGCACTGAAATGAGTTCATCTTTATTATTGCATTACACCTGAATCAATTGATAAAGCAAGTTTTTTTAAAAGCTAGGAATGGCACTTAATTGAATAAAAGTCAATGTAATTATATTAGCAGAAGCCAATGGTACTGCTGACAGCGGAAAAGGGACCTTGCTGACGAAAGTGCCAGAACCTGTCCACACATTTCTGCACATCGTTTGCCTGACAGATATTAAGGGCTGGTACATAGCTTAATTAGATTACTGATAGCTAGTGCTATAAATGATAAATGAATGGGTATGGCATCACTTTCTATTGATAGCAGAAACCTTCTGCAACTTTTAACAAGTCATCATCAGGAAAGCGACCTTCAGTTGAGGACTGGAGGTTTTCCCACAGATGTACAATTCATATTTCCTTGTCCCATAATTTGGTCAATTTTAATAGTAAATTTCCATAGGTTCTTATTTGTTGTATTTTGTCAGCAGAAAACAAAATGCTTTTGTAATAAGAGGCATGCTGCCGCTGAGCCACAATGATATCAAAGTCAACTTGCACTGTGTTTTAATGGGACAGGGGGAGAAAACTAGGAAGAGAAAACTTAAACTCAGCTCACATGAAAAAACAGTGATGTGGCTGGCCCTTCAAATGTTGACATGGAAGCTGCTCCACATGAGATCTGTGATGATAGTGGTGGTTTTGGATGTGAGATACCTAGTTTCAATTACCACACAACTACCAAACTCACTGGATGACTCTAGGAAATCCACACAGTGCTGTTGTAACCAAGATTATTAGACTGCACTCTGAAAAACAAACATGCAAATGTAAAGTTTCCAGTGAGCAAGGAGAACAAATAACTGGGATCTCTTCCATCTGTTTTTACCTAAATGTTATATAGCCCATCAGTCTTTCCCTGTCTACTCTATAACACCCCTGAGTTCCTCTGTTACAACAGGCAGAACTGGGAGATAACTAGACAGGAGAAACAGTAGTAGTGCTGCTTCTGCTGCCTCAAGGAATGCAAAGCTGCACATACGTTATCTAGGTAAATACAGCAAAAGGCCATACTGTTTCTATACAGTCAATTTTTACCACTTTACAAAGCCATGGTAAAAACTGCTGGATTCTCATGAACTTAACCACATGCAGCAGACACTATATTATTGCAGTGAATGTTGACATCATACTTTACCCTGTTTGCATGATGCAATAAGGAGCAAGCACACTTCATAGGTGAAGATACATTGCACCACAAACCTCAATACTATTGCTACCCATGCACAGTAACAAGAAACATAACTGTATCTTGTTAAGCAGTAGACATACACAGTTGGGAGCTTCCAGTATTTTCCTGAGAACATTTCCCTTGGAATAATTTGCCATCTGACACCAGAATGGGTAAGAAATAATTCTGCCAAAAAGACTGTAAGACCCACATTTATTTGTTTATCATCCATGTATATGAACACTGTGCATCTGTTCAGTACAAATCTGTGGATGATGTGAATTTGCCTTTGTCTGATTTGATTTATGATTTTAGATTGTGCAGTTGGTCCGGTAACCATCAGGACAACAGTGTAAGTGAGATGAGGGGTGACAGAAAATGATCTCATGGCTGAAGCATTTTTTAGCCTGTATTTTATTGTTTTAAGATTCTCTCTTTTTTTAAAGCCAGATGTGACCAGATTGGAATGTGAATTTGTTCTCTTTCTCTTTCTCTCTGTCTCTTTCTCTCTATCTTTTTCTTTCTATCTCCCTCTTTCTTTTGTGATCTCGATTTAGCAAAAGATTAGAAAGCTGATCTTATCACAAGGTAAGCTCAGCCTTCGTAAGTGCAGTGTGGGGAATACGTGTAACATACTTCAATGTTAGAAAAAGTGGTAGTACATTACTTGCTATGAAAGGATAGTCAACCCCCTGGGAATGAATGAACAATATATGCTTTCCACTACACCCCCCTGTTCCACAGATGTATCTCTCAGTAGCTCTTCTCCATGGGGAGAAACCTCCATTTGGAATCCAAATTTACCCTCCTTGAATATCTGTCCACCCTTTAACTAGAAACAGCCACCTGCCTTCTATCACAGGAGTGCAGGCTGATAACCTAGTTTGCTATATTTAATAAGGTAAATGAGTTATGACAAGGTATGATGAATCACACACATAGCTATGGAAAATTAAGTTTGCATTGTTCTATCTTTTCTACCTTGTTATAATGCACGGTTGAGTTCTTCTGCTATGTTTTAGAGCCCAGCTGGTTGAGAGATACACTACTCATGAAAGTGTTATTTGTACAAGCCATGTTCAAATAATATAAAGGACTCCAGTTATATAATCTTTATACTTAGCCACCCCTGTCAGGCAAGGGATATCCATGTGCAGAAGGGTCTGGCTTTGTACATCAAGAGCTTCAAACCAAGATTGAATCCAGATGTAAACATTTGAACTGTGTACATTTGCACAGTTGTTGTGCACATTTGGACATTTAGCCCCTAATGAAATTACAACAGGAGAATGGGAATAGGCATTTACATTTGTATTACAATGTGGTTGGGGATGCATATCACCAGCCACAGTTTGTTGTGTTGTACACAGCTAAATTTGGATTGGAAAGCTTGTTGTTGATGACAACGATGACAACAATATTGTTGTTGCTGTTGTTGTTGTTGTTGTTACTTACTATTTTAATGTCTGTCCTTCCCAATTTACTTGGGCTTTGGGGCTGTAAGGTAGGGCAGATTTTGAGGATCTTCAGTGCAGGCAGAGCCAAGTTCAAGGATTCCCACCATATCGTATATGATTGCTTATGACAGTGCTACTTAAACTATCTGATGTGGGGACTAGCATCTTTTTTCCCATTGTGCCAGGGACCAGTTGATGGATTATGGACCAGCACTGGTCTATGGACCACCATTTTCAGTATCCCTGTCTTGTGTGACAGTGCTTCTTGGCTCTGCATGCTTGGTGATTCCCTACTCTGCAACTCTTCCTATTGCTTTCTGCAAGATTATGTTTGGGAGTAAGTGAACCTGTAGATAGAGCAGCAGTCAGAGATATCTTGCAAAACTTGATTTGCAGACAGACTGGTAATCTCAGATTAAAAAGAATAAGAATTTTAATTTTAATAGATTTTCCCATTCATTTTCATGTGATCTTTTTGTAATTTATTGCTTCCCCTACCTTTTGCTAATTCTCTGGTTATTTTGTTCCCACATGCAAGTACAAATGACCTCAAAAGTCTTCCCATTGTGCAAAATTGCACACATTTTGAGCATTTTTGCAGTTATTTTTGTTCCTACCACAGGGTTTTTGTGTGTGAGAGAAACGTATTTGTGTGTGTGTGTGTGTGTGTGTGTGTGTGTTGTGTGCACGCGCGCAACTGATTGTTGTCTGCATAAAATTTGCACAAAAAATACAGGCTAAGACCCTGGATCAAGAGATAAGAGGTATATCTATGACACATGCCTTTCCAGTCCCTCCTTTTCTCAGCTGCAGCCCCTCAACACATCCAGGTCCCTGCAGTGGGGATCAGGGGAAGTAGCAGGCAAGGATCCATCTATCTTTCTGTAGCTGGACACATAGCAACAAGGATCCACAGGAGACTGGGGTGGGGGGGTCTGATGGAGGGCCCTCTGGAGGCTGTCATTGCTGTGCACCCAGCTGTAGGAGCATAGCTAGATGCTGGTTTATCCTACCCACTCCCATTATCCACCAGCCAAGAAATGGCTATGTTTGAATAGGGAGCTGCAACTGAGAAACTGTGGAGTGGTCATTGAGCAGTCTGTAGAGCATGTTTTTCTAACCTCTGCAATGACTAAAAAAGTGAGTCATGAATAAGTCCAATGTATGTCACCATAAATGCCACAGGGTGCCAGCCACTGTTTTCTGTGCAAATTATTGAGTTTTGTGCAAAACCAAGTTTTTTAGGAGAAGCAATTTTTTTTGGTAAAGAAAGCTTTAAATACCCCCCCCAAAAAAAACCACCCCACTCCAAAACTTCATAGTCGTTGACCATTTTCTTAATGGGGGGGGGTGACTCAATGTGCAGAGATACCCTTTCTTGTTGAAGATCAGGAAAGTATTCTTTACATCCCTGGCCTGCAGAAATAAAGACTGAGGGAAGGAGGGATAACATTAATTTAAACAAGTCCAATGCAGCAATAATAACAAAACCTTAATAATAAGGCCACATTTGTGCCTTGGATCAGTGTTAAGCAGAGTGGAATTATATTCATTCACAATGACTTTCTAGAACTCTTCAAAATAAAATATTCCACATAACTCAACATGGACTCCATTTCTCACTTACTAATGAGGTTCCAAATTTAAGCGCATATTTATAAATTTAAGTCACAATGCCTTATCAAATGGCTTCTCCTCTTCCTGTTCAAAAAGATTCCAGATTCTGTTTGAACATCATAAATTTTATAGTGTGTGTTTCACTTCCATTGGTAAGAGGATATACTAGCCTAACATTTACTCTCTTATAGTATCCTTTATCCCAATTGGTCAGTGCTAACAATTCCCCACTATCACAGTGTGAACCAATAGTTCCAGTGTTGCACATTCAAAAAAGATTCCACTGGCTTTCTTCCTCCCTGTCTAGTTCTTATAAAAAAGTAAGCTTTTGGAAAGAGCAGCACTGTAAATATATTGATATTTTTTATTTTAAAAATGCTTATATTGTTGATTAGCTTCATATAAAGTATGTAACCAAAAACACAAGAGATGCCATTTCTTTTAAGATTAATTGGAGCACAAAAGACTTGAGAAAGACTGAGAGTTAATGTATATTTGCAGCATTTTTGTCTTGCATTTGTAGGAGCGTTGATATTTGTCTATCAATGACCTGATTTCCAAGGAAACGGGCATCAGCCATGATAATAGTCGAAGTAGTCATTGCATGACAGTTACTTGCTGAGATCTTGATTTAATATGTAAGGCTTGCATTATAAACATAATCAACAATGCTGTTTTTTCCCTCCCCATCCCTTTCCTCTTCTTATCCTAGACACAGTGCTAACATAAACCTGCACCGTAAACTGTTGACCAAAGAACTGGATGACATGGGACTGGATACTTCTCAGCCCTCACTTAACAAAGACCTCCGTGATGAATTTTTGATGAAGATATATGGGGCCCCACATCAGATGGGGTTTGATATAAGGGAAGATACATCCTCCCCAGCAGGTACTGAGGACTCACATCTGAATGGATATGGAAGGGGCATGTCAGAAGAGTACATGGTGCTAGACCTGAGCACCACCTCCAGCATCCAGTCTAGCAGTAGCATCCATTCCTCAAGAGAGTCTGATGCAGGGAGTGACGAGGGGATTCTCCTTGATGATGTTGATGGGGCAAGTGACAGTGGAGAATCATCACACAAAGCTGACGCTCCAGCCTTAGGAGTCAGCATGGGTGCTGAAGTCCCAGGATCCCTCATGTTTAGCAGCATTTCCATGAACAATGGGGGGATCATGTGTAACATTTGCCACAAAATGTACAGCAACAAAGGAACTCTCAGGGTGCATTACAAGACTGTGCACTTACGAGAAATGCACAAGTGCAAAATCCCTGGATGCAACATGATGTTTTCCTCTGTCCGCAGCCGGAACCGACACAGTCAGAACCCTAACCTGCATAAAAACATTCCATTAACTTCACTAGATTAGTTCAAAGACAGACTTGGTAAATGTCAGCTCTCAAGGAGAGCCTGATATCTTTGAACAGCCATTTACAGACTCTTATATAAATATATATAAATATGAATATAAATATATATCTTTTTTTTCTTTTTTAAGAAAACATAAAAACACCAGGTGCTTCCCCTCCCACTTTTCCTCCCAAAGTTTTGTTTTGCTTTGTTAAGATTTTTTATTTTGTGAGGGTTGGGGTAGTACCTTTAATCTGGAATGAAGTTTCCACTACTCTAAACAAGACAAAAACAAACAAAAAATGAACAAATTTGCATTTTAAATCCCCACTTTTGTTACGAAATATGTGGTCATCTCCAAAGAGACTGTTTCTCCTACCTATGACTGTTGCCTGCAATCTTAGAAAAAGAAGGGGCACAAAATGAAAAAACCCCGAAGGAACAAAGCACTGCAGAGAGAGAGAGAGAAAGAAAGAATAAAAGAACAACTTCTGTTGTCCTTTGTGTATTTTAAACCATTCAGAGGACCGTCAACTACGCATGGCTGTTACACTTGTATATATTGAGCCTTGAAGGGCCCGTGATGTAAAACAATTGTATTGATGGTGATTTAACTTTTTTGTTTGGGTTTTTTTTAAAAAAAAACATTTACATTTACATCCAGCGGTTAGATATGCGGGGGTGGGGGGATAGTTTGCTGGCTCGCTCTATTCATTTATATTAGCTTCAGTGCACATTTTTTTTTAAAATAAGAAAAAACACAAGGTCTTTTTTAACTACCTGCTAGAGAGCATAATAAGGAGGTGCTGGCATGCTTTAGAGCACCCAATTGGAAACAGGTTTTTTTGTGTTTTTTTTTATTTTTATTTTGGGTTTTGTTTTTGTTTTGGTCTTGTTACTATTACATAAATCCAGTCATGCACTTTTTTCTTACACAATGTGGGGATGTGTAATAATATCCATACCCTTTTTTCCCTTAAAAGTATTGCCATACTTTCAGTGTCTTATTAAGAGAGAGAGAGAAAAAGAATACACTTTGTTATTCAAGTGGTCTGGTCAGTATGGAGCAAGAATGCCGAACAAAAAGTGTTAAGTCTCAACACAGAGCTGCCAACTTTGCACAAGTTTTCGGTAACCAAAATAAAATCAGATGCTGTTAACTGCAGGACAAGATTTTGGCAGTCAGAAGAAAAAAAAATCCTTGGAAACTGGGAGGAAGGAAAGAATAGACTGAAATGTTCTCAGGTTCTAAATATTATCCACACCCACAAAACAAGGCCATAGTTCTTTTTAAAAAGGAACTGAAAGCTACGCGGTCAGAGATGATAGAGACATTTCTTTAAATAAGAAAAGACAGGCATTCAGGAAATAAGTATCTTGGGCTGCATTCCTATGTATTCCTACTTGGAAGTAAGTCTCATAGAATTTAAAAGAGCTTCCTTCTGAGGAGACATGCATAAGATTGCATTGTAAGTTGTGTGGTTGCCTCAAATCATTATCATCATCATCCCCCCATAATATTTTCCAATTGACCTTCCAAAAAGGCAATGTGTAAGATAATTTCATTAGACCCAGCATTTCCCCCACTCTGGGCCATTGGTTGCCATTTGCAGGATGTTCAAAAGGCAGAATGTGATGGTATTCTATCACATATCCCCGCTCCCCAGATCTTACTATGGTGACAAAGGCAGTGTGGGAGAGCTGGGTTTACAAAAGCCAGACCTTACCCATAACGTATATAGGGATCTGAATATGAATTCCCGAATCAGATTTGTATGTCCTCTCCTGGAGACTTTAGTTGCATTAAAATGACAAAATCAATTCTGACTTCTGCAGAGTTGTTCAATGTGCACCATAGAGTTCTATCGTACAATTAAGGTGAGCTTTTAGCAATCCAAAGCCATTAATGGCACAAGCACTTAAAGTGTGGAGAATATGTGAGGATTTTTCCCCGTTGGGTAACTTCCCCTTTGGAGAAATCGGAAGCTTGTGGCAATGGTGATGGTGGGAGGGGGTACACAGGGCAATTCGTAATGGTCTTTTGTACTTTCCCAACATAATTTTTCAGAGAAGAATTACACTAGAGTTAGGAAAGAGCACATCAGAGAGGAAGCCAATGATTAAGGAAGACAGAGAGAAGCTGGTCTCCAAATCTTTTGTTTTGCTCTGTTTTGTTTTGATTCTGGTGTTTACACATGTTGTCTGAGCATGGCAAACCACACTGGCAGCGTACCTTACCACAGCATACTGACTGAATGATGATATTTACTCAAGCTTAGTCTACAGCCAAGATCATTATGGTGTGTGTCATATAACAGATCCTTTTTTAAAAAAAGAAAATGGGATACACAAGGAATATTTCCACATGCTGTGTATTTCTAGCTCAAAGAGAATGTTTTTCTTTCCTAGAACATTTCTCTTGTAACTGCGAAACCAGAAATGCTTGGTTGTTTTCAGCTTCCAACTTGAGTCTGTTATGCAATTTCAGCAACTGTGAGTTACATATCAGCAAACCAGTCTGTTAATTTTACTAGAGGAAACTAGTCTAGAAAAATAAATTCCCTTTTCATCATTGGCCCAAAACTATGGTTAATGATGAATAAAACCCATTGGAACCAATTCCCATCAGTTTCTATGGGACTTAGTCCTGACTAATTTTAGCTAATCTGGGGACAATGTGAGCCACAGTAGTATTTGAGAAAGAAAACTAGCAAATCAGAAACACTGTTTACTGTATCTCCATGTGTGTGTAAAAAAAAAAAAAAGTCAAATGCCTTATTTTAGGCCACATTTGCTTCTTTTGAAATAGTGAACACATTCTTTACAGAATTCATAGACTCTTTAAAATGTTACCAACCAGTGTGTCAAAAATATGTTTATATCAAAAATATGTTTACATCAAACCGCCACAATTTTTGCTGACTTGATTATTTTTCATTGTGCTTTGTCTTTTTTTCCAAAGTCTTAATTACATTTTTTTATAAAAATTGAATGAAGAGATGCTTTGTTTTGTTTTGTTTTATGCTGCGTATGTACCGTATGCTTGTGAAAGGGAACATAGAAAAGTAAAGGTGTGTTCTTCCTAACCATATGAACCTTTGTAGTGTTATCTGTACTGCACTGTCTCTTCAAACACCCCCAAGTTATTAGGAACCAAGTGAGAAGAAATACTGAAAAGGCAAAGCAAACAAATTGCTAAATGATATCTAAGGAACAAAAAACACTGTTTTTGAAGTATGTATGGTATAAATAAATATCGTTTTTAATGAAAAACATATTTGAGGTATATAAATAATTCTTTCCTGAAAAATCACTGTTCTGCATTCTCATTTTACTTTTGTTTCTGCTAAAGGTCAAGCGGCTTTGGTAAAACTAGACTGGAAACTTAAACATCATCAAGTAGACCTTATTCAGCAAATGAGTTGCACAGACAACATCTGTTTGTTGCACAAAATGAAACAGGATGGCAGATAATTGTAATGAATCAGAGAGGAACAGGCAGACGGTTTAAGCATTAACATTCTTTCATATCAGCATTTGTCAACATTTGCAAGTATGGGAGGGAAAGGACCATGGTAGTGGTAGACTCCACACATAAACTGTTTTAAAATTACAGTCAGCTCTCCATATCCACGGATTCTGCACCCACAGATTCAACCATCCATGGCTTTAAAATACAGTACAGTTGGCCTTCTGTATCTACAGATTTTTTTTTATCCACAGATTCAACCATCCACAGTTTGAAAATATTGAAAAACATATAAATTCCAAAAGCAAACCTTGCTTTTGCCATTTTATATAAGGGATGCTATTGTATTTAAAGGGACTTGAGCATCCACGGTTTTTAGTATCCACAGAGGATCCTGGAACTGAACCCAAGTGGATATCAAGGGACCTCTGTATTTGTCACCCCTTTTGCATAAGGAAATTATCCACAAATTGGCTGTTGATATACATGCCAAAAGAAATGAAGTGTGCCAAAGGAACTGCTTGAAAGATAAAGCCAGCCTTTTGGATATATCCACTATTCTGTGCTCGCCAATGTAACCATACTGGGCAACACTCATCCCCCTCTCTCAAGCAATATGTGTACACCACTATCATTTCAAAGGCCAGAGTAATCTTAAAGCTGTCCTGCAGCTGCTGCTAGTTGATGTTGACTGTAAGGAGTTTGACTAATTCTGTGGGACAGAAGGGTTATAGGCTGGACTTTACTGATGTACCTCATGCTAAAACCAAGAGTCAAAGGCCAGTCCCCCAAAGGATCACTGCCATTTCTCAGTGCTAGCTGGCAACACAAAGGGGAAATTAGGACATGAGAAGGCACTTCACTGGACTGCCCTACACCTGAAACAATAAGGTCCAGCCATTATTCTGGGTGATGCTCAAGAGAATATTTATTTGTTAGTGTTTTGACTCAAAAGGTGAATTAAAAGGGCTGTTCCTAAGATATCAAGGGCTTAGGCCAGGGGTAGGCAACCTTTCCCCTTTAAGGGCCGAGGGACTTCAGCTCCCAGAAGCCTCAGCCATGTTGGCCAATAGTCCCATGTTGGCCAATAGCTCCTGGGATTCTGGGAGCTGAAGTCCCTCGGCCCTTAAAGGGGAAAGGTTGCCTACCCCTGGCTTAGGCAATGCTGCCTTAAGAGTTTAGCTGAATTGTAAGAGAGAGAGAGAGAACAGAACACAACTCTATTAGGGACATCACCCTTCAATATATATTGCTAGGGGTGTGTAGATGTGTTGTGTGCCTTAGAGTTGTTTTTGACTTATGGTAGCCAGCCCTAATGTGATCCCATCACTGTGTTTTCTTGGCAAGATTTCTTCAGAAGAGTTTTCCCATTTCCCTCTTCTAATGCTGAGAGAGTGTGACTCGCCCAAGGCCATCCAATAGGCCTCTGTCACCAAACAGGGATTCAAACCCTCATCTCCCAGAGTCCTAGTCCAGTACTCCGTCCACTACACCATACAGTCTCAATAGTGCTAAATAGCACCTATATTTCTTTCAGATATTTGCTTTTCAGGGGAATTTAAATGACCTACATGACACTTCTGGTGATGGAATAGAAGAACTCCAGATTCACTCCTGCAATTTTTTAAAATGGTAATCTTTTAAAATGTTCAGATGGTGGGAGAGTTGTTGCTAACTTTGCAAATACTGTCCAAGTGCACATGCATTCTCAGTCATACTTGTAATGGGACGTGTGGTGCATCCATAATCCAGTATTGTAAAGAACTGGCATAAATATATCTGATTAATGTTTAGATCCACAGCTCAAAAAAGTTACATATTTACTATGTATTTACTGTGACTGTATATGAGGGAAGACGATACACCTTGAAAATCCTCAGACACCTCAGTTTTGCAAACACTTTCTTCCACATCACGACTGCTGGTAACTCTTTCTCTGTTTGCTATTAAATTTATACTCCCCTTCTCTTGCCAAGGGCAACTTACAATTTTTAAAATAAAAATTTAGCTTTTAAAAATGTAGTTACTTGAGATGGATTGAAACTGGCTCTTGAAGCATTAACCTTTCTAATTCTTGAGTGAAACAAGCTGAAGAAAAGGGAAGTAACAAATGGCTTGTTTGAACCCCCATACATTACTATGAAAGGTCTTTCAGCATCAAAATGAATGAGGTTTTTAACACAGGGGTTCTTAGCTTCAGGATGAATTTCCGGCTAGTCCCATCTTACACTGCCTAATGTGTTTGCAACCGGTATTTTAAGAAAGGGCTGAGTCTTTCTAAATTTAGGGTGGAGGTGAAGACTTGAGCCAATCCTGTTCCGTTTGCTCAGGCACATTTTGGAGGGGGCAAGGCTCATACACACACATACACTTCTCCCATTCCAAATCTGGGTCCATTTTTCCCAACCAGGCTCTAAAACGTGAAGTATAGCAGCAACGGTTGTGTATGAAGGCTTCTGTAGGCGAGAATCAGTGAGGACAGCATGGGATGGGTGAAGCACCTCCTTCCCCTAGCAAATTGTTTTTCCATGAAAATGCAGCCTATTCCTGCAGTCATGTTCCAGCAAACAAATTTGGATGAACAGTGCAGTGCTCTGTACCAACCAAATGCCATCACTAGAGGGTTCACCCAACCATCCAAAACCATTGGAGGGGGTGCACTAATTCTGTAAGAAAACTACCACATCTGATTTTGGTTCATTGTTCCACTTGATATATTAATTTGCCACTTGTATGTTTACTCAAAAGTAAGCCAAATCCACTTTTCAATATAACTTACTCCCAGGAAAATCTACACAATATTATGGCATTAAATCTTCCATGGGATTTAGCCCATTGGGTCAGTCATGTGGAGGAAGCAGCATGAGAGATGGCCAAAGCGCATTAGGTGTCATTAATTGATAATAATTCATATCAGTACACTGGGCAGTTGTCTGTTAAGGAACTGAGAGCATGGGGAAATGACTCACCTCTTTCAGGTATACATTTCAGAGGTGAAAGTCTCTTATCTATAGATGTGGCTGTTCATGGCCAGGAACTTGATTTGGGCAAAAGATCGGGGATGTCTACAGCATATTGGTTTTGTGATGACCATGCATTCCAAGCCCAACAATCTTTTTATTCATTTTGTTGTAATTAGACTCATCTAAAAACATATATGTCTTGTTTAATGCCATGGTTCTGAATTATCTTCTTATGTTGCTTATTTTGAAATACATATAGAGTGTAAATGTAGAACAGATCTGATTTCTGGAAATAATTCTAAATACTATTATTCCTTTGATAGATAAAACTTTTTTTTGTATATATGTGTTTGTGAATTATTCTTTTTTCCTCAAATTGTGTGATAACAGGTATACCTTCCATCACTAGATGTTTTATTGATGAACAGTTTTAGAAGGTTACCGCTTATAACTGTATAGAAGTGTACTATAGTCTTGTCATAGTGCCTTCCATGAAAATTGAAAACACTAATGAATGCTGAATGTGATACCTTAAACCAGGGGTAGGCAACCTAAGGCCTGGGGGCTGGATTCGCCCCCCCCCGAGGCCTTTGGACTAGCCCCAGGCCGGTCCTGCCACCGCCGCCGCCCGCCGCCGCCCGCCATGATGATATTGATTATTGTTGTTATTACTTGTTCTTGGGGTTTTCTTGGCAAAATCTCCATAGGGGTTTTGCCATGGCTTTTCTGGGGCTGAGAGAGTGTGCATGCATATTTTTTTATTTTATTTTTTATTTTTTTTTTATTTTTATTTTTATTTATTTATTTATTTATTTTGGTGCTTCGCCCCCCCCCCCAATTGTCTGAGGGACAGCAACCCAGCCCCCGGCTCAAAAAGGTTGCCTACCCCTGCCTTAAACATTGCCGCAATCTGGTTCTCAGGAAATGTAGGGTTGTTGGTGTGTTTTTTTAAGTGCTATATAATGTGTTGCCCAGTTTGCAAACATTTTACACATGATCATTTTCTTATGACATGAAGATAACATGGGATGGTTTTCAATAGATTTTTGTCACATTCAGCATTTCTGACTGTATCTCATGTCACTAAATTATCTTAGTCTGTATCTCACTTCTGATTTTCTTTTCTTTTTTCTTTTTTTCAGAAATTAGAAATTAAGAAATGATGGCCAAGATTCTGTATCAGGAAATGTAGTGTAAAGATCCACCTAGGCAAAATTATACCACATCTCCCCTTTCACAGGCCTTACCATCTTCTTCTAATGCACCCCATTGCTATTTAATGGCTAGTGAAGAGCAGGAGCCATTAGAGATGCACAGAAATGCATCAGCATCTTCCAGGAGGACCCCTGCAAGGTCCCATAAAATACTTTCATCATTGTGCATCTGGCTACAGGGACATGGCCAGGTGCTTCCCCAATGAACCCAGAAGGAAGAAGGTGAGTCTTGGGTGAGGGGCAGTTACTGTTCAAGGGGCAAAATGACCTGTTCCCTCCACAGTGGCCATAAAAAGACACATACAGGTGTAGGTTAGATCAATATGTGTCACTAAGGATGTCAATATGCTGACTACAGCAGAACTACAGCACCATAAAAAAGCCATCGCACTATCTTGGTAAGTAAATATGCAAAGCTTTGGATGCATATGCCTTGAGATCACAGCTATCAACTTTGTTTCCCCAGAATGAATGTAAAAATACAGATTTCCAACCAACTTTCACCCTAATATGTAAAAGGTCAAAATGCAAAATACAAGCATCAATTAACCTGCCGCAGACATGGCAGTGACATTGTGCTAACAGCCATGCATGCAATATGAGTTGCTCAGTCATGAAATCATAACTTAATTGGCAAAATGTGGAAGTTTTTCCCAAGTCTTGTATAGTATTTATTGATTATTTTATGAGACATGTTTTTTGAGACAGACAAGACTTTTTTTTCCAGTAATCAAGCTTACAAAAACTAGACAATATTTTACAAAAAAAAAAAAAACCCAAACCCATATTGCAGGCAATACTAATGCAAACTAAAATTTGCTCCCATTTACTTTTAAAGCTGAAAGATATTTAGATATTTAAAATGTTAAATATTTAAGTGAAATCCTCGACTCAGATGGTGTCACTAGGGAGGTGTGGTGGTTGCGGACCACACCAGGTGAGACCCTAAGAGAAGATCACACCACTGCTCCTCAAACATCTGCCTTTGACAGAAATAGGCTATGGCATTCATCTCTGTCCCATTAAAATGCTGAAGAGATGATAAGCTAATTGTCCCCAACAAGCTGGGTACTCATTTTAGCAACCTCGAAAGGGTGCCAGGCTGAGTCAACCCTGAGCCCCTGGCTTGAACTGAATCCACAACCTTCTGGTTTGTGAGTGAGTGGCTGCAATACAGGCATTTTACCACTGCACCACTAGGGCTCTTAGTGTGCCTCCAGACTGGGCACAGAGGTGTGTGATAACATCCATTTTTAAAAAGTTTTCAAAAGTTTCAGCTCGTGCTGAGGCTGGGAGGAAAGGCAGTGTGATAATCTCCTATGCCTCTTTAGCCAGATGTGACATGAGAACATCAGCACCAAGGTCTGCTAGGATCCTCCATAGGTCTCAGTACTACTATAACCTGGCTATGGAAATATACTATACTCTTGTCCACTCCCCATGAAATGTAAAAAGGCCATGTAGGGGGATAGTTACTAAGGAATCTGTTTGGAGGCTGTTTAGTAAGATGGAGATGGTATATGGCTCAGCCTAGTGTAGGTCTGCATTTGGGCCTGCTACACTACGTTAAACCATATAGGATTGTGGCCTTTAAATCAACAGTTATCATCACTCCAGTATATTTTGCAAACAAGCATAGTTTAAGCATGTCTTTTTCTGCAAAAACAGACAATGGTGGCAATTTATTTTCTTTTTATAAAATGATCATATTTCACAGTGCTGTCACTGGCAGATTCTAATTTCTTCTCTGTTTTGCCCTCCTTCCCTCTGGCAGATAGCAAGACAGATCAAGAGAAGAACATTCACAGTGTCAAGCTGCACTGTATGAGATCAGTGCTTAGCATTGCTTCACATAAGACTGATTCCTATATGGAAAGTAAAGCCACATGGATGCTTGGGTACCCATGTATAAAAAGGTACATGTATTAACAAAAGTGGAGGGGGGCTTTGTGGTTAATCACCTTTGAGTCAGTCCCAACTCATAGCAACCCTGTGGATGAGACATCTCCAGGACTCTCTATCCTCCACTGCTCTGTTTTGGTCCTGTAATTTCATACCATGATCTCCCTGATTGAGTCTGTGCATCTGGCAAGCATTCTTCCTCTCTTTTTGCTTTCCTCTACCTTTCTGAGAGTTATTGTCTTTTCTAATGAGCCATGCCTCCTCGTGATGTGGTCAAAATACAACAGCCTCAATTTGGTCATCGTGGCTTCTAAGGAGATTTCAGGATTGATCTGTTCAAGAACCCAATTGGTTGTCTTTTTGGCTGTCCACAGTATCCTCAACATTCTACAGCACCACATCTCAAATGAGTTTATTTTCTTTTTATCCACTTTCTTTACTGTCCAGCTCTCACCTTCTCACTTCAATACATGGTGATGGAGAATACAGTGGCTTGGCCAATTCTAACTTCCTCAGTTGTGTATCTTTAGTCTTTAGAATCTTTTCTAATTCTTTCATAGCTGCCCTTCCCATTCTTAATTTAATAATAATAATAATAATAATAATAATTTATATCCTTACAACAGGGGCCGGCAACCTACGGCCCGTGGGCCAGTTCCGGCCCAGGTCGCCGCACTTACCGGCCCAGGCAGACCCCTGCCGCCGCCGCCGCCGCCGCGTGCCACTGCCGCTGCGCGTTTTGGCCACCGTGCGGCCGTGAGCACTGCAACCGCCATTTTGATTTCAAAAATGGCGGCCACAACACGTTTGCGCATGTGCAGGAGTACTGCGCATGCGCAAACGAGTTGCGGCCACCATTTTGGAAAACAAAATGGCGGCTACGACTCGTTTGCACATGCGCAGTACTCCTGCACATGCACAAACGCGTCACGGCCGCCATTTTGGAACTCAAAATGGCAGTCGCGGCATGTGTGGAGGCAGCTGCGGCAGCGCACACAGCGGCAGTGGCGGCGGCGGCAGCAGCGCGCACGGGGGTGTCGCTTGCGGTGGCAGGGGGTGCGCGCGCGTGTGAGCGCATGCACCGCCATTCCCCCCCCCCTCGGCCCAGCGGGAGGGACAACTTTGGCAGAGCAGCCCCGGGCTCAAAAAGGTTTCCTACCCCTGCCTTACAACATTAAAATTATCATAAAATACAATCCGGCTTACAACATTAAAATTATCATAAAATACAATCCCCGTCCCGCCCCGAAGAACCCCAGAACCCACCCACCCTTAAAAAATTATTAAACAATTCTACAGTTTAAAACATACTTAAAATAAATTTCATTAAAAAGACAAATCCTAGCTGCAACAGAGAATAGGGAAGGAGAGGATGACTGACTCTTAAGGCTGGGAAATCTAGTCAGGAAAGGCATACCGGAAGCTGCTTAAGGTCGTAATCTGATGGATTCGTCCAGCAGGCCGTTTCATAATCTGAGAGCGGTTGCCGAAAAGGCCCTCTGGGAGGTAGTAGACAGCCTCGTTTTAATAGGCTGTAACAAATTCTTCCCAGAGGACCGAAGTACGCGGGGTGGATTATATGGGAGGAGGCGGTCCTGAAGATAGGATAGACCCAAGCCATTTAGGGCTTTAAAGGCAATAACCAACATCTTATACTGGGCCCAGAAACTAATAGGCAGCCAGTGAAAAGACTTTAATACCGGTGTTATATGGTCTCTCCTTGATGTACCCGAGACCAATCTGGCTGCCATGTTCTGTACTAATTGTAGTTTCAGGACCAAGCATGGGGGGTAGCCCCATGAAGAACACATTACAGAAATCCAGATGGGAGGCTACCAGCGCATGCACCACAGTATCCAGGTCCCTTACTTCCAGGAAAGGGGCAGCTGGCGTATCAGCTGAAGCTGATAGCAGGTGCTCCTGACTGTCACATTTACCTGATTAGTCATCTGAAGTGACAGATTCAGAAGCACCCCCAGACTGCAAACTCTCCTTAGCGGAGAGTGTGACCTAGTTTCAGCTCCGTTACTGCAAGTACCTCCATTTTATTTGGATTCAGTCTCAATCTGTTTTTCCTCATCCAGTCCATTACTGCCTGAAGACAGTCATTGAGGGGAGAGACGCCATCTGAAGTCAAAACTGAAGACCGAGACATGGAGAAATATATCTGGGTGTCATCAGCGTACTGATAACAGCCTGCCCCATGACTCCGAATGATTTCTCCCAGCAGCTTCATATATATGTTGAACAGCAGCGGGGACAGGATGGCACCTTGAGGGACGCCACAATTAAGCTCTTTCCTATTAGAGCAACTGTCCCTGAGCAACACCCTCTGGGATCTGCCCAAGAGGAAGGAATGGAGCTACCACAACGCAGTGCCTCCAATTCCTAACCCTCTCAGGCGATCCAAGAGGACGTTATGATCTATTGTATCAAAACCCGTTGAGAGGTCTAGGATCACCAGCAGGGTCACACTATCCCTATCGATGCTCAGATGAAGGTCATCAGCTAAGGTAACCATGGCAGTCTCAACTCCAAATCCTGTCCTAAAGCCAGTTTGAAATGGATCTAGATAATCAGTTTCATCTAGGACAGCTTGGAGTTGAAGAGCAACTGCCCTCTCAATCACTTTGCTTAAAAAAGGTAGTAAGGAGACCGGCCTATAGCTATTCATATCCATGGGGTCTAGGGAAGGTTTTTTCAAAAGCGGCCTAACCGTCGCTTCCTTCAAACAAGGTGGAACGTAGCCTTCCCTGAGGGATGCATTGATGATGTCCTTGAGGAATATCCTCAATGCATCCCCCCACTGGACGGTCAGCCATGACGGGCAATGATTGAGGGGCAAGTTGTCTTCCTCACTCTACCAAGGAGCTTGCCCACATCATTGGTAATCACAGATTGAAATCGATCCAGTATAATTTCATTAACGGAGTTGCTGGACGTCTCATCACTTGATTCTGTTGCAATACTGGCATCCAAGTCAGCTCTTATCTGAGAGATTTTATCTGTGAAGAAGTTGTTAAACACGTCAAAGCAGGCCGTTGTCAGGTTAAGTAGTGGGTTCTGCACTGGTGAAACCCGCGTCAGCTCCCCTACCACCCTAAACAGCTCTGCTGGCTGGAACTCTGCAGATGCAATACATGCAGAGAAGAAAGATCTCTGCGCTGCACTTATTGCCTCTCGATAGGAATAAAGAAAATTCCTATGATGAGTCTTGTCAGATAAGAGTCGAGTTTTCCGCCAGATGCATTCCAGTCGTTGTCCAACCCGCTTCATTTTCCTAAGCTCTTCCATATACCAAGACTTCCGGTTGGAAGTGGGTTGGAAAGGATGCTTGGGAGCGATTGTGTCGATAGCCTTGGCGAGATCCGTATTCCAAGTACAGTGGTACCTCTACTTACGAATGCTTCTTCTACCGAAAAATTCAACTTACGAAATGCGCCTCCCGAAAAAAATTGCTTCAACTTAAGAAAGCGTTCCAACTTATGAAATTGGTGCAAATGAGCTGCTCTCCAAATTTTGTGGCATGCCATTGGTTAGCAAAGCAGCACTGTATTGGCTAGCGAAAGAGGAAGTGTTTGCCTAGTGAAATTCAGCAAGCAAGCTGTGAAGGAAGGAAGGAAGGAAGGAAGGAAGGAAGGAAGGACAGCAAGCAAAGAAGGAGTCATGGAAGAGAGATGCAAGGAAGCAAGCCCTGGGCTCTGGGTCGGGGCACCTGCTGGTGTTGCTGCTGTTGGCGTTTGCCCTCCTTCCTTTCCTCTTTCCTTCCTTCCCTCCCTCCATCTCACTTTCCCAGGACTCACAGCCAGTTGCTGGCATTGGTGGAGAAGGTGGCGAAGATGATGAGGAGGAAGTGGAGGAGGTAGCAGCCAGGGCCGGGGGCCATGCCGCCTTCCTCCCTCCGGGGCCTGGCTCCCTCCTCCGGACCCAGGAAAGGAAAGGCGAGGCAAGGCGAGGCAAAGCAAGGCAGCCGAGGAGCTCCGGGACACTGCCAGCCCCGACCGATCGCTCGCTCCACTCCCCAAGGAGGCCAGGCGGACGCGGACGCTGACTCCCGGAGGAGGAGTGTCGCACCTCGGACACGGCCCACGCCAGCCCGGGATCTGTAGTTTCACACCCACACCCACACCCCCGCCCCACCCTTGGACCCACGCGACTTTGGCACTGGGCATGACAGAGGAGGACCTTTCTCTCAGGCTGAGAGAGTGTCACTCCACCCAGGGGGGCCTGGTGACCCTGTCCTAGGGTCTTCTTGGCAAGATCGGTTCAGAATTTCGGTTTGGGCTTGTGAAAGAGGAGAGGAAGTGTGGCTAGCAAAATTGGTGGCTTCTGAGATCCAGGAAGGTAGGACTTGTGGCTTTTGAACTCCAGGACTGTATTTTTGGCTTGTGATGTTTGTGGCTTCCGATCTCCAGGACTGTATTTTTGGCTTCTGATATTTTTGGCTTTTGATCTCCAGGACTGTATTTTTGGCTTCTGTGGCTTCTGATATTCAGGACTGTATTTTTGGCTTGTGATATTTTTGGCTTTTGATCTCCAGGATTGTATTTTTGGCTTGAATCTGGGGGCCTGGAACGGATTAGGGCATTTCAATGTTAAATTTGCTTCTACTTACGAAATTTTCTACTTACGAAATGTCTGTTGGAACGAATTAATTTCATAAGTAAAGGTACCACTGTATTCACCAAAACTTCGACATAGTTGCCGGGGTTACCAATCTTTAAACCCTCTAAGGCTTTCTGAAATCCAATTGGTTCCATTAGCCTTCGAGGGCGGACCATTCTAATAGGTCCACACATCCCGGTGGGGCGGACAGTGGTTCTTAGTTCAGCTTTGATCAGGAAATGATCCGTCCATGACAATGCAGAGGTTTTTATTATCTCTGCCCACGGATATTCCTGTTCTGTACTGAAGACCACATTGAGGGTATGACCTGCACAACGAGTGGGCCTGACGACCAAATGGGATAGGCCCATGTTTGTCATGGATTTCATGAACTCCTGAGCCACACCTGTTAAATTTGACAAACTGGTCTCGAGTGGAATGTTGAAGTCGCTCAAAACTAAAAGTCTGGGCAACTCCAACAGCAACTCTGAGACCAGCTGTCTGCTAGACAACAGGGTGGTCGGTGTACTAGCAGAATCCCCAAACTATCCTTGGTCCTCAGGCTCAGGTACATACACTCAAAGTGGACTGTGTTCCGCACAGGTATCCTGATCAAGGTCAGGTTGTTCTTGTGAACCAGAGCCACTTTGCCTCCCCCCTCCCCGCCCACTTCCCCTTACGTGTTCACTGACAGAGTACCCGGCTGGAAGACCCTGCGACCAGGTTATAGCGCTATCTTCTCCCAGCCAGGTCTCTGTGAAGCAGGCCAGGTCAGCATCCTCGTCTAAAAGGAGGTCGTAGATGATATGGGTTTTATTTTTAACCGACCTGGCATTGCAAAGGAGCAGAGTAAGGTTCTGTGGAATGATTGGTGTGCTCTCCAAACCATTCCGGAGAACAGAGTGAACTGAAGGCGGGATAGCTTTCAAACATCGATCCCACCTTCTTTTGTAACAACCTTTCACTCTGTTGCTGCCATATCTTCCTTTCCCCTGCACAACCTCAATTTCCGCTCCCAGTTCATTCCCAGCCTCTATAAGAGGTAAAGATGTAGAACAGCCAAAAAAGCCTCCTTCCTCACGTTCTCCCAAGAGCTCACAAGTGGAGAACCCTCAGTGGCAGAGCTCGAAGGGGAAATCTGTTTGCTGCTATAGGCAGGAGGGTTGGGGCAGACTAAGTGGCGTCCGCCCAGTCCTGATTCCCAGTCCAGCTCCCGGTGTCACTGCCGCTGGTGGTGGAAGGGTTGGACGGGCTAGATGGAAGCCCCTGCCCAAGACCCGACTCTTGGGCTTGCCGCTAGTGGTGGTGTCAGGCAGGCTTGTAAAGGCCCCGCCCAGGCTTCCCCAGCCCCATTGTCGCCGCAGCTGCTCTGCTGCTGGTTGGTGGTAGTGTCAGGCAACTTATGTAGGCTCCACCCAGATCTCCCTGGCCCCGTTGCTGCCGCAGCTGCTCTGCTGCCGGGTGGTAGTGGTGTCAAGTGCACTTATGTAGGCTCCACCCGGGCATCCCCGGCCCTGTAGCCACCACAGCTGCTCCGCCGTCAGGAGGTGGTGGTGTCAGGCGGGCTTATAAAGGCTCCACCTGGGCCTCCCTGGCCCCATTGCTGCCACAGCTACTCCGCTGCTAATTTCCTGATGCAGTCTCCTTCCTGATCAATGTAATACAATACATGCTTTGCATCCAGAAGGTTTCCAGGTGAAATCTCTACACTAACTACTTAAAGGATCCAAGGAGGCAGTTGATGCAGAAAGGCTTCTACCTAAAACAGATACTGGCCAGAACACTGTTGGTACACAGTGCAGTGGCTGTACTTTTCTGAGGGCTGTACCACAGTGCTGAGAGAAGGCCAACAGAATCTGCCATCTCCAAGCAGTCTACTTGTTAAGTGCTTTATTTCCTTCATGCCCACTGTGCCCATGACCTATTCCCTCCTGTTGCCATCCCTATAGCAATAGTTGGATATTTACATCCTCAGTTCAAGCTAATCAAATTGCTAGTATGCTACAGGCTGTACTGTGCTCCCATGGGCTATTACTCCTCTTAAAGTGGCACTTCTGGTGTATGTTTTGGTGTGTGTTTATCTATAAGCTGCTGAACATCACAAATCCAGCAAGTGGCAGAATCAAAAATGACTACGTTTGTAAAGCTGTTCTGAATAGAAAATACAAGACCTTCTGCTCTGAAAAATAAGGGGTGTGCTTGTTAAAATTTCTCTTTGTTATTGTAGGTTTTCTTATGGCATTAACAAGAAAATGCAAGGCTAATTTAACCCATCTAGGGTAGACCCAATGAAATCTATGGGAATTAAATTAGTTCTGACTACTGTATATAATCATGTATAAGTCTCAAAATTTTAGTCAAGAAGTCGACCCAAAAAACTTGGTAGACTTATCCATGGGTTAATGTAAATACTATACTATAACTTTTATTGAACAATGAACCATCCCCTTCTCTGAGTGGCAAAAGGTAAGAGCTTAATCTGTCCTAGGAGAACTTAAAAGAAGCACTGATTCCCTCTACTTTCTCCACTATGGTGCTACTTCTGAGCCTTTTGAATGTCTGGATGGGAAAACGGTGGCTGCAGCAGCTCTTTGGCACTTCCCCTCGAAGGAGTGTCAAGAGATATCAGTGTCTGAAGGATTGGATAAGACATTTGTGTTTGTCAGCTTTTCTGGATTAAAATCAGGCAAAGTTATAACACTGAAAATAAAGTCTATAATCATTGCTACTGTAGTCACCATTCTCTTTGCTTTGACTTTTCATCCTTCCTGATTTGTGCATTTTTGTAGCCTTGCCTCTGCCTTTTTGCCTTCCTCACACATAGCACAGCCATGATTTACTGTACTTCTCGCCTGTTCCATCCAGCCTTTAGGGTGAGCACAAATAGTTATTTATTCCAGCTAAAATTGGGTAAGTTCTTTGGTATTGTTTTCCTTTACTTCATCCTTTACATCCTTTGTTCCATACCCCTATGCTTTACCTTCAATTTATCAGATCATATCAAAATGCATACTTTTGGCCACAAACCTGCCCTCAACCTATACATGAGATAGACTTATAGTTGAATGTATATGGTAATAATTTGCTTTCATTTTAGTGGTTCTGTTCTAGGAAGGGTGTGTGTTGAATTTAGATCCCTAAAACTGCCACAGTATATATATCAAGAAGTAAATCCCATTGAACTAAACAAGGTACATTTGAGTAGTGAAGTGTAGGATGCACTATAGAGAACCTCTTGACGTAGTTTCAATCTAGTAAGAACTTCCTGGATTTGCAAAATAAGTATTTCCTTGTAAAGCTTTGAATGTTCCTCCTACATTTCAAAAATCAGCACCACACAGCATTAAGAGTCCAACCTCAACCATTGGTTAAGGAATCCTGGGCTTTGTAGTTTTTGAGGCATCAGCATACTTTGACATAGAGGGTTAAAAACCTTGTAAAATTACAGATCCTGAGATTCCATAGGATGGAGCTGCAGCACTTAAAGTGGGGTCAAGTTGTGTTGTTTCTACAGTGTATATGCGCCCTTTATCTAACACACAAACCACTACATCATGCTAACACTATAATATGAGATTGTACATCATCCAGGCCCACAAATTTTGTCATGGTTATTTGCATTTTCCATGAGGGGTAGGTAACTCAAAACAAGATGAATTACATTTTAATTTTTATATGTTTTATTTATTGATGACTAGCCCACTTCCATGGAACTCTTTTCACCGGGAAACTCATCCAAGTCTGGACATCTTTCAAGATCACTAAAAGTCCTTTGAGAGTGGAGAGGAAATGTTGATAATCAGTTTTTCATGCCCCTACTCATTACATACAGCCAAAACCGACAAACCCAACCATCTGTCTGGAAATGCATGCATATATGATGTGGGTCTATCATATGATTCCCCCTCCCTCCCTCCCTCTCTTTCTTTCTCACACACAGAAGAGTGATTTAACATATGAATCAAGACTACAGGTAGATACTGATCCATTTTTTTCAATATATTTTGATAGACTGAGTGAATTAAAGGTTCTTGAGTATTACACGTAAGATAAGAATTCAGAAAAGCACCAAAGTGAAAGTCATGCATTTTGGTATTTTCACAGAGAGCAAAGCAAGTCCCTTGACACAGAAGACTTTTTTAAAAGCCATTTTAGAAGCCTTCTCTCTCTTATCAACATGATTGTTCATTATGAAGGAGCAGTACTGTTTTGAACTTCTGACGTACTAGAGTTGTCATAAAACACCCTTTTTTCATTTCTCTCTCCTACTGTTTTGTAATAAATTCATGTGACCTTTCCTACAAAGAATAAATACTTATATATATATAAGAGATCATGCCAAGGGCTCTGTTTGTAACAAATAGTGGGCCATTACCAAACAGGAAAAAACTGATGTGAGCTGCAAGAAGCTTCAGTTCAATTTCGCCTCATATCTTTCTAATAACTTGCTTGTCACTTTATTACCTTCCACTAATGTGAACGCTGCTGACAAAACTGTCACACTAACAGCAGACAACACCCTTTCTTCCTCAGCCCCTTCTCTCCCAGCTACTTATTGCCCTGGCCCTGAAGGGACACAAACTAATAGTCTCCTTTCAAGTTCAACACTTGGCCATCAACTATAAAAGGATGCGTAATTGCCTGTTTATCCCTTGTGAAGGGGAAATTGAGTACAAGGAACCAGGCCTTCCCTCAGAGGTTCCCTGATGTGCGCATGTGTCCTGTGCTCAAACATCTGTCAGAGGGAAGGGAAATCCAGCTGCAGGTCTTCGATTTGTCTTTGGGAAGCCCAGGGCTGCCACTGTGTCTATTCTCTCCCATGATCAGGCCGACAGTAACAAGATGACTTCCTAACAAAAGGTCAGCAGAGAAATGCTGTCAGTGATGGGGCTTTTGCCTGCTTATGTAGAAACTAATTGCTTTATGGTGGCATTAACCTAGACCGCACTTGTTGGAAATCAGCGCAGCTGACTCTGCTGGTGGCGTAAGGCAGAAAGAGAAAAATTGGATACATTCTCTATGGTCATTCTGCTGTGCTGCTTGTTAGCTCAACCACTGGAAGAAGGGAAATATTATTTCAGGGCAAAGTTATCTTAAGGATTAATTTGGGTGGTCACTAAAAGGCTTGGTAGTAATGAATTACAGGCAAAGCAGCTCTCTGAACTGAGCTTGCTTTTAGTAACAAGTGCACAACAACGATAGGTTTCAAAAGTAAAGGAATAAGTAAGAGTGTAGTTATTCTATTTGTGTAATAAGTAACTAGAATAACTAGCTTTAGTTACTTTACAAATTTGTATCAACGAGTCTGTGACCCAAAACACATTCTCCTTTCGTCCACTTTACTATATGAAAGATAAAGGGTCAGTTCATCTGAACTCACATGACAGCAACACAGACTGCAATACAAGATGGATATACATCCACACCAACTGCAAATACAGAAGTCTTCTTCCACATAGACATCACTCTTGATGGAGTATGTGTATCTGTGTGTTTTAATTTGGGAACTGTTCAGGCTGTATAACAAAACAATAAGAGCAAATCTTTATGCAAACATTTATCTATCATCATATGCAATCAGTGCCCTAAATTTGTTCATACAGTTCAGTAAAGCAAATATACATTCTTCTGATCTTTTTGCCTGTTGCAGCACAATTATAATTGGCATTAATTTCCCTCCCAATAGTTAATTAAGACTGTATAGGTATGGATGTATTTGCAAAGGTTTTGCACGTGAGAGCAGGAAGAAAAGCAGGCACACAAAAAAATAGTTTGTAGGTGCTGCCTTGAGCTTAGTGGCTTGGAGTTTGTTGCAGTAATGACACACAGAAATACACATAGGGCTATGCAAACACTTGCTGTCTCCTCATTTGCTCCAAAGGTAGGGACTCAGTGCTCTCAGAATAAATGCTATTAATCTAATAGAATGCAACGATGTTGATCCATCAACGACATGAAGTCATGAGGGAAGGAGGCAATATTAAACACCCTGAAATAATACTGGGTGGAGGAGGATATTTCTATTGATCGTTCATGAGGTGCAGTTTTTTCTAGTCACCTGACTCTTGCTCACCCAATCATTGTCCATATTAATCAGAGACCGTATAATGAACAAAGGTATTGATTAGCCGGGGCAGCTGGAGAGATTTCCCAACAGTGCTAGCTCACAGTGATAGGTCTCCCGTGGGAATACACACGACTGCCATGCTGTAGCATAACTTATTGTGTTCTAGGTCCTTCAATTGATTTTTGTTTCCGAGGGCGAAAAAAAATAGACAGTGGCTCTCCCTTGACCTTTGGCTATAACCAATCTTGAAAAAAGAAAAAGAAATGACAGAGTGAATAAACGTTACCTCTTGCATTGATGCACGGCTACAGCGATGGTGTCTCAACCTGTACTCTTCCAAGAAAACATCCAGCATACAAGCCAAAGAGCAAAGGACTCAGCAGCCGGCACACACTTAGCCCAGGAAGATGTTCACTAAAGAGGGCCATCTGAGGTTTCGGTTTGTCACTTTGGTTTAAGACAAGTGAGGCAGAAGGGAAAATGTCTCTCAGGTGTCTGTAGCTGTAGCCAAGGAAGAGCATTATCTCATGGATAGAGAAACATACAGTTTAGTCACATTGAATGACACTCTCCCTATCCATAGATCTGAAGACTACATGAGGGATTAAGACAGACAGAAATTCTGAGGATGATTTTTGTAAATAAAATTAATATGAGCTCACATGCAAAAGAAAGACAATAAAAGGAATGGATTGAAACACTTTATAACTCAGTTTAATACTCTCTTTTGTATGTTTTTAATTGTACTGTTCTTTTAAATTGTACTCCACTATGTCCCAATTTTGGGGGAAAGTGGGATGATAACAACATTAACAACAACAATAGCAACTCAGAACATAAAAGACCTTGAAGGGCTTTAAAGGAGAGCAAAGTGGTTGTCAGTGGAGCCTTTCTGGAAAGATTTGCCACCCAACTCAGCTCAAGCGGAAGGGGCATCTGGAGGAGGGCCTCTCCCAGTGATCTTAACATGCAAACAAATGTGGAAGAAGCTCTCCTTTAGGTATCCAGATCTCTGAAGCTGAGCAGGGTTTAAATAGTAGCCATCAACATTTGAACTGTGTTCAGAAATGGAGTGGTAGCCACGGCCATTTTTTAAACACTGGAATTGATGTGCCAACATCTGGTTCCATTTTAATCTACTGTCTATATTTTGCACTGAAGATGCACTCCTCATATAACATTACACTCAACCCTAGATATTTCTGGAACATAGATAGCTTTAGTTGGGCAAACTCTGTCTATGGCTGCTGCCACACAGCAGAATTAATGCAGTTTGACACTGCTTTAACTATCATGGCTCCAGGTTGAAGAGCTACAATAATAATAAAGCCAGTGATGGACTATGGCTCGGGAGACCAGGGTCCTTACTTGGTCATGGGGGCTGACCCATGGGTGACCTTGGATGAGTCACATACTCTCCACCCCAGAAACCCCTGTGATAGGTACACTTTGGGGTCACCATAAGTTTGAAAAGACTTGAAGGCACACAATAACAAAAAATGGTAGATCAAGCTACCGGCGTTTTAACATCTTCCCCCCCCAAAAAAAAGCTTATCAAAGATATATTATGTGAAAGTTGCTTGACATCTTATCAATTGTCTTCTAAAAGAGCCAACAGTCTTCAGTATTGTGTCATGTTATTGAACTTTTTGGACTCCTAGTCCAAGTAACTCAGTGTTGGTGTTCTGTGCTTCTGCAAAGTGTGACTGATCTGAAATCCTGATACTGTTTCCAAATCTTATACATGAATCCATTTTTAAATTAACTCAGAAATATGTCTCATGGTACTCAAAAACTTTTTATACTAGTACTTAGACTGCACACTAAAAAACTTCATTGTTACATAAGTAGATATTGAGAACATTAGAGACATTAATAAAATTAGAGATATTAACATTAAAAAAAATTATACACCAATTTTGTAGATACTCAGTTGTAGTTAATGTTTCTTTTTCTTACAAAGTAAGTACTTTTAGTCATAAAACTCTTTTTAAGAAGTTTTTTTTAACACCAGGAGATGTAGATTATTGGAAAAGATGCATGCTACTTAGTGTTCCTGGTACTTTTCTAAAATTGTATTTTGAAAATGCCTGCAATCATGTCTGCAGTGGTCATATGAGAATAAACTACATGTATTGCAAAGAGATGGGATGTGACCAGTGCAACACTATGTCATCCACATCTTTGAATACAGTAGTATACTCTCCAATAGGTCACAAATGAAAACCAGGACAAAGTGGCCAAGCAACATCAGACAGTGGCCAGGATCGCAAAAGTTATTAACAAAGAAGAACAAATGAGTTAGGAAAGGCTATGGTAGTTTACTTTTGCCTGAGCCTATTGGAAAGGACAGGTTTCTGTCTCTCTTCTTCTCTCCTTCCCACTGCACCACTGAATTAATTGAGTGCAAAATGCTTTTTTACTCTAAACTCAGATTTCAGCAATTGAAACAAATTGAGGACTAAGGGGGTAAGTGGGAGGATGAGAAAGAAACTGGGACATTTTAAAATCAGCTGAAACAGTGGACAACAGAGGATTAATTGAGACTACCCATTTCCAAAGTGGGATAGTTAGAGAATATGTAATATATATGCTGTCATGCATAGAAAAGGTCCCAATCAGGTAGCTGTCCAGCCTCTTTTTTCAAGAGGTCCAGAGAAAGACACCCTACTATCTTACCATCAAGTTCCTTCTAATGTTCTGTCAAAATCTACCCTCCTGTAACTTAAAACTATTCAACTTCTAGGACAGCAGAGGACAGCACCATCCTTTCTGTGACAGCCCTTTAGATATTTAAGAGTGCAATCATGTCACTCCTCAGTCTTCTCTACACCAGGCTGAACATGCCCAACTGCCTCAACTTTTCTTCATATGTTTTATTCTCCATACCTCTTATCATCCTTGTTACCCTTCTGCTTCAATTTGTCTATATCCTTCTGAAAATCAGATTTCCAGATGCAGTACTCCAGGTGTGGCCTGACTAACACAGACTATAGTGGGACTATTATTTCCCTTGGTATCTTAATGCAGTCTTGCCCAATGCAACTTTGCCATGAAATGTGGCTGAGATCCATTCCTTCTCTATGCATCCTACCTGGATTGTCTACGCTTAAAAAATCTGAGAACCCAATCAAAACTACTTAACATATAGTTAATATGCAGTGGCTCTGAGCCATCTCATAGCAGAGGGACCATAGTTCAGCTTTTATAGGTCCCTCAGATTTCTGGAAGTATCAGGTAGCAAGCAATGGGGAAATCCTTTGACTGAGATCCCAGAAAACTGCTGCGAACAGAGACAATATTGGGCTGGAGAGACTGATAATCTCAGCAATTATAACATAGCATCCTTTGTTCTCCATTAAGTCTCACTTTGCCATAATGTAAAACAAAGGCTATTTTAACACAGAGCATTCCTCAGAGTTTTTCCCTTCCACATGCCCTGCGCTGATGTGCATCAGCAGGAGCCTTTATATAAAATGATAATTATATATTCTATTACAATAAGCAGTTTAGAGTCAGACAGCATTTCAGATGTTATACCTTCTGTTATAAGTCATTAAATCCAACATATTTTAATCCATCATTGTAGAAGATTTAAGATATTTTATTTATCATTTGATTGGGATTGTAATGTATTTTCTGCTCTCCGTGCTGAGTACTGTCAATTTTTATGACAACTTTTAATTGTGTGCTCATAGTCTAGGTGCCAGCAGTTTTCCAAAGCTGGCCTTTTGCTTATTCAGGTTGATGAGGAAATACACAAGAAATGTCAGCCCTGCAACTTGAAGCCTTGAGTTTTGGTTCACTTTAATCCAGCAGTGGGAATCAGATGTTGTTGGACTTTAAGTCCCAGCCAATGATAAAGAATGCTGGGAGCTGTAATCCAGCAGCCTTTGAAGGGGCACATGAACTCCACCTTGGCTTTAGCTCTTGGGTCACCTGGCTCAGCCTGCAGCTATAACAGCCTGGGGCTACAACCAGAGCTGCTGCCACATGTGGAATTAATGCAGTTTGACACCACTTTATCTGTCATGATTCTGTCCTGTGGAAATCTTGGATCTGTAGTTTACGCACCCAGAGTTCTCAAACAGAGAAGGTAAAATATCTCACAAAAGTACAAATCCCAGAATTACACAGCATTGCACCATGACAATTAAAATGGTGTCAAACTGCATTGATTCTGTAATGTGGATGCAGCCTAGGTCTATCCAGAGCAGGTCAGCTCTGTAGCATAGATTTCCATTTCCAGAAAGTGAGCATCTCAAGAGAGCATGAGCAAACAGGAGCTCTGTGTAGCAGTTTAATGCAGAAGGGTAGCTCAGAAATGGTATTTGGAGAAACTAGTATCACGGATGCTGATGGTGCAGGTTTGTGCCATGTTTGCCTTTCTACCTGGGTACAATAGGAACTCCACTTGCAGCAAATGCAAACATGTAGCTCCCCCAGAAGGGAAAGTGGACCAGGATATGAGCCATGCTTCTTCACACTTCAACTTTTCAGGGAGCAGATAGGAGGCAGGAGGGCCATCTAAAAAGAGCACCAGAGGGGAAGGTTTTCAAAAAGCAGGAACAAAGGAAAAGGCCAAGAGGTGGAGAAGTAGAAGAAAGTTACACATACAGCCAAGTGGGGGATGTCTTGGGAGATAGTGTGTGGCCCTGGAACAACATCATCAGTACTGTAAGCCAGCTGGAGATGGGTTATTCTAAATATGTTTTAAAATTATGATATTGTTTAATACCTTTTTAACAGTGGATGGGGTCGGGGTTCTCTGGGGTTTGATTATGATTGTATTTTATGGAAATTTTTATTGTTGTAAACCACTCCGATTGCTCTGCAGAAGGGCAGGATATAAATTATTGAGGAAATTAACCCCCAATCTGAGGAGAAGTGAGAGCAGTTGATAGCAATAGTGCCCAGCAGACTTCGTATTGTGAAAGATGGAGGAAGCTTTGGAGGTGTGTTGCCTTCCCAGAGCATAGATTCAAGATTTGGCACAGAGGGTTTCATAGGACTCCTGAAACCAGCTGATCCCTCAACCCCTCTTCTCTCTCCTCTCCTGCTAAAGATGTGCAATGATCAGAATGCACAATGGTATGATGCTTTGCCGGAAGGGCTGCTCTTGAACGTTGACATCACAAGGAGAGGAGGTGCACTGGTCCCCAACAGAAACATGGGACAATAGTCATCCCGAAGTTGGGGGGGGGGGGAGGGCATGGAAAGTAATTGTTGCCTGAACCTAACTGGAAAAAAATGTCACCATCTTTCTGTGCCTTGCTGTGTGGTGAGAGCCTCTGTTACAAACCAGGATATATCTTGTATCGTGCCCAAGTATGTGGTCAGAGGCCCCATTGTGACATCGTATGTGATGCTCCATTGCTCATCATTGCAATTCTTCTAAAATGGTTGTATGCCAGTGACATACCTCTTTCACTATAAAAGCTACGTATTATGGCCAATGATATGTCATAGTTTGGCTATAGGACAGCAATTGTTCTTCCATTATATCTTTTAATAAGACTCTGCTTGCTACATTCAAAAGAGAAAGCTTGACACAGTCCTTTTGTCCCAGAATGATAGCTGCCAACACATTCAGTGGCTGGTTCCAATAAGGGTGGCTTGAGTATATTATGTAGCATGAGTTAAGAGGAAGAAAGTTATTTCACCTGATGGTCTGTCAAATGAATAATCCTCTTTAAAATGGGATGGCTATTACACCCTACTCACTTATATGAAGCCTACATGTCAAACCAAATCCATTTTTAGGCCTGCCAAATGCTAAAGGGGGTGAAGCTTCCATGTGCATTAGGAAAGTGGGGAAACATTTGCCTCTCCAAGGAAAGACTCCCCTGATATTACTACATTACAATGAAATCCTTCAAGTCAGCCTCTCTTATGTTAGTAAACTGCTTTAAGCCAATGTTGCTACATTAATACCTTACAAAGGAATTAACTTCGAAACAAAATTCCACTTGAAAGCTTATCTCTTTTAAGAAACTTCTCTTCAGTTGAAAACAATTAGTTGTATTTATTCAGCTGAGCCGTAGCAACTTCTATCCAGCAACTAAAGCACAGAGTGAATCTGCCCTGGACATTAAGATGCCCTAAACCAGGGGTAGGCAACCTGCGGCCCAGGGGCCGGATGCGGCCCCCGAGGCCTTTGGACCGGCCCCAGGCTGGTCCTGCCGCCGCTGCCACCGTCAACCCCTGCTGCCCACAGCTGCCCGCCATGATGATATTGATTACTGTTGTTGTTACTTGTTCTTGGGGTTTTCATGGCAAAATCGCCATAGGGGTTTTGCCATCACGGCTTTTCTGGGGCTGAGAGAGTGTGCATATTTTTTTTAATTTTTTAAATGTATTTATTTATTTATTTTTGCTTCGGCCCCCCAATTGTCTGAGGGACAGCAACCCGGCCCCCGGCTCAAAAAGGTTGCCTATCCCTGCCCTAAACAGTGTATGGCTCAATCTTTCTACCCGCATATATATCTGTAATTTTGCTCACATTTATTTATATTTTTATTTTATATGCATAGCCAGAATCCTATATCACCATCTACGTACGTAACTTAACATATACTTAGCTACATGGTAGAGAAGCTAAGAAACCCTGTTAGTGAATTGTGAAGTTGCATAACAAGACACCAGTTAGCTGCTCCCACAATACAGAATTAATGCAGTTTGATACTGCTTTAACTGCCATGGCTCCATCCTATGGAATCCTGGGATTTTTAGTGTGTTGCAGCACTAGTGTTCTGACAGAGATGGCTAAATATCTCACAAAACTATAAAACCCCTTGCACAGCTTACAGGTTTTGAGTGTGTATACCTAAAGTTGGGTGGCCTGATGATGTGGACAGGATTCTTGGAGAGGTAAAAGCCACCATATATGTCTTGGATCCTGGTCCTTCTTGGCTTATTAAAGAGGCCAGAGTGGGATTGACTGAGGGGCTGTACAGATGGCCCCTAAGGGGTGGCTCTGTGCCACCCCTGGGAGCGCCAGATCGGGGCCACAGCAACCGCATGCCGCAGCCCCAATCCGGCACTTTGCCACTCCAAAAAGATCTGGCAAATGCCACTCTTTTTGGAGTGGCAAAAAGCAGCTCTTGTTGCCAAGGCGGCAGCTCTTCTGCACTCCTTTGGCACAGCATGTCTAAACACTGTTTGGGCAGGTGGTGTGAGGATGACGTGGGGGTAGAGTGGGAGTGGCTGGTGTGTGATCACCACGGCCCAACTCCACCCCCAGGCCGGCCTTTGTGGCTGGTCTGTACAGGCCCTAAGTGGGTAAAGGAGGTAGTCAATGCATCCCTACAACAAGGCAGAGTTCCATCTTGCCCGAAGGAGGAAGTTTTGAAGCCTTTGTTAAAAAAGTCATCCCTGAATCCCACAATAATGAATAATTATTAGCCAGTATCCAACCTAACATTTTTGGGCAAGGTTTTGGAACATATGATGGCGTCCCAGCTCCAGAGGTTTCTGAATGAAACGGATTATCTAGATCCATTTCAATCTTTTTTCAGGTCTGGCTATGGAACAGAAACAGCCTTGGTCATCTTGGTGGATGACTTACGCAGGGAACTAGATAGGCATGAGTGTGTCCCTGTTGGTACTGCTGGATCTTTCAGTAGCTTTCAATACCATCGATCATGGTATCCTTCTGGACCGCCTCCCTGGGACGGAGCTTGGAGGTACTGTTTTACAGTGTCTCTGTTCCTTCCTAGAGAGGCGAACCCGGAAGATAGTGCTAGAGGACTCCATTAGCCTGTGGGTTCGCTCAGGGTTCTGTGTTGTCCCCTAGGCTATTTAACATATACATGAAGCTGCTGGGAGAGGTTGTCTGGAGTTTTGGGGTGCAGTGTCATCAATATGCTGATGACACTCAACTCTCCTACTCCTTTCCACTGCAATCCAAGGAGTCTGTCTTGGCTCTAAACCAGTGTCTGTTATCAGTAATGGACTGGATGAGGGCAAACAAGCTGAAACTTAATCTAGACAAGACAGAGGTGCTCTTGGTCAGTCGAAAGGCATATCAGGGAATAAGAATTCAGCCTGTGTTAGATGAAGTCACACTCCCCCTGAAGACACAGGTTTGCAGTTTGGGAGTACTCCTGGACTCAGCTTTGAACCTGGAGGCTCAGGTCTCTGCAGTGAACACAAGTGCTTTTGCACATTTAAACTTGTGTGCCAACGGTGCCCATTCCTTGAGATGCCAGATCTGGCCTCAGTGGTACATGCCTTGGTTACATCCCATTTGGGCTACTGTAATGCACTCTACTTGGGGCTGTCTTTGAAGAGTGTTTAGAAACTTCAGCTGGTCCAAAGAGCTGTAGCCAGGTTGCTAACAGGGGCAAGTTACAGAGATCATACAATGCCCCTGTTCAAACAGTTCCACTGGCTGCTAGTTTGTTTCCAGGCACAATTCAAAGTGCTGATGATGACCTTTAAAGCCTTATATGTCTCAGGTCCAGGATATTTGGCAGACCGTATCTCTCTCTATGAGCCAACTGAAGCTCTGGGATCCTCAGGGGAGGCCCTTCTCTCCATCCCACCAGCATCACAACAAGCACCGTTGGTGGGAACACAAGAGAGGGCCTTTTCCGTGGCTGTCCCTAGACTCTGGAACTTCCTGCCCAGGGAGACCAGAATGAGCCCTTCCTCGTTGGCCTTCTGCCGACAGGTGAAAACCTTCCTTTTCAGACAGGCATACAAAACAGAAAACTTTTAAAGAACAGCCTGGGATGTTCTTTATATTGTCTGAATGTATTTTAAACATTTTTATCTTCTTTTTAAAAAATTATTGTAGTAGTTTAATTCTATTATAATGTATTATTTTTGTATGTTTTAAATTGTATTGTTTGTAATGTTGTAAGCTGCCCTGAGTCACAGTCCTGGGAGAAGGGTGGGATAAAAATAAATATAATAAATAAATAAATATACCTGAAGTGCCCAATGCCCATTAAAACTGATGCAACATATATTGGGACAGATGTGATGCTTATCAGGAGGACTGATGTAATGTGAATCCCATTGTGCATCACTCCCATTCTGCATCAGTCACATTGTTCAACAGTCACTTTATTGCCTCTGCTATATAAATTGTATCCACACTGCAGAAATAATCCAGTTTGACACCACTTTAACTGCCATGGCTCATTGGTATGGAATTCTGGGAACTGTAGGTTGTTGCGGCACCAGAGCTCTCTGATAGAGTAGGCTAAATATCCCACACAACTACAAGTCCCAGAATTCCATAGCATTGAGCCATGGAAGTTAAAAGTGGTGTCGAATTGGATTATTTCTGTTCAGCCCTAGTAACATAACAGCAGCCCTCTGCTGGATACTGACATTACAGAACTGCTCAGTTCTAATTCCCACAGACATAAGTCCACTTATGATGATGTAACTCCCCAACAGGGCTGTATTCATAGCAGTATTTTTGTATTGCCTTTCCAACCAAACAGGGCCCCCAAGAAATGCACAAATGCACAGGGCCCCAGATGTCGCGTGATGGGGTGAGCTCCCAGCTTCTGCCAACCTAGCAGTCTGAAGCATGCAAATGCAAGTAGATAAATAGGTACCACTTTGGTGGGAAGGTAAACAGAGTTCTGTGAAATCATGCTGGCCACAAGACCAGCAGAGTAGTCCTCAGAAAACGCTGTCTCTATGGCTTAGTAATGGAGATGAGCACCACCCCCAACAGTCAGACACAACTTGACAACCTTGTCAATGGGAAATTCATTTACCTTTATCTTTATTTATTTATTATTTTAATTATTTCATTTTTATGCCATCTTTCTCCCTGCAGCATCTGTTTAGAGAATCATTCCCAAAAGTCGGTCTCTTCAAAAAGCACAGATCACCCATGAAGAAAAGATTCTGATGTGTCCACACTTTTTCCAGCATTTCAAATTAAAACCTCAGTAAAGATAATGAATAGAATCCTATTGGTTACTTACAAGTGCATAAATTCCCCTACAGAAATATTTGGACATTTTTGTCCATTGTGGAACACATGTGCATTCAGTTCAAGGTTGCAGAGGTGGAATGAAACTACTGCGCATGCAAATGCACAATTTGTGCAGTGCTCTTGGGTATGCAGATACACACGCAGATCTGCATTCAGTCATGCATTCAGTTGTGTCATGTTGATGTTCCATACAAGGCTTGTACAGCACAATCCATATCTCATTCTGTATGTGGGTTGGATCTAGACTTAGTCTTGCTTAGAGTAGACCCAATGTAATCTCATATTGCAAAGCAATATCTGCAGAATTTGTTATTGGGAAAATTCTGCCTTCATACAGTCTAAAAATAGCTATGAAGCTTTTGACAACAGTCATAGAAACTCTAGGTTCCATCAAATAATGAACTTAACTGAGCAATGGAAGAGTGGTGGTGGATTGTTTTCTGATATTGTTTTTATAAAAGATATTTCACACATAAAGCTCCCCTGAGTTTTTAATGGATCTCCACTGATAAATCAATTAATACACTAAAGTTTTGTAAGGCCTCAAACAAATCCTCATAGTCATAACTTCCTTGGCTATGCTTAATCAGATTGGACCACTTAATTTTCCAAATGAGCAATGAACCTGTAAATCATGATCACTTTCCTCTGCCATCCTCCAGCATTTCTTTTTTCAGTGTAGCAGTAATCTGCCCTTCTAATAACAGAGAACCTACCAAATGAATACCTATCTACTCGTTCATTCATAAACAAAAGACCTCAATTCCCCCCACACACACGCACACACACATTCCTTATTTCTAGGAAATATCCCTGAAAATGAAGCATCTCCTGTCCTAGTGACTCACAGCCTGCAAGAACAGTTGAATAAGCCCAGGGCTTTGAGCTTATTAGCTTGACAGGTCTTCACTAACTATTTCAGTAATGCTTTGACTTCACATAATGGAACTGAGTTGTGCCTCAGATGACTAGAAAGATGAGAGTAAAGAACAAGCAGGATTCAAAGAAGTACAATGCTGTTTTCCAATGCACTCTCTCCCCTGCCTATATGGATGCGCACACCCCACTTCCCTGGTTGGCTTGATGCAACAGATAAATCTGCATTCCACTAGGTCTGGAGCAGGAAGAAAATGGAGAATTGTAGCATGGCTTCTTAATGAGTGCTTGCAGAGCTAAGTAAAGCTGTTTCCTTTCTGAGTGTATGTGTCTGTATCTATTACTATTAGTTCCTAGGGGCCAATTTCGGCTTCCAGGTGGAATGCCAAGTAACGTCATTACATCCAGTGGATTTACTCAAAAATGGCACCACTTTAAATTATCTCATACCCTAAAGAACAAAGCCTAGGAGGATACATGAGGGACCAAGAGAAAGTAGGGAGAGGTGATGGAGATAGAATATATATGGGCCAGCTCAAATAACTAAAATAAATCCCTGGGTTGTGCTGCTCAGCTCCTATTTATTCCCTAAATCCTGTCTCTCATCATGTACCAAGCTACTGTTCATGCAGGTCCTCATACCTTCTCAGTACTCAAGTGTTTCTTTAGAAAAGAAAAAAAGATATTATTCTTTTATCTTCAATGATTTTTATTTTTATTTTATTTTTTGCCAGCTTGGCCAGCATTGCTGGCAAAAAGCAGGAGCAATAAATCTTAGTCAAGGCATCTCACTGTGGGGTGAATAAGCAGCACTGACGCTGATTCCTTAAAAAAACTCATTTCTTGTAACGTGAGCCCTGCTGAGGATGGTCATGTCAACTTATTAGACTTTTTACTTGGCTGTATCGATTCTGTTCTACACTGATGCGGCCCATAATGCTGGCTAATGTTATTGACGAGCCATCAGTCTTGCAGAGAAGTGTGGGGCTTGCAGCTCTTTCTGAACCACAAAAACCTATCGGTGGACAATGATGGAGGGAAGGAGGGAAAATGCAAGCCAAGCACTCAGGCTGCCTTCATTCACCCTATGATACATTAATGAAAGACATACACTCTGTTGGAAGAGACAGATGTGGCTCTCCGGCAGACATTTATTTATAAAATAATTATGAATGCACAGCCGAGTCATGGATTTTCATTACTGCCAGCATCCAACACCCTCTCTTTGTTCATATCTGGCTCTAAAAGAAATACTGGGATGGGCAAAGGGTGCTCAAGACAGATATCCTGACGGCCCTGCTCCTCCTTTTGTGTTAAGCCTGAAAGGTCATCCTTGTCTAAGCACTGTGAGTTTTTTCCTGCTCAAAAATGTGCTTCTATCATGACCCAGAAGGCCAGTCTCTTTAGAAAAGGCAGTGAATTCAGAATTCAGTCTTCCAAATGCTAGAATTTATTCATATTTGTTAGAAATTATATGGGAAGTATTTCTGCATACTATGTTGCAGAAGACAGTTATTTTCCTCCTGGTCTATGTTACTGAAGCCCAAACTTCAATTAAATAATCCCTTTATAAATAGTATGGAAAGTAATAGTAGGTCCCCCCCCCCATCTCATTTTGTGAAAGAGAGGTCACAACCCACTCATTCAGCACCACTGCAACATGAAACTAATGAGCATTAGGAGAGTATTCCACCAGGTTATTTCTTCAAATTTTGTTAAGGCGGGCGAGATCCACATCAACATTTAAAAAGCTCATCTGGGATTCATGATCACAATTACAATGGTGTACCTCAGCATTACACATTCATCACTGATTCATATTCACAACCCATATATATTCAATAGTGTGGCGAACACTTAGGGATCATAAAGTTCTCCAGTTCTGATGTATCAGGCAGCAGCTGCTGCAAGTAATGGGGGTCTTTCTCTTGTCGATCAGGACACAGCAGACTGATGTTCTCACCCCTCTCCCTCCAGTGATCTCCAGTGGGAAGAGGAATCGCAACAGAGATCTTGCTTCTGACTGTCACACTGGAGATTGTTGAAGGGAAGGAGGTGGAAAGATCAATTTGCTGTTTCTCAATCAAGAGGAAAACAGTCCCTGATTGCATTCAGTGACTGTTGCCTGGTAGGTCAGGATTTGGGAGGTCAGGCCGGGAGACACTACTTCACTTTGTAAATAAGGTATTTATGTAGCTAAGTAGCTGATCTAAAATACTGGCCATACTCTTGGAGTAGACAAAAGTGAACGTGACATGTGTTTTAAAATTACGGTGGGCCCTTGGTATCTGCTGGGATTTGGTTCCAGGACCCCCCATGAATATCAAAATCCATGGATGCTCAAGTCCCATTATATATAGTGGGGTAGTAAAATAGTGTCTTTTACATAACATGGCAAAATCAAGGCTTGCTTTTTAGAATTGTCATTTTAAAAATATTTTCAAGACACAGATGGTTGAATCTGTAGATGCAGGATCTGTGGCTATGGATGTGTATTTGTTGTCAACTGCATTTGTTGTGGCTATTTCTTACACATTCTCCTAACAGTAGCAAGGTAATATTCACAAGGACAATCACTTCCAGTTTTTCCTAAGGAAAGGGGTTTGTGCTCTTGGCTGCATCTGTACTGCAGAAATGATCCAATTTGATTAACTGCCATGGTACAATACAGTGGAATTCTGAGATTTGTAGTTTGCAGTGGCTCCTGAGCTCGTAGACGGAAAAGGCCAAATATATCACAAAACTACAAATCCCAGAATTCCATAGCATTGAGCCATGGCAGCAAAAGCAGTGTCAAACTACATTATTTCTGCAGTGCAGATTAGACCCTTGACATGTAATTGTTCACAATACTGTGAACAATCAGCCACTACTTCAGCAATAAATAAGCTATTGGTGCTCCCATGATAGCACTTTCCTCCTGTCCTTATTATGGAAAGTTACATGGCTCTGGATGGGTCTAGGACCAGTGTGTGTGAGGAGAGTAACTTCCAAGAGACAGGCCAAGTGTGGGTGTCTTGCAGCGCATTGGACAGATGAAGATCTCTTTCGCATTACTACAGTTATAGCACTCTGATTCCACTTCAACTGCCTTGGTCCCATCATGTGGAATCCTGGGATCTGTAGTTTAGAGAAGGTTATTTTGACTTCTCAGTCAGAGAGCTCTAGCTTCTCATAACCACAAACCGCAGAATTCCATAGGATGTAACTACAGTAATTACAGTTGAATCATAGTGTTATAACTGTACAATGTGAAAGACCCCAGATCCAGGGCCATCCCTACTACACGCGGTAGTGTGCAAATGAATTTTTGGCTGCTTCCAGGAAACATCTCTCTCTCTCTCTCTCACGCACGCACGCACGCGCGCGCACACACACACACACACACACACACAAACACAGAGCCTCTTGAGCAACTCTGGTGTCCTGCATTCCCTAAACTGACCTACTGCCCTCCGGTGTAGTGAAGGTCCATATCACACTGCCACTGTTGAAGTTCAGCTGCCAGTCCAGTCAGCTTCTGCACATGGAGTGGAGAGAGTGTCATCTTGTCCCTTTTTCCCAGACAGCAAAATGCCTAAAACTTGTTCCAACCAAGTTTCACATCTGCCAAACTAATCAGAATAGGCAGAGTGTTTTATTAGTGATTTTTATGGCACACCCACATACTCTAATGTATGGAGTAGACAAAGGGTAGATCTACAGGTAGATCTCTGGGCATTCAGCAGCAGGACAATGAAGGATTTTTACATTCAAATGTTTCACAATAACACCAACAAAATTATCCCCTGCTTCCCTAAATATAAGTGGTTCAACTACAGCAATCTTAGGGTATTATGAGTGGAAAGATTGTAAGTGCTGTTTGGTTTTAGTGTTCAGAACAAACATTTGTACTGATGATTCTTTCATTCTACACATATGTCATTTCTACCAGGAATATATCTCTTTCAGGCTTCTATTAACAAATAACATTGATCTTGAAAGTCTGAGGTATTCTTAAAATATAGCCAAACAAGATAAGTGAACACATCAACCCACCATCCAGAACTGGTCCTTCCATCATTTATGCAATTGCTAAAAACTAGCCTTGCCTGTACGGTTTCAAGGATCCACAAGACACAGCTGGAAAAGGTACAAACTCCTATTGCTTTTTTTCACAAACACACCTTTCAATAAGAGATTTTCATGATGTGCAGCCAACTTAACATGTCCTTGGTCCTTCCAGACTCTAGTTGATAGTGTGAGCAAACTTAACTCCCATAACAGTGGCATTCAAACACTGCCCAGTAGCCCAGTATGTCCCACAGGTTCCCTGAATACGTAAGTCTTCCACCATCCCTGCAGATACTCAGAACATTCTAATTTTGCAGAATTAATTGCAGTTTGACACCACCTTAACTGTCATGGCTTCATCCTATGGAATCCTGGGATTTTTAGTTTTTTGTGGCACCAGAACTCTCTCACAAAACTACACATCTCAGAACTCCATAGCATTGAGCCATGGCAGTTAAAATGGTGTCAAACTGCATTAAATTCTGCAGTGTAGATGCAGCATTAATTGTACCATATTCATTGGGCATTTTCTTAGCTGCCTAATTCAAGGTTCCTTGAAAAGGCATGTGTGAGCTTGATGGATGAATCTTTCTTCCAAGCTCACATGATACCAAGATATTGCAATAAATACCACCTAGCCAAGTTCTTTAAGCCTCTCCAGAAACTTATGCAATTTGATAGGCATAGTCTCACAGAGTCATGCTAACGTTGCAACCCACTAACACCTCTCACATCAGACCTTGTTACAGAGAGAATCTTTTGCTGACACAGGTCAAGATCTTTTGCTGATGCGACTCAGAATGGCAATTTTAACCTGGCTGTTCTGTCGGTCAGGCAAAAGAAGTCAAAGATACGTCAGGAACAGGATGACGTGATAATATAATATTCTCTTTGTTTGGTTACAAGTCAGATATTTTACAGCCTACTTTGGTCTTCAGTATGTTGCTGCACAAAAATATGCTTCAGGCCATTCTCTTTAAAAACTGTATCAACTGTATTTTAATTTGCAGTCCCCATTTCTTCTTTGCTGAAAAAATGAGGCATGGGACGATAAAGAGGAACATTGTTTTCTCTTGCAAGTTAACAGCAGTGTGTAATATGGTGAGCATTACTCAGGGCTCACTCAATGCTAGTAGCAGAAGAATTGTGTCAATTCCTATTGATCTTTCATGAAGGCACCTTCAGTATTCATTGCTTTTAATTTGCTTGCTTCATTTTCTCATTAAGCTAAAGAGTGGCAAGTGTTAGAATTATATGGCACTTTGGCTATCTTAAAGTTGGTACATCAGGGAAATCAGACTTGGGAAGAGGAAGGGGAAGTGAGTTTCAGGAATGTTTGGATGTTCAGATTACATTATTAGCTCAAGATCTGAGAAGATACAGCTGGATAGCTTTGGCAAATGGTTGAGAATTATTACTAAGTTAAGAAAAAGTCCATGGAAACCAGAAGGAAGAGGAAGGGCTGTGCTTGCAGAGCTAGCCTGAACAGTTGAAGATGTCTCTCAAAGGATTTTGCTTGCTCTCACAAGTCAGCTTTTAGCCAGGGGTGGGGAACCTTTCTTTTGGCCAAGACTGCATTCCCTTAGAAATAATATGGCAGTGACCAGCCATGGAGAAAATAATAGCGAAAAGTGCCCTGTTCTCTCTTCCCCCACAGGTTATTTCTCAGTGGACTGTTGCCCAGTGCTCTTGTCAAAGGTCTAAACTCATAGATTGCTGAGGACTGCCAAAATTAGACTAAGGAGGTCCAGATCCCACCTGAGGACACACACACTGGGCTGAACTCAGACAAGAACCACCAGCTCCTTTTTAATATAGGGGCCCTATATAATGATATCAGGAGCATGACAAATCTGTTCCAGGGATTAAAATAGCTAAAATATAAAGAGATTTTACTGCATTGTGAACACACTGTGAATGCTTTCCACTGTGAATGTGGTGGTGTCTGCATGGAACAGGCCACTCAGGAAGCAGCCCAGAGTATCCTGGCCCTAGAGCTGTTCCAACCCCCCTTTTTTTCTGGGGCCTTCCATAACAATGCCAGGAGGGTGTCCGCATGTGTATTCCCCTGTGCTGTGACAGTGAGTTGTTCCCTTGGAAGCTGAAAAGGAGGATCCCAACATCAGAGGCATCACTAGGGGAGTGGGCCATATTTGGTGACACCCTAAGAGGGGGTGACACCACTGCTCTCCAAACATCTGCCTTTTAGCAGAAATGGGCTGTGGAGTTCACCTGCTTCCCTTTGAAATGCTGAAGAGATGATGTGAGTGTGACAAGGCTGAGTGGGAAGAAAAAGGAGAGGCCCCAAGTGTCAATTTAAAATTTACTTTTTAAATAAAAAAATGTAGTGTTTTTTTTTTCTTTAAAAACCTCAAATCTTACCAATTTTTCACTTTCACCACACAAATCTCTGTACATGTAAATACATTTAGGCTGTGATTATGATATTGTAATTTAAAGGTATAATTTTAATTTTACTAGTTGTTTTATGTCACAGCTATTACCATTACATTCAGTGATATATGGGGATTACGATTTATGAGTAACGTTGGTGCAGAAAACATTACTAAGGATTCTGTATGGTGTGGTCTTGGAGGAGGCCAATGTGTGTGTGGGGTGTGTGTGTGTAATGCCATGAGTTACCACACTGAGTGACACCAACCCTAGGGACACCACCTCCCAGAGTTGATCACATGAATGGGCACTTCACGTGACATCAGAATAGATGCTCACCACTGTGGTGACTATGCTGGGCTGCACAGTGGAACGTGTTTTAAACAGCTGCCCAGAATTAGAATAGAGGACTCTAGATCATCCAGGAAAATCTGGAACAAAGGGTGATGTATTTAAATCCATTATAAGGAATTACATCCCCAGGTATATATTGCCCAGACTGTTCACACCAAAGTCAAGGGTTAGGCCTGCATCATCCAGACTCCCTTCTGAGTGGACAGGGATGGCCGTTTTATTTGGCACATGCAAACACAGGCTGTCTCTGTTCACTCCGTTCTTCCCTCACTGGTATCTCCTGAACTAAGCAAATTCCTATTGGATTTATAAGCAAGGAGGACTAACTCGCACAAATGAAACTCTTGGAAGAGCAAAGAGAACCATTTTGGTTTTTCAAATGGTATGAGAATGACCTGAAACCCCGTGCTTAATGCACATTTTGTCAATGTTAAGACAAGCTGTAAATATCTGTACATTTTGCCAACGTTAAAAGAAGCTGTAAGTATTTTTGGATCTCTACATTCCTTTACTATAGAACAGGGGTTCCCAACCTTTTTGACTTGCAAAGCACTTTTTAGAATCAATTTCTATGGGAGAGGGCCTAAGAGGGCTACAAGTTTTATATCTTACAAGTTAATAGTGTGTAGGAGTAGTATTTCTTATTCTTTAATTTCATTCAATGTTTATTTCTTTCATTTTCCTGCAGCAGCTGTGGAGCCCCTGGGAAATGCATATGGAGCCTTAAGGGCATCTCAGAGCCCAGGTTGGGAACCACTGCTATAGACCATTGCCTTTTTGGTAAAAGTGCTACCCAACTGAATGCAAAGCATGGGAGGCCTATCAGCTGGAGAGGGATGGCAACCCTAATCCAGGGGGTGGGGAAACCTTCTTTTGGCCAAGACTCCTTCTTCTGAAAGGTCAGGTTTGTTGCTTGGGGGTACTCTTGGACTCAGTGCTGCTCCTGGAAATCTAGGTTGTTCTGGTGGCCAAATGCATCCTTTGCCTAGCTTTGGCTGATATGCCAGTTGCACTCTTTCTTGGGGAAGGCATATCTGACCACATTGGTCCATGCCTTAGCTACCGCTTAGATTATTGCAATGTACTCTAAGTGGAGCTGCCCACAGAACCTGCAGTTAATGCAAAATGCAGCAGCAGTTCAATTCAAGGTGCTGGTATCGTCCTACAAAGCCCTAAACAACTTAGGGCCAAGACCGCTGAAAGACTGTCTTCTCCCATATGAGTCTGTTAGGAATGTGAGATCTTCACAGGAGGCCCCAATACCTTGTAAAGTTAGGTTGGTGGAAACATGTAAGAAGGTTTTCTCTGTAGCAGCACCTTGACTGTGGAACTCCCTTCCCAAGGAAGTTAGGCTGGCCCCATCTTTTTAAAGTTTCCTGCAGGCAGCCCAAACAGTGCTGTGCTGCATGGCATTCAGTGTTTGAAACTGCTGATTTAACAAAACTGGATTCTAGGATTGTTTTTAGTCTGTTTGTAGGCACTTTTAGGAGAATTTTAATGTGTTTTAAAATGTTTTTTACCTTCAAGATGAAGAAATTGTATTATGAATGATGTAAAAATGTATTATAATGATGTAAACATGATATTATTATTATTATCATCATCATCATCATCATCATCATTGCATTACTGGTTGTTCATCATCTTGAGCCTCCCTTGTGGGAGGCTGGGAGGTGATACAGAAATACTTTAAATAAATAAAAAATAAAAATGATAATAATTTTGTATGCTTGTTACATGGGACCTCATTATATTTCAGAACCTTCAAGTAAAATCTTGGAGGTAAATATTTTACTGTGCGGTCTGCTCTAATAAGGATAAAAACATTAAACTCTATCTGTTCAGCTATCCACAAGAGATAGTACTGAAATAAATGGGAAATGAAGACCTATCTTTCCTGCAAGAGTGATTTAAGAGGTATATTGAAACAGAACATGGCGGCAAGGGGGCAAGAATATTTGAATATGGGATACAGAGATGTCTTCAACAAACCATTATTGAAATTTCCCAGTTCACACAACAACATCTGACTCTTAAAAACATCACTACCTAACTAAAGTGGTTTTTCTTGGTTGCTCTGACAACCATGTATACCCATGGTTGTTCTGGAAGCCTCTGAGGAGATGACAGGGGTCCCAACTGCCTTATGCATTTTTACTCAGATCTGAGACCTAGCATGATCTGCTGCTAACTATCTGATTAACCATCTTTTTTTTTGCCCAATCAATGAATAAAATTTAAACAAATATGCCTGTTATCAAAGTGTGTCACTTGATAAGGTTATTAGAGAAGGTGGTTAGAGAAGGTTATTAGAGAAAAGTTACTAACAAAGAAGAGCCCACAAGCTAAGAGAGGCTGCAGCCGTTTGCTTTTGCCTGAGCCAACTTGGAAGTGCTAAACCCCATACCTGCTCCTGGAGTGAGTACAGACTATTTTTGTTCTTTGAATTAAGTCTACAACCATTGAAGTAAGCTGATGAAATTGGAGGAGGAGAGAGAAACTGAGAAATTTAAAATCTCCTGAAAAAGTAAAACAGCAGTGGACTGTCCTTGTCAGAAGACTATGCTATGGTGTGTCCCATCAGATGTTATTGGACTGCCATTCCTAGCAAAATATCAGGGATGCTGGGAGTTACAGTTCAAGTACATCTCAAATGCTCCAAAGTTCCTACCCTGAAATATGTAGTCCTGAGAGAAATAGCTGGAAAGTGGCCAAGAATAATGTATACAGTTTGACAATGAGACAAATGTCTGTCAAGTTTCTAGAGTTACCAACTCAGGATCATTCCATTCTGTGAGATTTCAGGGCCAAAACTGAGACAAGAGGGTGGTCCCTGGTGATGCTATGGGGCAGGTCTATGTGATGTCATAGGATTGGGTCCATGTGATGCCACAAGGGAAGTAGGAGAGACAAGGGCTGACAAAGTCTGGCTTCTGGATCAGCTGATGGTAGAAACAGGCACAAGGGAAATCTGGATAAATAGACCAGAAATTGGTTAAAGCCAGCTAACAAGTCATATGACATCCCAGAATTGGAGGGGATATGTTGAATGGAGCTTACATCCCTCTAAGCCTTACCAGCAGTACATGTGACATGGAAATATTTTTTTTTTCCAGACTGTACACTGCCGCTGGGATTTAAGGAAAGCTAAATACCAGCTCATTGGTTTTTTTTCCCCCAGATCCTACACTCCCAGGTGCACAAACTTTGCACTTTCCCACCTCCTCACCCTGAGACTTGTGTCCCTGCACAGCAATTCCCTGAGAATTTAGCCAGTGTCCTGAGACCTGGAATTAAAGGACTCCACTCCAGCTCTTGTGCTGTTCCTAAGCACACCGTCTAGCTACTGATTAAAAAGACACATGTATTTTCGAGTTAGGAAGAGAAGAATAAAGATTAGCCCTTGTATGTTCTGATGTGGAAATGGATTGAGCTTGTGAAATGGGATGGTGGGGTTCTGGGAGTTGTAGTCGGGGGGGGGAGATACCTTTTTTTTTCAAATTCTAAGCCTGGGTTGTGTTCTTTCCTGAGAAGGACTTATGCCAGCACCCCTCTATTTTTTAGTCCTTGAAGAAGTTGGAATTCTCTACTAATGACACAACAAATCCCCCAAATCCCCCTCTCCAAAAACAACAACAACAACAACACTTTTTTCTCTGCTGCAGCTCCCCTCTCCAAGAAGCATCCAGCTATTTTCCTATAGCATGATGCATAGCAACAAGCATATTCTGGTACTTCCTAAGAGGCCCTACAAAGGTCTCCAAGGATGGTGTTACTGATGTGTGTAGAGCTATAGAAGAACAGTTGGATGTGTCTCTGCCGCTTCCACCCTCTCCCCTGGTCAGAAAATGGCCCTGTTCAGGGGAGTGCAGCCAAGAAAAGGTGGATTTCAGAGGGAGGAATTGAGACATATTGTAGATATGGCAATATGTCTCCCAATCCAGGATCTCAGCCTTTACTTAAAATAAGCGCGCACAAATTAATGGTTCTAGAGCATTTCTTATCCGTGGAAATGAGAGTCTGTGCATTGAATTTATAAGCAACTGGTGCACAAAATTAGCTTATCCTGCTTCAGTGCAGAAGGGAGTTGTCTCTGATAGCCTGTCGGGAAAAGCAGATGTGCTTTTGTATCTATCACTTAATTTTTTGCCATCTGGTATGATCTGGTAACAACAGAAAACAAATGCAGAGATCACTGCCTATTTTTACACAGAGAGTACAAACCTAATGCTGCTTTTTTTGTTTTGTTTATTTGTTTGTTTTAATGACACTTTCTATATTGTTATATCTATGTTCCTTTTGCTCTACCTTTCTCTCCAAACATGTATGGGGTATTTGTGTTTTTGTGTTTGTTTTGAAAAACTATCTAAAGACCCGGCAAACAGAGTCAAGCTGGATCAACCATGGACGCACACAACAGTCAACGATGCCTCTTTCATACCACCTTCAACTCCATTTTTAGAAAACAGGTATTGTCTATTTCCAACCTGGACCTGGGAGAAAGTAATGTGGGTTGAGGCACCTCACAGGTCTTGACGGAGGGATTCATAAGTGATAAAATGGCACACCTGATCTACAAAATATAGAGTTGCCTAGATATAGCCTTGAGGGAAAGGAATATCTTCTCTCCCTCTCTCTCTTGCTCTCATTTTTTTTTCTTAAAGATAGCTTTGAACAACTTCAGAGAGATTTCTCCAGTAGAGGAGCACATATGACTTGAGGTGAAAGAGATGTTGGTGTCATCTGCACAAAAAGGAAAGGGGGAGTGAGAAGAAAGATAGTTTTCTTCAAATGCCCCCCTTCCTGCTTCTCTCTTTTTCAGGGAAAGGAAAAGACCAGCAAAAAAACTCCCAAAATCATGCAGGATGTCAGAGCAAATTCAGGGAAGGGAGGGAGGAAACCAAACAGAACATCCCCTCTCCCCAAAAAAGAAACCCTGTAATGTTTTAGGAGGCCTTATTAGAGTGAAAATGAAGTGTCATGCTGAGATTGGCTTCAGAAATGATATCTTCTATTCAAAAGAGCCATCACCCAGTAAACCTATTTTAACAACTCCCTTCAGATGAAATATAAAAAATTAAAGACATTTACAACCCAGCTTAGTAGCAGATGTAGTCCTATTGTTAGGTTTTAGATCAAAAGGTGAGGTGCCCCCCCTTACTCCCACAAGAATGGAGTTATGGAGCAATTGTGAAACTCTCACAGAAAAAATAATTTAAAAAAGGAAAGCAAGCAAGAATGAATCTTGGATGTCGTACAAAATATGAGGCTTTCTTTTCTCTTTGATTACTCTTTCCCATCCTCTTCTTTCCCAGACTGGCTTTGTTCTCTACCACTACCACCCAACCTATTTAGTTCAAAAAGGAAAGCTGGGGATGGGGGGAGGGATTCAATTTTGTTCCTGAATGCTTTTCACACTTTGTAAACCTTTTTTTTTTTAGTCCCATGCAAGGCTATAAAATAAACACCCAAATTTTGCTCTATGAGGGACAGAAAATAAATCATGCTAATACACTAGTAGTGGCAAACACGCATACATCACCAACTTTAAAAACTGTGAAATATTGAGACTGCTCTTTAAAAAGTGGCAGATAAAAATAAATGAGATTGTTTGGAACATTGATGTTGACAATTGGCATGTTTTCTAGTTCAATGTCTGTTAGAAATTTGCTTTGTAAAAAGATGAAATGGTGAAACTCTTTTAAAGGTATGAAATATACTCACTCACTCCCTCCATTAATAAACTGGCTTTTTAAAAATCTAAACATTAATTCTTTAACACTGAACTAATATCTCAGTGGCTAGAAAATTCTGAGTGTTGTTAAAAAAAAAGTAATTTTTGTCTAGTTCTAAATGGTATAAATCCCAAATATGTTTACACCGAAAATGGTTTCAATGAGAAATCCCAGAAATCATGTTGCTAAAACTTTTGCTACAGGTAGGGAGAAAAGTCTCTGTATTCTCTCTATATATGTAAGAAAGGTTGTCTTCACATGTTGAGGCAGATCATCCAGGATTTTCCAAACCCAATGTGAGATGATGGGCTAGTCTACATGTAGGTGTACCATGCGAATTGATGAGCATTTTTGCACATTCACATTGACCATTGATTTTCTTTACTTTCCTGTGCAAATTTGCATCTGTTTGCCTCAGTTCACCCTCCCTCTGCTGAAAATGCACAGCAATTCAAATGCGTGCAAACCAGATGGGCAGCTACATGTGAAATGGATACTCCAGTAAAAACTGTAAAACCTGTGGCTCCAGTTCTACCAATCCCAGAACTCACTGTTTTGCTGAGACACCCCCCTCAAGGGCCATTCTGTAGGTAATGGAAAACTGGGAACAGCTTGTAGAAGAGTTGGCTATGCCACTAACACGATTTCCCCACACATCCCTTTCAGCCAGGCTCTGGCTGTTCAAGAATGGCTGTTCAGTGGGGTGATCACAGCAAAACGGTACATCGGGGGGGGGGGGGGGGGCTTGTGGAGGATGGAAGTTCAGTGAAACTTGCTTCCTAGTACAGTCATCCCTCCATATCCACAGATTATTTATTCATAGATTCCACCATCCATGGCTTGAAAATATATATATTTTTAAAATTCCAAAAAGTAAACTTTCATTTGCCATTTTATATAAGGGGCACCATTTTACTATGCCATTGTATTTAATGGGACATGAACATGCATGGGTTGTGGTATCCACAGGGGTCTTGGAACCAAACCCTAACAGATACCAAGGGCTCATTGTTTAGCTGTTCAAGGTTGTAGTCTAATGGATAATTTTCCCTATGCGTCTTTCTATCCAGCTTCTATCCAGAGGAAAAAAACATGGTCACTGGACAGAGGGGAGCTATGCCTCTTTCTTTCTTTCTTTCTTTCTTTCTTTCTTTCTTGACAGGCATATTCTGAGCAGAGCTTTGTGGGGTTATGATTCCCCAATTTATTTGGCCATCATGGCCAATGGCCATAGTAATAGTGGGATTCTGTGGATCATAGTTAAAAAAGAAAGAAAGAAAGAAAGAAAGAAAGAAAGAAAGGAAAAAGAAACAGAACTTTTTCATAGTCTGAGTCCAGCCTGTGTTCCTTCTCATTCCTCAGCATTGTGCTAATGCTGGTTGATTGTCTGGATGGAGAAAAACACCAAGATCCATTGTGTACTGTAGAGTAGTATAATAGACTGCCATTTATCTGTCTAATGGTAGATTCTCCTCCTGCTGCCATGTACAGGGACACATCAGTTCAGAAAACCAGGCTTTCCATAGTAAAAAATCAGGAAAGCTTTATTCAGAAACTGCAGATTTTCAGGTCGAGTTGTTGTTGTGTGCCTTCTAGTTGTTTCAGACTTATGGAGACCCTAAGGTGAACCTATGATGGGGTTTTCTTAGGAAGATGTGTTCAGAGGAGGTTTGCCATTGCTTTTCACTGAGGCTGAGAACATGTGACTTGCCCAAGGTTACCCAGTGGGTTTCGTGGCTGAGGGGGGAATCGAACTCTGGTCTCCAAAGCCATAGTCCGATACTCAAACCCCTACACCACATTGGACTGAGGGTCCGCCATAAATACAATACAATTAAAACATATCATAATTCAAATTTTGAGTGGGGTGGCATCCCATTTGCTCATAAACTCAATCTGACTCCTTTCCTCCTCTTTCCCATAGTCACCTCTCCTTTCACCTATACCATTCATTCTCATAGGACTGACCTTAGGTCTCCAGATACAGTCTTTCCTCCCATTCTCCCCATCTGCTCTTTAAGCCCCAAAGGAATGCAAACAACAGCCCTGCTAATTAACGTATGACTATAGTTCCCATTATGTAGATCAATGAATATATTATACGCAAGCAAAGCAATGGCTGTTAACCTGCCCCAATTCCTCATGGCAGGCAAGCTGAAAGACTCAGCTCCTATCACCCTTCAAAAAAGCAAGCTGGCCACCATTCTTAATTATATTGCTTGGTTATGCATACAGTGAGCTCTTGATATCCACCGGGGTTTAGTTCCAGAACCCTCCTGTGAGTACCAAAATCCATGGATGTTCAAACGCCATTAAATACAGTGGCATAGTAAATTGGTATCCCTTTTATAGAATGATAAAATCAAGGTTGGCATTTTGGCATTTACTGTATATACTCATGTATAAGTCTAGAAATTTTAGTCAAATAACACAACCAAAAAAACCTGAGTCCATTTATCCATGAGTCAATGTAAGTACTGTACTTTAATCTTTTTTTAAAGGAACCATCCCCTGGTGAAAGGCAAGCATGAAATCTGTCCTAAAAACACTGACACACACACCCAGATCCACTCTCTCATCCATCCATCCTTTAGTGTGGACAGAAACAGTTATGCCTGCTAGAATTTTGTAAGATTTTTTGGAATTTTGTAAGTTTTCCTTTGCTTTATCCTTTAGACCAGGGGTAGGCAAGCTAAGGCCCAAGGCCCAGATGCGGCCCCCCAAGGCCTTTGGACCAGCCCCAGGCCAGTCCTGCTGCCGCCCCCTGCCCCCCCGCCGCTGCCCGCTATGATATTGATTATTGTTGCTATTACTTGTTCTTGGGGTTTTCTTGACAAAATCTCCACAGGGGTTTTGCCATGGCTTTTCTGGGGCTGAGAGAGGGTGCATGCATATTTTTTTTAATTTTTTGAATGTTTTTATTTTTTATTTGTTTATTTGTTTATTTATTTATTTATTTATTTTGGGTGCTTCGGCCCCCCAATTGTCTGAGGGACAGCAACCCAGCCCCCGGCTCAAAAAGGTTGCCTACTCCTGCTTTAGACTCTTGTTACTCCTAAGTTGTACCCTTGACTTATCCATGGGTCATATTGAAATCCATAATTTTGGCCACAAAATCTGCCCTCAGCTTATACATGAGGTTGACTTATATACAGTACATGTTTAAAAATATTTTCAAGCCATGGATGTTTAAATTCATGGATATGGAAGGCTAACTGTACTTTGAGAAGAACTTGGAGTATCTCAACCAGCATAGCTAAATTCTGGGAGATTAGTCCAAACAAAAAGAGTTTCTTGTTCATGCTCTGATTCTGAGGAGCCACTCCTGAGTGTGCCATCACTTTCTATCAAAATACTGTTGAATGTTCTTCTTGATGCCTTCCCTCCCTTATTTTCAGTAGTCAAAGAGACCAGATTTGCTACTACTAATGATGTAACCATAGTGCTCACAGAAGGAGGAACCTTGCATATTGCAACCTTAAGAGTATTATTTTTAAAAACAGATCTGCCCATTGGCCAAGCCTCTTTGACTGCCTTGAATGTGTACCCAAACGGCATCTAATGACTGAATTTCAGAGCTGGCATCACCATCATCATTGAATTTTCAACCCATCATTGTTAGTGGTTCATTCCCCATTTTTACTCCTTCAGTAAAGAAGATAGTGAGGTAAGCAAAGGGGCCATTAAGATGTTTATCTTGACCATTATTAAGAATGCTATTACTCTTACAATAAAACCTAAGGGGACCAGCAGTTCTTTAAATTGCAGTAAGAGGCAATTTTTGATTACTGATAAGTTAAAGAAAATATGTATCTTAAAACATTCATTATGTTAAGCACAGAGTGCATTAGTGTAGTCTGTGTAAAAAAAAGATTCCATATTCAAGACAATATTTTTTTGAATTCAGAAAAGTAAATTGATAGAAAAAATGGTGAGTTCTCAAGAATCTAGTAACACAAACAGCATATATCTGGATACAGCTTGAAGTAATAAAATAC